>JANHMN010000011.1:36001795-36057636 GCA_030674055.1 Rhabdomys pumilio | reverse complement strand
CTCTCTCTCTCTCTCTCTCTCTCTCTCTCTCTCTCTCTCTCTCTCTCAAAATAAAATATGATTTTACTTTTGTTATATGGATTTTCCCAGCATAATAGTAGCAATCTCAATATCTTATTAATTCAATCTGAAAACCTTCAATTCTCTTGAGCAAGCAAATGACAAAGCAGATATAATGCAGGGATGGATACAGGCTGGATATAATATGGGAAAATGGATACTCACTCATCACTCATCTTGCTGCTGCCATGACATTTATGCTTTGCCTATCTGCCTGCAGGGTGCAGCAAAGAGGTGACTCTCTAATAGAGAATCTGGGAGCTCTTACCACTTCTATGGCTTTTGAAAACAACAGATTTGTACTAAGTAGAGCCCCTGTACTACCCATTGATGTGGTACATTTTCTCTGTTAGTCTCTAGCAGGCAAGAAAAGGTGATGAACTCACAGCTGTGCTGGTCTTCATTGAGTAAGAAAAGCTAAAGATAACATGCCACTATTTAAAATATTGATTGGGTCACATATGCATCTCTGCAACATAAAGTTAGAAGTAGTAAGATCAGGAGCCTTTAGAGGCAGACATATTCCTCTCTGTCTTTAAAACTTTCTGATAAAGAAGACCTAAAAATTATTCATTTTTTCCAAATTCTTAAAATATAGTTTTATGGAGACAAATCACAGAATAGTTTGGTGATTAAAGCTATTTTATTTAAAAAACTGTATCATAAGATTGTATTACTGCAGCTGTCAAGTATGTGTTTGAAATGATTGTTTGAACCACTGTTCTGTTGATCAAATACTACCACTTTAAAATATTCTTAAATAATTTAGTGATGTATTTTTTACTGGATATTTTTTATTTACATTTCAACTCTTATCTCCTTTCCTAGTCCCCCCAAAACCCCTTATCCCCTCCCGCTCCCCCTTCTTCTATGAGGGTGTTCTACCACCCACCCACCCACCCACTCCTACCTCCCTGCCCTCACATTCACCTACACTGGGTCATCCAGCCTTCACAGTACCAAGGGCCCTTCCTCCCACTGATGCCAAACAAGGCCATCCTCTGGTACATATGCTGCTGGACTCATGGGTCCCTCCATGTGTATGTACTCTTTGGTTAGTTGTTTAGTCCCTGGGAGCTCGGGGGGTCTGGTTAGTTGATATTGTTGTTCTTTCTATAGGTTTGCAAACCCCTTCAGCTCCTTCAGTCTTTTCCATAACTCTTCCATTGGAGATCATGCGCTCAGTCCAATGTTTGACTGGGAGCATCCACCTCTGTATTGGTCAGGCTCTGGTAGAGCCTCTCAGGAGGCAGTTATACCAGGCTCCTGTCAACATGCATTTCTTGACATCCACTATAGTGTGTGGGTTTGATGACTGTATATAGGATAGATCCCCAGGTGGGGCAGTCTCTGTATGTCCTTGCCTTCAGTCTCTGTTCCACACTTTGTCTCGATATTTGCACTGGTGAATATTTTGTTCCTTCTTCTAAGAAGGACCACACTTTGGTCTTCCTTCTTCTTGACCTTCGTGTGGTCTGTGAATTGTATCGGATTTGAGTATTCAGAACTTTTGAGCTAATATATCCACTTATCAGTGAGTGCATACCACGTGTGTTCTTTTGTGATTGGGTTACCTCACTCAGGATGATATTTTCTAATTTCATGCATTTGCCAAAGAATTTCATGAATACATTGTTTTTTAATAGCTGGGTAGTACTCCGTTGTGTAAATGGACCACATTTTCTATATCCATTCCTCTGTGGTAGGACATGAAAAAACTAGATTTTAGGGCTGGTTCTGTTTAGAAAGCACAACCAATGTAACCTTGTTTAGTTCCAAATTATAACTATGAGGTCAACACTATGCCAATTATTAATCTGTTACCAAATCAAAAGCTCTATATCCAAAGTACATACTGTGGCGGAATGAGTGTTTACATAGGATTGTGGGTCTAGTCTTCTCTGAACAATGCAGGCTGTGTTACACTGTTTTTCACTTGGAGATTAAATCGTACCCACTAAAAATAGAGGTGTGACTAAAGGCTAGTTGTTAAAAGAATATACAACGTCTTGTAGAAAGCAGCGTGGAGTTGATACGATGTAACTTTAATAGCACCAAAATGGATGGAAACTAGTGAACTGTTAGGAGACACACAAATGTGCTATATTATCCATTTTGACACTAACATCTAACTTCTTATGAAGTTTGATTCTACAATGATGTCTAACCAATGAAGACTTCTCACTAATATTAGCCCTCAGAAAACTCATTTTTCTTAGTTAAAAAAAAACAAAACAAAACAAAACAAAAAAAAACAGTAAATGTCTTCAACTAAACTAGGCTCCAGTTGTAGTTGTTCTGTCTATTTTTTTAGTAGTTGATGCTAAATGGCCCCTAAATGCATTACTCTTTACTTTTCAGATCACAAACAATGGTAGATCTAAATTACAATCTCCTACTGTTGCCAGAGCCAAAAGAGGATGCAATTAACTACATTGGTTGATGGTAACTTGGATATTTCATTATCTGGTAACATTGCAGAGAACCGGAGTTCAAGCTAAGTGTAGGCTGGGGCTTAAAGAGGACACTTCATAATTACATATTTGGTGATTAATGACCTTGCAGGTTATTTTAGTTGACTCAGAGATGTTATACAAGATGATCTCAATTTGTACATGATTTTATAACTTTCCACTATACTGTTTGTTTTTCTGAGAACTCTAGATACTGGCAAGGGAAGCAGTGCTACATAATAATGCACACACAAAGGGGCAGAAGGCCTGAGAAGTCGACTACCTTACCTACCATCTCACTTCAGAGTACTCATTGAGATTTGAAATGGCATCACACAAAAACTTGCAGAACTGTAACAGAATGACAATCCTTATTGCCCATGCATATGTGCATGCCCATACATATATCTATGTATCACTATTAATGGGCTCTTGTATCTAGATTTATTCATCTGACCACAACTGAATGTGGTGCCAATGGCTCTTTACTCTATCAGCTAGATATATGTATGTCCTCTCCAAGCCTCATGCATTAACTCCACTTTACTTCTTCACAGTTGTGTGTGAGTGTGTGTGTGTGTGTGTGTGTCTGCATACATCTGCCACGGTGTGTGTTGAAGTCGAAGGCCAATTTGCTGCAGTTGATGCTATCCTTTTCCACCATGTAGCTGCTGAAGATCCAACTCATATCCCCCAATCTCCCCAAGAAGATTGGCCATCTTGCTGGCCTTAGGTTTTCATTTTAAGGGAGAACCACTAGGAAAACTTATGTTGACCTCAAATATAACATGCATCAGGGTTTTTGTCAATAAGGTAATATTTTAATACATTGATTTAGTTTCACCATCTAGGAAGTCATCATTCATAATTTTAATAGAATTCTCATTAAAATTAAAATCTATTGTCAGTTCAACTTCTGCTGCAGAGTTAGAACATTTTGCTAAATATTTCAGTGCAACTTTCCACTAGTAAAGTCTAATGGTTTGTGTTAACTCTACCATCAATGTAGTAGCTATAACAGGATGACCCTAGACGTTAGCAAAAGAGGTACTTACCTTTCCAACTGTTTCACAGGATTTCCATGGTGCCATTGTAGAAAAGAAAGGAACATGTGATTTGATCTGACACCTCTGATCAATGCCAAGGGATATGATCTACTTTCTGTATAGATATTTAATATATCAGGAAGAGGTCTGAAAATTATGTAGTTGCTCCTAAAAAGTGTAAATACTTCATTGTTGTGCTGTGTGCTTGCAGTATCACCACAGAAGAGGATGAGAAAATAGGTTCAGAAACCCAAAGTACCCTGGACAACCTGATGAAATCCCCTGTTCTATTGTAACAAGAAGGAAAAATTTCACTGCTACCGTAGATATAACTGAATGGAACATCCTCGCCCTTTGCATGTCTCCAGCAAGAAGACACAATGATTGAACTTACCAACCCAGTTACAGTCTGTCCTATTGATTCCTAAACATGATGTACAAATTACTCCTTGTACAATGATTCCTGTACTAGCTGTATCTTCACATTTGTACTCTCTGTTTGGTTAATTTTCTGAAGACAATATAGAACGTTAGGTGTTTTTCAGAAATTTTTTTTGGTTTTCTATTGAAGAGAAAATAAATAATCATAATCTTTGTGTTCACTGAAAGGACTAAGAATAATTCTCTTTATGGAGTACTAATATGTGAGCTAATTAATCAACTGATTTAACATGCTTTATAATTTAAAGTTATAACAGACATTATTATCATTGGTTTAATGTCTTCCCCAGTCATTATCTTTATCAATCAGCCTATTTAGTTTGTCCACCCTTACAGGAATTCTTTATATCTATGAATTTATCTTAATATTTATAAAAACAGGATATGAGGATTACATGCCATAGAAGTATAATAGGATTCTTTTAATATTGAGAGGTTCTTTCTCAGCATCCAGAATCTAGATAATAGATATTATGTACAGTTAGTGGCAAATCGAGAAATCGAGGTGCTAAAGGTAATTTCTAATCATATATGACATTTGGTATGTTTAACTTCTGTTTACTCTCCTAGTCACATAAATTCTTCTAGTGAAAGTTTTTAATAAATACAGTACAAGGTTAACTCTAAGGTTATCAAGCCAGAAAAACAAAACAAAACAACAAAAACCTCACAGGACATTGTGCCTAAGACATTTTAACTTTTATTTTAATTGAGTATTTTATTTATATTTCAGATGCCATCCCCTTTCCCCATTCCCCCTCCCTAGAAAGCCCCTATCCCATACCCCCTTTTCTTTTTTGCTTTTATACAATTTTTTTAAAAAGTTAATCAAAGGTTTTATAAGTTTGGTAATGCTCAATCAGAAGTGTAACCGAATATCCAACCTAGATATATCAATTATCTTTGACTGGTGGAGACACGTGAACATCTGCCTCCATGTCTCCCACCTCTTTTTCTCTCTCTTTCTCTCATCACCTAGCTTCTCCTCTCCTTAATCCTTCTATTCCTTAACTCTTAACACTGTATCAGATGAGGAAAAAAGTTCTCAATCTCTATTGAAAATCTGCAGAAGCTCCCATCTCTGCCCATGTGATCTTTATGACTTTAGAAGATGGAGCATAGGAAAATAATGAAAAAAAAAGAGCAGGAATCATCAACATTTTTAAACTATATTGTAAAAGATTGGTGAAAAACTTAGTATCAAGTAAACTTTTGATATATTTAAGTCATTTTCTCTGGCAAGAATTTAATTTACTGTTTTTATTTGATACTACTGTACACACACACACACACACACACACACACACACACACACACACCTGTCACCATGATTGCTCTGTGCCTCCTTGCTTTCTTTGCAGTGGTTTCTAAATTTCTTAAGCAATTTTCCACATGGTACCATATTTATACATATTCATGTATAGATTAAAACCACATACTTTTTAGATCTACACATTCATACTCATACACTCAATCACAGATTTTTTTAAAGTTTCCAATTATAAGAATATACATAAATACATACACACCTATATGAATATGCATACACATAAAAATGAACATACATATATAAGATATATATTTAGTCATATATACCTACTCAACCACTTTTACCTATATACTTATATGCAATTACTTTAACCATATATATACACATATAGTACAGTATCATAGTAAATTTTGCAATTATATATGATTCTCATTGAAACCTATTAAATCTTTATGATTTGGAAATCCAGTTTGATTATTCTCAATTTTTCCAAGTGAGGGAATGAAGTACAAAAAAGCTGTACAATGATTCAGGGCTTGTCATTGAAGAAGCCTTCATTTAAAATGTGAGCAGGTTATTCCTAGAACACAAATAATTAAAATGCTGTACCAAATTTTGTACCAAATTGTTCTTAAGTATTCAGTTGAAGTAGCTGATTTTTGTGTGTTTAGGCAATCACTAGGCATGGTGTGTAGCTTTTATTTTCCCATGTTGCTGGTCCCTATTTCAGTGGTGGCTGAATCCATTTTTACACAAATCCATTTGTAGTTTCTATGTTTCTGTCTTGTCATTCATTATTCTGAGTAATGTGAACACATCATCTATGGATGAGCTGCATCAGTGTATTCTTTCACAATATGCTAGGCCCATCTGTTTGTTTTGTTGTTGACGTTGTTTTGCTTTGCTTTTGTCATATAAGACACCCATCTTATATAGCATTCTCTTTTTCTATGATTCTCTTTTATCTCTACTCTTCCCTACTCTCATTACACAAGCACAGGACCATGTGAAGTCTTATCTTAAGGGTATCCTGTGCACTGTAATGTCTAAATTATATGTCTGCATTGCTTCAGAAACACTGTGTCAAAATTAAAAAACATATCCTCGAACACTGATTCAAGAAAACTCAATGTAGTAATTGGGACTTCTTTCATTTTTAAAATTTATTGTAAAATTATTTTATTTCATATTGTCTCTGATGTTTATGTGGGCACACACATGAGACAGTCAGTAGACAAATTTTCAGGATCATATATATTAATCTGTTAGGTGGATTATGATGATAGAACCCAAGAAGTTGAGCTCTCATAGAAAGCAGCTTGATGTTCTGAGACATCGCACTGAATGTTCCTTTATTTTTAACTTTTGAATTGTTTTAAGTATTTTGTGCAAATAAAATTTTTCCTTTGAGGTAAATATTAAATAAGTAGAAACATATTTTCACTGAGTCGTTTTGCAAAAATGGAAATGAAGAAAATTCAAAACCTCTTACATCTCCCAATATAGCAATGGTGACAATAAGGGGTGTGTGTGTGTACGTGTGTGTTTAAGTCATTTTCTAATCAATATCTTAAATAACATTGTTTCAGGTTTGTATATATTCGTACCAAAAGGACTTTCGTTGCATAGCAATGCTGTGAAATCTGCTTTCTAACAATAACAATACAGGATGTGCTATTTAAAAAAGGACTCAATCCATTGGGAAAAGAAAAATAATACTTCATAAGGGCAAGATTCTACCAAATAACCAATTTTAAGTAAGCATACCACTATACAAAAAGACACACACAAGAATTTTAACTGTTTAATTTCCATTACTGACACATAGTCACAAATATCAAGATCATGATTTGTATATTAATTATCAAATAGTTTGCCAAACTCAAAAAAAAAAAAAGTAAAAGATCAGCTCAGAAGTTTTCATGGAGACATCTACCTCTTTAGCAATTTAACAGTTGACCATTGTGTAAAACTGTGTGTAAGTGTCTATGAAAAATTTTTGCAGTTTAGGAAATCTGATAAGTTTGGTACTCTCTGAAGTGTCTAGACTGCATCTTACTTTCACATGTGCAAATGCCCTAGAAAAGCTGTTCTCAACCATAGTTCTTTAATACAGTTCCTCATGTGGTGGTGACCACCAGCCAGAGAATTATTTTGCTGCTACATCATAATTGTAATTTTTCTACCATTATGAATCATAGTGTAAATATTTAATATGCAGGATATCTCATATGTGACCCCCACAGGGGTCCCAACCCAAAGGTTGAGAACTGCTGACATAAACTTGGTGTTTACAGTTTTGCCTCCACTCTCTTCTTGACAATTGATTATGAAACATTTTTTTTAGTGAGTATCTGTTGACTTTAGGAAGTTTCATTTCCTCTGTCATTGACTTCACGATCTTACTGCTTCTAATAAAAGAGAATCTTTTCTAGCATCACATATGTATCAGTCCAAAATTATGGAAACTTCTAGCTATCCAGACAGAGACTAAATGGTAGTTCCAAGCTATTTCCAAAAAGTCTAGTGTTGTTTCAAATCTATTACCCAGGTGGTTTAGTCAGAGATTAAAGGAGTAGATAGTGTTTGTTCTAAAACTTATTTTTAAAATATGAACATATTTTGTTAAGAAAATTAATACTCTGTTCATTGGTTTAAAAAATTGAAAGTGATGAAGAGCAAAGGTAATATAATAAAATGAAGCCAAAGAAGTTCATATTAACATTTAAGAGGATTTCATTCTTGATATATATTTTCATTCTGTGTAACTTTTAAAATAGAAATGCAATGTAAAAAAAATGAAAAATTAATATTAAAAATATTAGTCATGTAACTTATGTCTTTCCATTTATTTGTGTATATGTATATACATACATACGTATATATGTATACCTATACTATATTTATGATAGTTATAAAATCTGACAATCACAAAGTACATTATTTGAGCATTTTAAATTGTTTCTTTTTCTTTTCTTTTTTTTTTTTTTTTTTTTTTTGTATTTTTAAGACAGGGTTTCTCTGTGTAGCCCTGGCTATCCTGGAACTCACTCGATAGACCAGGCTGGCCTCGAACTCAGAAATCCGTCTGCCTCTGCCTCCCAAGTGCTGGGATTAAAGGTGTGCGCCACCACCGCCCGGCAAATTGTTTCTTCATTAAAATTTGAACAGATTTTTTTTTTTAAAATAAACAGTGGCAGAAAAATATATACATACTTGCAAGTCAACAAAAAAGAAGTTTGGAAAACTAGCATTAATGAATCCAGGAGGGTCCACAAACTAAGTAATCAGGTGCTTGGTGAAAACAGGAAAAAAAAATCTACCTTATTTATCCTGCAGTAATTATTCTGATTTAAATTTAAGAACTCTTTAGCATTTACATCTGACATCTAGTTTTCTCTTAATAATTTCTTAAATGCTTGCTGCATAAATGCCCAAGATAAAAATCTAGAATGGCATTTCATCACACAGAACTTTCCAGGTGCTCTGAAGTGCAAGGTGCGTGCACACATTCTAAGTGTGGTTTACTGTTGACTGTTCAGCCGGAGGCCATCTAGTCTATATTCACTTTACATCTTTCCAACTATTTTTAACTAAGGAGGCATTCAGCTATGCTTGCTTGCCAGCTGTGTGGTCCTCACAAGCCAATGGGACATCAGAAGGGCGGTCCTGTTGCATCTGCACAGCTGTCTGGCCCACAGTGACTGGTGCTTATTATCTGCTCACTAAATTTATTTCCGTTTCTCTCTGTAAAACATATTTGGTGTCTGTTATCTCATCCTGTCCTTCTGAATTCTCATGCATCCTCTATTCCTAGTACAAAAATCACAAAATAGAAGATAAATGCACGATTAAATCACTCAATAAAATAAGAAACTCTATAGAGACTTCTCTTTGTAAACGTCTCTTGCATGTATCTTGAAATTTGTAACTATTTAGATATTGTAATAGATGGAAAATTCATTTAAACATAAATCTATCTTTCATTTAATGCCATCAAACAAATTGATGCTACAGGAAGTTGGAGCATGTATTTTACTAAGTTCAGAACGTCCCCCAGAAAACTATAAACTCTGACAGATGTGTCTCATAGTAGGAATGTTAATAGAATTAGAAAAGAAAATTGTTAGTTTACAGCATATGTTTACATGTTTTAGTAAGAAATAAGTGTAAATAAGTGTATGACTCACCTCTTAATCAACCCAAAATCCAATGTAGGCCTTCAGTGATCAAACAGAACTTTCTTCGTATCTTAATAATCAATTCTCACTCTGAAAATTGTCTCTTGAAAAATGGTGCTAAAAATGCCACAAACCCACAATGGAAAGCTAACTTCTACTCTCATAAATTTGAACAGCAGAAGCAACCCGACCTTAAGCAATCATTGGCACCATTGTATTTACTGAATAATTTCACAAAGAACAACAGGCAGCCTCCTGGCATTTGAACAGTTCCTCCTCCTGCCACAGTAAATACAGCTTCTCCTGCACACTGTTCATTGTTTCAGATGCTGAGTCAACCAACGTTGTCAAGGGATGAAGGAGATGGAGACCCTGGGGAATCTAGCTGCCATGATGAAGGGAGCTTTGAAGTTTAGTACCAGCACATCCTATTCTTTTTCAAAAGTTTTTGTGACATGCCTTTAAAAATAACTTTATTGCTGGAGTAAAATGTGAATGCAGAGCTTCACAGTGCTGGCAGTGGAGACCCATTTCCCAAGGTTTAGCCAAATAGAAATTGCATTTATTGAATGTACTGCTATGGTTTGAATCTTAGCACTGCCAATTGCCTCCCTAAAAATGTTTTGTCCCCATCATCGTAGTCTTTTTGGAAATTGTTGTAATCACTAAGAGTCAGGCATACAAAGAGCCTTGCATCATACAGTGGCTTTGGGTGCTTTGGGAGATGGAGGTCTAGGTTTTCCTTGCTTCCTGCCTAATGATGTCAACAAGTTGCTACTATCCAGCATTCTTGCTAGAAAACCACAGGATTATCTTGCTGGAACTCCAGAACCATGAGCAAAATAATGTATTCTTTCAGTATGTTAGTTGACTCATGCATTTCATTAGAGTTATTCAAGTTGGTTAACAAAGTAGGGTATTTGTTACTCTTGAAACTTAGTATCTAAACTGCCTGAAAGAAACAGCACAAAGCAGGAGAATTCACCTTGAGTCATGGTTTCATACAGTCTAGATCCATTATAAGTGGGAAAGCAAAAAAGAGTGGCCTCAGTAAGAGGATTCTTATAACAAACCAGCTGACTGTATGGCCATGGATCAGGAACCACGGAGAGTGGATCTCTTGCATGAGATCAGGAATGGACAGGTCTAGTTAGAGGCCCATGTCTACTGACCTGCTTTCACCAACTAAGGCCACATTCCTTGGGATCCTTGCCACAGTTTTCAAAACTTGTACCAACAGCATTCAAATCAGGAACCTGCACAGGGCATTTAAGCTTCAAATCATAATTGAATCTTTAATGTCCAATGGGAAGCGAAGGAAAAGTATTTTGACTTGAAAGTTCCAGAAGAAATAAAAGGTTTTTCTACCTACTCGTATTTTGAGCATCATAAATATCTTGTCTTCACTTTATGCAATGCCCAGGCATGAGGGATATGCCAGGTTAACACTCAGATGACAAATCTTCTTTGATATTCCACTCACTTCGCCCTCTGAAAGTACTATCTCATATGGCTTAAATGTAGACCTCCATGTAGTCATATGACCTAAATGTAGACCTCCATGTAGTCATATGACCTAAATGTAGACCTTCATGTGGCCAAATGAAATCTTTCAGCATTGACTTTCTCTCGTAATTCACCAAAGAGCCTGAAGTAATGGGAAGTCATTTAAATCTTCCAACAGAATGTTTATTTGCCAGTCTCCACACTAGATATTTTGTCAAAGCTTTTTCTTTGTTGTAAAAACTTCAATCTACCCCATATATCAGAGAACAGTGGTGTCTGTTTCTAATTATTTCCAAGAAGTAAACATTCCATCGTTCCCTTAGTCTTTGTTCAAGGAAACTATAAGTCTACATCTTACACCTCTATTTTCACATCGCTATTTCAAGGCAACTAGGACTCTTTTCAATGTTGCTGTGTCTATTTTCTATCAGATTTTAGTCCCACTAATCCAACTAAGTTCTTCTTGTCCGTCTCACCAACAGCTTCCGTATGAATTCATATAATGAACAATTCATGTCTCTTCTGACATCTCTGTAACCTTATATGTGACACAGCCAGGGCAGCCTCTGCAGTGTGACCCACCAGTGTCTCCCTTCTTTTCTTTTTCTTCCTCTCCTTTCCTTTCTTCTTTCCTTGTTTTATTCCCCTCTCCTTTCTTATGTTTTCTTTTTCATTTGAAAAAAATATGAAATTTATTTTAAAAATAATTTTATGCACCTCTAGGTAGAAGTGAAGAGATGGAGACCAATTCGGAGAGAAACATTCTTCTAACATTTGCTGCTCCCTTTTACATTAGATTCCTGCAGTGGGAAACCCAGAGACTCAGCTTCCTCAACTCTTACTTCTCACCTCTCCCTCTCTTCTCCATCCCTTTCTCTCCCTTTCTCCTCTCCTTCCTGTTACCTGTGTTCTGTGACACAGTGTAATATTTAGGCTCCTGTTTTCACGACAGTAAAAATATGTATCATCAGGCAAGAAGCTGTGCACACCTTAGCACAAAGTGTTACTTGCCATAGTTCTGTACAAATGTGTAGCAAGCCTTTGAGCATTTATTTGTGCAAAATAAAATTCCTAAAGTACCCCCCCCACACACACACACAGAGAGAGAGAGAGACAGAGAGAGAGACAGAGAGAGACAGAGAGACAGAAAGAGACAGAAAAAGAGAGAGACAGAGACAGAGAAGGAGAGAGAAAGAAAGAGAGAGAGACAGAAAAGGAGAGAAAGAAAGAGAGAGAGAGACAGAGAGACAGAGAGACAGAGAGAGACAGAAAAAGAGAGAGACAGAGACAGAGAAGGAGAGAGAGACAGAGAAGGAGAAACAGAGAGAGCAAGAGAAGGAGAGACACAGAGAGAGAGAGATAGAGAGAATAAACATATACCATGGCCAAGGAGAAACTTTTATTAGTTTCTCTTCGTTCTGTATATTACATATACTTTAAACAGAATCTTCTAGCAAATACTCTGTGTTTAGAATATAGCAACCCAGATCTTTGTCAGTTCTCTCCATCTCCTTTGTTTTGTCTCACTTGAATGAATAGGTTTTTAATCTGTGACATTGCCATCAGTCTCAAACACAAAAGTTAGGATGAGTTTGAGAAAGGACAAGCCTAAGCTTGTCATTTTCTGGTCAAAGTCTCCAGTGCCTTCAACTGAGTGAAATGCTTCTGGATTTCTTCAGCATAAGTCTTCTTAACATGCTACGGTACCTTTGTTCCTCCTTGAAAATAGTAGGTACATTCCAGACCTGATTAAGATTCTGACCAGCCTACAGTCAGGTATGTGGTAATAACCAGTAAGTTTTGTTGGATGGGAAAGTGACTCACTGAAGGATAAGATTAGATTATCATAAATAAAACAAAGGGCAAAGGACAGAATGAAATTAAGAAAAAGGCATTTTCATTGCCGTAGTCATTATCTGAGAGAGAAAAACCAAGAATGTATTTATAAGAGATACTGAAGTCATTCTTGTAATATTCCTTAATTCATTTAAAGTGAATTAGGAAATTAAGGTAAAAAAAGTAAAATCAAATTAAGGAGAAAGCAATAGGTAAGGTTCTAATCTTTATACAAAAACTCAATATTTGAATGTAAAGTATTAAATATGTATTACAATAAGCATAGGAAACTTTGAGTGGATCAAAAGAAGTGAGGTAAATACAATACAAATTTTCAAAAATTCACTTTAAATATTTTTTAAACTGGTAAAACTATTGAGGTCTTCAATGCAATAGAAATTATAATAAAACTAGCAAAAGTATGTGATCTTAAAATTACTAAAAATTATAAGTTACATTTTAAATATTTGAAAAGGGTGAATGATTTTGTAAAAGGAGAAAAGAGAAACACATATTTCACAATAAAAAAAGAAAAGTGTCCAGTTCTACTACTAATAAAAATATTTTGAAAGACTATTTTCCTAATATTTTTCATTCTCCCAAATTGTTCCTCTTTTCATTTATCTTTTAAACAAAATAATCCTTTGTGTTTTATCAATTCACAAAATACCAAATCTGAAAAAAGCATCAATGGAAAACAATGGAGAAAGTACAGTCTCTCCAATACTAGCAAAATTGAATATCCGTGCACAAAAGAATTAAAGCACAACCTTATCCTATGTCATACACATAAATCCACCCCAAATGGATTGAAGACTTAACCTAATAACACTGGAAGCTATGAAAGCAGCTGGGAAAAAAGGCATAAGGGAAAAGTTCAGCAGCATTATACTAAGAAATGATTGTATAGCATGTGGCTCCAAAATGACAGGCAAAAAATTCTAAAACATACATGCGATGGCATCAGTTTGAGAAGCTTCTACATAGTGAGACAATTAAAGTAGAGAAAGAAGCTGGAGCTCAGGAGACGGTTTGTAAACCACACAGGTCTGAGAAAAAGTTGAGAACGTTTAGCAAAAAGGAAAGAAATAACTTGATTAGAAGGTAGACATGAGCCGGGCAGTGGTGGCGCACGCCTTTAATCCCAGCACTTGGGAGGTAGAGGCAGGTGGATTCTGAGTTCGAGGCCAGCCTAGTCTACAGAGTGAGTTCCAGGACAGCCAGGGCTACACAGAGAAACCCTGTCTTGAAAAACAAAACAAAACAAAACAAAACAAAACAAAACAAAACAAAACAAAACAAAACAAAACAAAACAAAACACAGAAAGTAGACATGAGTTCTGTACTGATGCACTCTTAAAAGGAGAACACAGAAATGCACAGTAAGAGAGCTGGGGAGACAGCTCATCTGACAAAGCGGTTGCTACACAAGCATAAGGACCTGAATTCAGATCCCCAAGACCCAGGTGCAAAGCAGGCATGGACATGGACACCTGTAATCCTAGTACTCAGAAGGCAGAGACATGAAGGACTCCAGAACTTACTAACCAGAGAAAAGACCTAGTCAAATCAGTGAGCTTCAGGTTCAAAGAAAGACCCTATCTTAGAAAGCAGGGCAGAGAAGCCAGTGAAGACAGTGATAAGACTCAGTGGGTAAACGTGCTTTCCACAAGGCCTAATGACCTGAGTCCAATGCCCAGGACCCAGAGAAAATTTACTCCCAGACTTGTCCTTTGACCTCCATACACTCACTATGCTCCAACCCCCGCCCCCCAAAAAAATCAATAAACAAATAATTGTGAATTTTAAAATAATATTGCAGAGAGTAATTGACCTCTGACCTCCACATGCATGCATGCACACATGCATGCACAAATTGCACACACATGTGCACTCCATGAACATGTTCACACACAAATGGGTAGTAAGTACATAAGTGTGCTCAGAATCGCTGACGGTTTTGGCAATTTCATCTCAATTAGACATCATTTTGCATCTATTAAGATGGCTTTTATCACAAAAGACAAAACATGATGGCAAAGAGGTGGACAAGCAAGAACCTTCATATATACAAAATACAAAGTACTATCTATATCCATTGTAGGAAATACTATGAAGTCTACTCAAAAAAAAAAAAGGAGAAAAGAAAGAAAGAAAAAGAAACAGAACTATCCTATTATCAACCCCCCCTTTTTATATTGTGGCTTGCATGGCCACTATAATGATGTCTTTACTAAATAAAACTTTTTACATATTTAGAGTATCTTCTGGAGCATTTATTTTTCTTCATGTTTGTAAACAAAAACCACATTACATAGAAATAGAGAATGTTATTTCTTCTGTTTTTAATTTCTTTCTTTGTTTCTTCCTTGACCAAGCTATTATTGAGTAGGGAATTGTTCAGCTTCTGTGTGTACATGGACTTTCTGTTGTTTTTGTTGCTACTGAAGACCAGCCCTAGTCTGTGTTGATTTGATAGGATCCATGGAATTATTTCAATCTTCTTGTACCTGTTGAGGCCTGTTTTATGACCCATTATATGGTCAGTTTTTTGAGAAGGTACCATGAGGTGCTGAGAATAAAGTATATTCTTTTGTTTTAGGATGAAATGTTCTATAGATACCAGTTAAATCCATTTGGTTTATAACTTCTGTTAGTTTCATTGTGTCTCTGTTTAGTTTCTGTTTCCATGATCTGTCCATTGCTGACAGTGGGGTATTGAAATCCCCCACTATTATTGTGTGAGGTGCAATGTGTGCTTTGAACTTTAGTAAAGTTTCTTTTATAAATGTGGGTGCCCTTGCATTTGGGGCATAGTTGTTCAGAATTGAGACTTCTTTGTGGTAGATTTTTTTCTTTGACGAGTATGAAGTATCCTTCCTTATCCTTTTTGATTACTTTTGGTTGAAGTTTATTTTATTTGATATTAGACTACCTACTACAGTTTGTTTCTTGGGACCATTTGCTTAGAAAATTGTTTTCCAGCCCTTTACTCTGAGGTAGTGTCTGTCTTTGACATTAAAGTGCATTTCCTGTTTGCAGCAAAATGCTGGGTCCTGTTTAAGTGCACAGTCTGTTAGTCTATGTTCTTTTATTTAGGAATTGAGTCCATTGATGTTAAGAGATATTAAGGAAAAGTGACTGTTGCTTCCTGTTATTTTTTATGTTATTTTTATGTTTGTGTGACTATCTTCTTCTGGGTTTGTTGGAAGAAGATTATTTTCTTGCTTTTTCTAGGGTATAGTTTCCCTCCTTGTGTTGGCATTTTCCATCTATTACCCTTTGTAGGGCTGGATTTGTGGAAATATATTGTGTAAATTTGGTTTTGTTGTGGAATATCTTGGTTTCTCCACCTATGGTAATTGCAAGTGTTACTGGGTATAGTAGCCTGGGCTGGCATTTGTCTTCTCTTAGAACTGTATGACATCTGCTCAGGATCTTCTAGCTTTCATCTTCTCTGATGAGAAGTCTTGTGTAATTCTGATAAGTCTGCCTTTATTTGTTACTTGAGCTTTTTCTTTTACTGCTTTTAATATTCTTTCTTTGTTTTGTGCATGTGGTGTTTTGATTATTATGTGACGGGAGGAAATTTTTTTCTGGTCCAATCTATTTGGAGTCCTGTAGGCTTCTTGTATGTTATGGGCATCTCTTTCTATAGGTTAGAAAAGTTTTCTTCTATAATTTTGTTGAAGATATTTACTGGTCCTTTAAGTTGAGAATGTTCACTCTTTTCTATACCTATTATCCTTAGGTTTGGGTCTTCTCATCATATTCTGGATTTCCTGGATGTTTTGAGTTAAGAGCTTTTTGCATTTTGCATTTTTTTGACTGTTGTGTCAATGTTTTCTATGGTATCATATGCACCTAAGATTCTCTTTTCTTTTTCTTGTATTCTGTTGGTGATGTTTGCATCTATGATTCCTGATCTCTTTCCTGCGTCTTCTAGACCCTAGATAGTTTTGTTCAATTCCTTCATTTATTTGGTTGTGTTTTCTTGTAATTCTTTAAGGGATATTTTGTGTTTCCTCTTTGAGGTCTTCTACATGTTTACCCGTGTTCTCCTGTATTTCTTTAAAGGAGTTATTTATGTCCTTCTTAAAGTCCTCTATCATCATCATGAAATGTGATTTTAAATCAGAGTCTTGCTTTTCTGGTGTGTTGGGATATCCACAGCTTGCTGTGGTGGGAGAACTGGGTTCTGATGGTACCAGGTAGCCTTGGTTTCTGTTGCTTATGTTCTTGCCCTTGCCTCTGGCCATCAGTTATCTCTGGTGTTACCTGGTCTTGCTGTCTGTGGCTTGTCCTTCCTGGAAGCCTGTGTGTCAGTACTCCTGGGAGATCAGTTCTCTCTTGGAGGAATTTGGGTTTGGACAAGTGTGGCACAGAGTCAGCTCCCTGGTACAGACAGAAACCTGTTTCTGGCTATTCTTTGGTTCCTGTGTCCTAATGGCTCTGGGCAGGTCCCTCTTGGGCCAAGAATTTGAGAAGTGGTGTTCTTACCTGTGTTCACAGGTGTGTCAGCACTTCTTGGGAGACCAGCTCTCTCCCAGTGGTGTTTGGGTATAGAGCGCTGTGGCATAGGACCAGCTCTGGGCACACACGGAATCCTGGCAGGATCCTGTCTCAGGCTGCTTCTCAGTTTCTGTGTCCTGAAGGTTCTAGGAGGGTCCCTCTGAGCAGGAGTGGTGTTCTTACCTGTGCTCACAGGCGTGTTCACACTCCAGGTAGACCAGTTCTCTCCCAGCTGTATTTGGGAATGGAGTACTGTGGCACAGGATCAGCTCCAGACACAGACAGACCGCTTCATCTTTTTTGTTCTTTCCTTCTTTTCTTCCTTCTTTCTTTCTCTTTCTTCCTTTTCTTTCTTCATTCCTTCTCCTGTCACCCTCTCTCTCCCTTTCGCTCCTTTAGGCTGGTCTTAAACTTTTTATCTTCCTATGTAGTAGCTAAAATAATAAGCCTATGACACCTGTTTAAACTTAAAGTCAAATTTTAAAGAATGGGATATTTATAATGTGTACTTTTAATATAACTATATTATAAAGTAATAAAATGTGCAATTGATAAAAATATATACTTTAGGTTATTTTTTGGATCTAATTTCACAATGTATATAGAAAAATAAACGTCTACCACACAGCAAAACTTTGCACTAGAAGTAAAATACTGAAGCCACTATTAAAGGTAGTGAGAAAATAGAGCAATGAAATTGACAATTTGAGAAGATGCCTCTGTCTGCTAACATTGAAAGCAATAGACTGTGCTGATTTTCCTCTTCAATTAGTTCTGCAACCAGTTTTAGGAAAAAGTCAACCTTGCACAATACAGATACAATTTCAACTATATTTTCTTTTGTAGTTTATATTTATTTGTTCTTTTAAACTAAGAAAACTGATGAACTACTACATAAGCAATATAGGAATAAATCATGTAAAATGTATATATGCTGCATGTACTGGCTTCAGTATTTTTAGTTTCTAGTGCATAAGTTTCACTATGTGGTAGGCTTTTAATCTTACTGATATTTTTGTCCTATTTTTCTATCCCTTTCTTTACCAGTAACGCAAATTTCACTTCTGAAGTGTAATATAGGTGACTTGTTAGCAGTGACTGATCAATGGCTCCTGAGCATGTAAAGCCGACAATTGTACCAATTGCCAGTTTCTACAGCATACATGCTCTTCATTATGGCATATTCTATAGAAGAGTGCAGAGACTGCATCAGCAGAACTGTGAATCAACTCACAGTCGATCGAAGAAACATATGGTAGGTTCTCCATCTCCTACCTACTTTACACATCCTCTATTATCCCACATAGACACTGTTGTTTATGGATGTAGCATGGATTGGTCTGTAAAGCTCATTTACTTGAACACCCAATTTCCAGCCAAGGATGCAGTTGAAGCAGCAAGAGAGTTGATGTGGTTCCTAGATGATCAGAAGTAGTAACTCATTAGCACTGGGGTTTGAAAGTCACCCTGGCTTTTGCTGCAGTTTGTACCCAATGCTTCTTGATTTGATGTCTTGTTAAGAGATCTTGCTTTGTTTCCTAAGGTATACCCTCTGCTCCATGATAGATTGCAGGCCAGATAAACATCTTTTCTTCTTTATACCTCTTCTTCACATATTTTGTCACAGGAGATGTATAGTCAACTTACTGTATGATCAAATTACTGTACAAGTGATGTCAGAAATCCTTTCCATGTTATTCCTGGTACTTCTACCTCTGAGATCATCATACCTTACAATTCTAAAGTCTATTCAAACTAAGTAACATGGCATTAGGATATTATCTTCGCTCTTGTTTCTTCAGAACCCTTTAGTCTACACTTCTGAATTTATGTTAGGCCTTGAGACCAGAGTTCGTTGAACAACCCAAAGTGCTAGCAAGCATGCTCTTGTGAACACATTTTTCCAACAGTTTTCTCAAAACTACAGAAATCAAGAATGAGAAATTTACAATTTTTAGCAACATGCTGATGAGTGGATCATTCTAAGGAAATGTGCTTAACATCTTGTAGTGTACATCTGATTTCTGAACCTTTATGTATTTTTTTTTTGGTTTTGTGTACGCAAGTGCTGTTAATTCTGAGTATACTTTGGCACAATTTTCAAGGATAATGTTTGTGCAATATTTTCATAACACTTGGCCTGGCAGGACACCAATTAACACTGATAGGATTGCAACAGAGACTCTGTGTCAAAGCGAGTGTGACACTGAACAGTAGTTTCACTGGAACACTCAGTGGGGCTGAATGATGATCACAAATAGCTTTCCATGAAGCATATATCCAAGAAGATTAAAGAGTGAAGGATAGTGTAAGCCGTATAGCTCAGTAGGCAACATGTGTGTCTATCATGCATAAAGCCCTGAGTTGGATCTCATAGCCACCTAATGTGGACATGGTGACACTCTGTAATCACAGCATTCTTGGGAGATAGAGGCAGAAAAAACAGAACTACAAACTCTATCGCTGGGAAATAGCTAGTTCAAGGTCATTCTGGCATTCCTCACTCGAGAAACAAACCAATAGGACTTAAGGGCAGTCACAAGCTGATAGAACATCAAATTCAGAAGGTTTCTGATGATCATATAACCTGTTCTTTAAGTTCAGAGGTCTAAACTACTTTTATTTTCTCCCACACAGCAATATCCTTCAAAATGCACATATTAACAGATTTTTATCACTGAATTAATGCATCTAAATGTTATAAGAAGACACAGTAAGGATAGCAATAACCAACAGACATCATAACTCTGCACAAACAGTGACTGGTGAGGCAGGCCTACCACCTCAGCAACTCTCATGGTATCTTCTCTCATGTCCTTCCTGGCTTGATGAGGAAGAACAGAAGGCCTGGTGTACATAAAGAAAATAATTCATCTCAGGAAAACAAAATCAGAGAATGTAATAATATAAATTTTACCCAACTTCTAAAGAAATACAAAATACAAACTTTTAAACCTTGGATAAATACATGAATGTAATCAATGACGCAAAATGAAATAAATAAGGCATTATTAAAGAAAGACCAGTGTTCTGAGATTCAAGGCACTCTAAGGCCACCATTTTTATGAGTATTAATTTGCATGGAGGATTGTATTATTTTGAGGTACATAAGTGGTTTAATTTAACTTCCAGGCTTCTATTGAAAACTTACCACGTGGCTCATCGTCTCTACAAAACCAGTGTTTTGACAATCACTGGTATATGACAAACAACAGTCAACCAAGAAAGATATGTTTTTCTAGGATTATTCTCCCAGTTTTAGTATAAGCAGCATATTTCAAGATGCCAGAGTTATAAAGATATTTTTTGGTGCAAAAGTAAGTTTTTTTTTTAAAAGTCTTTCTTTTCCTGTACAGAGTTGTTTCCACTACAAAGACATTTCTGACCAGCATTAAATGTTCAATGTGTGAAACCTCTGGTAATGAAATAAATCACTCAGATATCTTTGATGTTTTTAATCTCAAAGAACTAATCAAAACTTCAATACCTATCAGTGTTTTATACAAATCAGACATTTATTTATAAAAACAAATGCAGGATAAGAATAATGTCCTCTGATGATTGTAATCTTTTAATACGTGCTAAGTCTTACAAGTGTATACACCTTCATTTTAGGATAAAAGAGACAATTGAAATCTATCTTATGTCAACATTTTAGCAGTATCCATCATTGCCTTTGTTGTTGTTATTGCTTTGCCATTTTAATTCTTGATTATCAAAGTTGTTAAATTTTACAGATTTTTATATGTTTTCACAGGTACATGAACATTAGAATAAGCACCTCTGTAGACTTAGTACACACACACACATACACACATAAACACACACACACACACACACAAACATATATACATATATATACATATATATATACGCGTGTGTGTGTGTGTGTGTGTGTGTGTGTGTGTGTGTATAAATTCCTAGCACTAGCACACATAAATTCTACTTTCCATTCTTAGTGGACTTCTATTGAAATTGTTTTCATTCCTTGACTTTATGCCAGTGGTTCTCAGCTTTCAGCATACATCAAAAATTAAAAGAGCCACTTAAAGCCATAAGACACACATCTGAGAATCAGAAGAATAATATCTGAGATTCATCTAAGGATTGGCTTTCTAGAGGTTTCTAAGCAGCGCCTATAGTGTAGATTGGAAGAGCACACCATAAACATCGCCTACTTATTGTCCCCTTAATTTCTCTTCTCATATCCTCTGGTAGCTACCCCAGGGTAAACGACTGTTCAGAAAGGCTCACAATAATAAAAAGTCCAATCCGAGGATTAATTTTCATCTATTTTCATACTTCTTTCTATAGTCCAGCTGGGAGAATATTAAAAAATATTCAGCCCCATTATGAAAACGGACACATCAAGGAGCTTAATATTTCAATAAAAAAGGAATCAATGTGTGCACTGCATATTGGTCAAAGGTTAACTGCCAGAAGACAGCTATTATCACCTTCCCTCAATAAAGAAATATAACTGCTAATAGCTTAAGGGACGTACCCAAAGTCATTTACAAGTTTTCAAGTGCTGTTTAGCAGAAGACCTGACCAGAATCCCAACTTCCTTATTTGTTATAATTGTTCAAAGGATAATGTGTTTGCAGTTGGATGCAATTTTAGATTATATATTTTTCTAAATAGAAATAATATGCAAATGTTTCTTTAATTTGATACTCCAAAGACATTGTTTTGAAAATATTGTCTTTAAATTGGAATTAAAATTTTCACTTAACATAGCTAAAAGATCTGATTATGATTATTATCCAGCCATCAACTCATTAGAAGCAGATACTAGGATATTGTTGTGGTAAGGCTTTTACTCAGACCAGATCTATAATTAAAGAAAGACTTATAGTAGATAAAAGGGGTAAGTGCATCTTCACAGAGAGCTAGTCAAGCAGCAGCTCAGTGTTCAGAGACCTTTTCATCCCCATACCTGCCTCTAGGGACCTTAGACAAAACCTGGGCCACAGAAATGTTTTCCTGAAAAACAAAACAAAACAAAACACAAAATACAAAAAACAAACAAACAAACAAACAAAACAAAAAAAATCCATTGGTCTAAGAACTTAACTGCATTAGATCCCTAAATAGAGGAGATTATATAGAAATCTTGCAAAACTTTGTGACATTTAATTTTATTTATTTTTCTCACTCATCTAAGATGAAATAAGTTTCACATTAGGCACAGGTGTTTAACACATTATTCTGGTAGATTCACTTCTGTTTTGAAATGATTGGTCCCAATATATATCATATAATTAAAAAGAAACAAGAAAACAAATGAATACATCCTCTTGGAGTTATTGGAGATTAAAATGGTAATAAAGAATAAATGTTAAAAAATAATTTAAAACCCTATGTTCGTCATCATTATTGTTTGTTATCATGTATGGCTGATTTGTCAATTTTCCTTTTTTTTTTTGTTTTTTTTTTTTTTGAAACTGTTAAACTCTAACATATTGCTTTGCTTGACATTTCTGGCTTAGTTTCTCTCTCCCTTTCACAAGCATATTTTTCCCCTCCACTATGTCTATTTTAAAGTAACTATTGAAAAATTTAAAAATTTGGCTAAATGGTTTCAGTGCACATCCTGCATCTATAAAGGACCCTAGTTCAGTTCTCAGCTCTCACATGTTGGTTTACCCTTATGTAACTCCAACTCCAGTGGCACTGGATATGCATGCAGTATAGATACATAGAGACAGGCAGAATGGATAGAAATAAAAATAAATGGATCTTTAAATCAAAGATTTAGAAGGGAATTATAGGCAACACCTGATTGTATCTTTGAGGGAAAAAAGGTACAAAACTAACACTTCTATATAAACCAAAAAAAAATTGCTTACCTATGAGGCTGAGGAGCTGGTATTGGAGAAGAGCCTGTCTGGCACGAGTCTTAGGTCCAATCCCCAGCCTTGGGGGAAAAATAAATAGCTTATCTGAAGTCAAGTAGATGGAATATATTACATAATCATGGAACATTGATTTGAAACAGTATATTTCATATGTTTTGTAAAAAAATCCATTAAACTGTTCTATCATTTGCATAGATAACATCAATTCTCAATTTAACTTTTACTTCCATAGAAGGTTATCTGTGAACTTTAGGACAAAAATTAATGGTTTCAAAAGACTGCTCATATGTAAGCAGTTACACATCTTGTTAGCATGAGGAATGAAAATATGCAAAATAAATGTCTTCTAGACACCACCTACCACTGATATGTCTGGTAACCAAAAGCTTTTTACTATTCAAAGTAATAAACCTGGGTTAAAGAATCTAGCCTGTCCTGTTTACCAGGACAGCAAAATAAAACCCACCACCCCAGAAACATCCTTCTCTACCCAACCTTAAACTTGCTACTCCAAGAATTTTTAATCAAGAAAGAGCTGTGTTTTTTTTTATGGAAACTTAGCATTCATAAGGGATATGTTATCTTGACAGGGTTTTACAACAGGCCAGACAGATTGACAACTTGAAAGTCATGTTGGTGACTGTCAACCTTTAAAAACTTAAATCAGGAGAAGGTTGTTTGAGGACATGAGTTTGAAAGGAGAGTGCATCCTTCTTAGTTCACTGAGATCAAAATATAATATAAACTTACTTTTATAGGTAAATTCAATGTTTCATTATTTTTACATAGTTAATGTAGATATTCAGTGTTCATTTTGTAGATTACATATTTAGCATAAAAGCTAGAAATAATCTTTAAATTCTCCACCATCTCAAATTACCAAGTGAAAATCTTGTGAAAGAGGTCTGTGCCTTTATCTGTGTTTCTTCCCAACCAGTTACTTAAAAAAAAAAAAAAAAAGTGTGTTTGCTCTAGGGAAAGTCTCATTGTCAGAGTTGTTGACCAGCACAAAATAGGCTTCATGATTTCTTTGTTTAGAGGAGCAACCAAACATTGGACTGAGAGTGGGGAGCCCAGTGGAGGAGTTGGGGTAAGGACTGAGGAAGCTGAAGAGGTTAGCAACCCCATAGGAAGAACAAAAATATCAACCAACCAGACATCCCCAAAACTCCCAGTGACTAAACCACCAACCAAAGAATACACATGGGAGAACCCATGGCTCCAGCTAGATATGTATCAGAGGATTGCCTTATAGTGCATCATTGGGAGGGGAGCCCCTTGTTCCTGTGAAGGATTGACAATCCAGGGTAGAGGAATGCTACAGTGCTAAAGCAGGAGTGGTTTGGCAGGTGGGAGAGCATCCTCATAGAGGCCAGGAGGTGGGGAGGGGATAGTGGTCTTGTGGAGGGAAAACTGGGAAAGAGGATAACATTTGAAATGTCAAGAAATAAAATAACCAAGGAAGAGGAGGAGGAGGAAGAGGAGGAGGAGGAGGAGGAGGAGGAGGAGGAGGGAGAGGAGGGAGAGGAGGGAGAGGAGGGAGAGGAGGGAGAGGAGGAGGGAGAGGAGGAGGGAGAGGAGGGAGAGGAGGGAAAGGAGGGAGAGGAGGGAGAGGAGGGAGAGGAGGGAGAGGAGGGAGAGGAGGGAGAGGAGGAGGAACCTAGAAGACAGGCTTTGTCTGCTGCATAGGCAGAAGTAAAGAAGTTACATAAACCCCTTAAAGGATCCCAGAACATTGTGAGTGAATCCTCAGTAATTGGACACAGAGTTATTTATACTGTTGGCATTTGGCTTTGGTTTTACTTGGTTGTGACTGAACCCTGGTTCTTCCCTATAGAAGTAAGATTTATTTTTGACTTTACATGAGCCCACAGTTGAGAGACTTTAAGTTTTAGAGGACTTTGGATTTTAAGATACTAATTAAAGAGACTTAGTTTTTAACTATTTGAAATTTTTAAGGACTGTGAGACTTTTACAATTTCAAAGGTTAGTATTATAATGTTCATATTAATGAGTGATCTTGGGGAAGAACAGGAAAAGATAGGTTATGGCTTAACAATGATGTATTTGTGTGTAAAGTTGACAAGGGGTTAATTGTGCTGAATTAGTTTACATCTAATTGACACAAGCTAGAGTTATCTGAAAGGAAGGACTCTCAGTAGACAAATAAACTCCATAAAATCCAGCTGTGGGATATTTTATTTATCTACTTATTTATTTATTCATTTATTTATTTTAGTGATTGATCAGTGACAGCTCAACCCACTGTTGGTGGTGCCATCCTTGGGCTGGTGATTCTGTGTTCTATTCAAAAGCAGATTGAGCAAATCATGAGAAGCATCCCAGTAAGCAACACTTTTTTTTTTTTTTTTTTTTTTTTTTTTTTTTGGTTTTTGGAGACATGGTTTCTCTGTGTAGACCTGGCTGTCCTGGAACTCACTCTGTAGATGAGGCTGGCCTCGAACTCAGAAATCCGCCTGCCTCTGCCTCCCAAGTGCTGGGATTAAAGGCGTGCGCCACCACTGCCCAGCTAGTAAGCAACACTCTTATGTCCTTTAATCAGCTCCTGCATCAAAGTCTTGTCCTGTTTGAGTTCCTGTTCTGACCCTAGAAGATGGACTACAATAAAGAAGTGTAAGCCAGATAATAATCCTTTCTTCTCCAACTTACTTTGGTCATGATGTTTTATCACTACAATCAAAAAACTGGCTAACATGGCTTATTTGTTTGATTATAATGTTTTTTGATTTGGGAAAATACTTTTGTTTTGAGGGAAAGAATGAACATAAATTTCAATGGATAGGCAAATGTAGAGGATCTTGGTAGAGTTGGGAGAAGAATATTATCAAAATAAGTTGTAAGAACAAAATGTACTGATAAAATCTAATCAGAGACGGAAAGGAGACACACTGATAAGAAATCCACCACTCAAAGAAGGACTTTGTTTCTTCTGAAAGATTGTGCCATACTGTGAAATGACTCTATGCTTCCATTATTACATCTTTCTTTCATAAGCTGTGTAGTGTCTTGAAAACTCCTTTTGCACAAAAAACTTAGAGCTATAATTTATATGAAGAAACCTGACACTATTAAAAAACAGGTGTTTTCAAGATTTCCCCATATAAAGCATAGTAAATAATACCAGAGACCAGAAAGAGGGCTCAGTATGCAAAAATATTTTCTCTCAAAAATAAATGTCTGATGTTTTAAATTGAAATTCTGGAACCCATATTAATCAGGTAGAAAAAGAGAACTGACTCCACAAAGTTGTCCTCTGACCGCCACACTTCCACACTACATACAAATGTCCTCTTTGCAGAATAAAACAGTAATAAATACACTTTTAGAACATTCTGTAGTACTGATTTTCACAAAGTATAAATGAAATTTATAAAACATAAACCAATAAATTTATGCAACATAAAAATATATAAGAGACACAGTGTGCTTACTTTATTTATTACAGAATATTTTTGTTGTTGTTTTACTTCTGGGACTCTTGAAGTTTCTTCTAACTCAGACTGTCAGCATTTTAAATTGTCATCATGAAAGGTCAGTCTCTACAGGGACAAAATGAACCAAGAATCAAGCCTCCCTCTCCTGTGCTCATAGAGAGTTTGTGCTAGTAAAACTGTGGGAAGTCAGTAGAATCTCAGAAAGCTTGAGGCATGAGGATGTGCAGGGAAATGAGTTAAAGAACTGAGAGTTAGAAAGCAACGGACTCAGATACAAGACAAAAGAAAAGGAAGCAGAATGGGCAATCATTTCAAAATTACTTGTTAGGTCCAAGATATTTATTTGTCAGTAAATCCTGTATCAGTGAGTAAAAGACAAGGACAATTCAATACACAAAGTAAACAGCAGTCAAGATTTCCTAATGAGCTACTGCATGAAACAAGAGGGTACAAAGATGATGCCATCCACTAGTGGTCTTGTTTTGTGTTTAGAACTCAATTGCTTTCAACATTTCTAGGTTTTTTTGTTTGTGTGTGTGTTTTTTAATTTCAAAACTAAAAATATGGAAATTAAATGCCTATATAGTTATCAGTGTCCCGGAGATTGTTTTTATTCTAACAAATGTTGATTAAACTAAAGACTTTAAGAAATATTCCCTCTGGAAAGTATATTGCTTAAGAATTTCATGAAGTCATTGTTTTTTAATAGCTGTGTCGTACTCCACTGTGTTGATGTACCACATTTTTTGTATCCATTCCTCTGTTGAAGGGCATCTGGGTTGTTTCCAGCCTCTGGCTATTAAATATAAGGTTACTATGAATATAGTGGAGCATATATCCTTGTTATATGTTTGAACATCTTTTGGGTATAAGCTCAGGAGTGGTATAGATGAGATTGCAGGTAGCACTATGAACAATTTTCTGAAAAACTGCCAGACTGATTTCCACAGTGAATTCTTAGGCAAATGGATGGAATTAAAAAATATCATCCTGAGCGAGACAGCTCAGTCATAAAAAAACACACATGGTATGTACTCACTGATAAGTGGATATTAGCCCAAAATACAATTTACAGACCACATGAAGCACAAGAAGAAAAAAGACTAAAGTGTAGATTCTTCAGTCCTTCTTAGAAGGGGGAACAAAATGCTCAAGGGAGGAAATAACAAGACAAAGTTTGGAAAATAGATCAAAGGCAAGGCTATCCAGAGACTATTCCACCTGGGGATCCATATAGACACCAAACCCAGACACTATTGTGGATGCCAAGAAGTGCTTGCAGACAGGAACCTGATATAGTTGTCTACTGAGAGGTTCTGCTAGAGCCTGACATACAGAGGCAGATGCTCCCAGACAACCATTGGCTTGAGCACGTGGTCCCCAATGAAAAACCTAGAGAGAAGACTGAAGGAGCTGAAGGGGTTTGCAACCCCATAGGAAGAACAACAATATCAACTAAACAGACTCCCCAAAACTCCCAGGGAGTAAACCACTAACCAAACCACCAACCATGGAGGGATTCGTGGCTCCAGCCACATATGAAGCAGATAATGGTCTTATCGAGCATCAATAGGAGGCGAGGCTCTTGGTCCTGGGAAGGCTTGATGTCCCAGTGTAGGGGAATGCCAGGGGGAGAAGGTGAGAGTGGATGGGAAGGTAGAAGAACACTCTCACAGAAGCAGGTGGAAAGGGAGTGGAATAGGGATTTCTGGAGGGGAAACTGGGAAAAGGGGTAACATTTGAGATGTAAATAAATAAAATATACTATTAAAAAGAAAGAAAAGCATATTGCTAGGGATCAGGTCAGTTAAGGTAGACTTTATTATGAGATTTTTGTAAACTAATTTGATAAAAGATTATCTCAGTTGACTAAGGTATATATATGTATAGGTATAGGCATAGGTATATGTATAGGTATACGTATGCATATATTGACACAGACTCAGACACATACAGAAAAAGACATATATATGCATATGTACATAATATACATAAATATATATATAAATATATAGTATGTACATATATAATACATATATGTTATATATTACATGTGTTTTATATTATATATTATTTATTATATATGTTTTATATAGTATATAGTATGTAGTATGTATTATATAGTAGTATACAGTAGTATACAGTAGATAGTAGTATATATATATATATATATATATATATATATATATGAAATACAAAATAACACAGCCAGTTATATAGATGGAAAAAAATTTGATTATCTCATAAAAATTGCCCATGAAATAAAATAAAAAATTCAGTTTGTTATTCTATCAGACTTTCAAAGAAGACCTAATACCAATTCTTCTCAAACTATTCCACAAAATAGAAACAAAAGGAATACTATCTAATTTCTTCTATGAATCACAATTAAACTGATACCTTAATCACCCAAAGATCAAACAAAGAAAACTTCAGACCAATTTCACTTATGAATATTGATGCAAAAAAGCTCAGTTAAATTCTTGAAATCCTAATCCAAGAACACATCTGTCATGGTCTAAATATGCTTGACCCAGAGATTGCTACTATTTGGCCATGTGTCCTTGTTGCAATAGGAGAGTCACTGTGGGCATGGGCTTTAAGACCTCATCATAGCTGCCTGTGAGCCAGTATTCTGCTAGTAGCCTTCAAATGAAGATGTGGAACTCTAAGCTCTTCTTGAACCATGTCTGTCTAGATGCTGCCATGCTCCTGCCTTGATGATAATGGACTGAACCTCTGAACATGTAAGCCAGCCTCAATTAAATGTTGTCCTTATAAGAGTTGCCTTGGTTGTGGTATCTGTTGACAGCAGTAAAACTTTAACTAAGATAACATCAAAACCAGCATTCGCCACAATCAAAGAGGCTTCATCCCAGGGATGCAGGAATAGTTCAATATATGAAAATCCACCAACATAATCCACTATATATCAAACTCAAAGAAAAAAAATCACATGATCATCTCATTAAATGGTGAAAACGTTTTGATAAATTACAACACCCCTTCATGTTACGCTAAAAGTCTTGGAAATGTCAGGAATTCAAAGCCCATACCTAAACATAATAAAAACAATATACAGCAAACCATCAGCCAGCATCAAATTAAATGGAGAGAAGTTGGAAGCAATCCCACTAAAAGCATGGACAAGACAAGGCTACCCACTCTCTCCTTGTCCATATCGTACTCAAAGTTCTGGCTAGAACAATTAGACAACAGAAGGTGGTAAAAGAGATACAAATTGGAAAGCAAAAAGTCAAGATATCACTCTCTTTAAAGGTAAAAAAAATAATGGATTAATATTTGCAACCATTTTAGATCACAACCTATATCATCAAAATATATTTATAAAGTAGTCTAAAGATATCGATTAAATGTTTAAAGTTTTTAGAATTCATAAACCAATTCAGCCAATTTCTTTAACTCTTTAATACTAAATATTTAAAGTTATAGCCTTAGTTCCTTCCACCCTTCATTCTAAAAACATAAGAAACTTCCTGCAGATTCTACATCTAAAAAGTATTTATGTTAGATAAACATTCTCATAAATGATAAATGAAATCATCAACAGCCGTATGTACTTTAGAAATTGAGCTTCTAGCATGAGTGATAAGTTATAAATTTAAATACTATCATATAAATATATGATATAAAAAGGCAGCATTATTTTTTTTTTGTTGCCATTAAAAAGGATGCCCTTGGGCATCCTCTACCATCTTAGAGTATACTTTGACCTGTACTATGATTTGCTTTAGTAAAATACCCTTGATATTTTGCAACTTAAAATAATAAATATGCTCAAATGAATGTATAATCTTACATGTATTTGTAGCAAAATTGACAATATCAGGCATCTAAAGAACACATTTGTATAACTGGCCATAAGAGTTTAACATCTTCGGTGGTTTGGGGCTACTCTTTGAGTGTTATGTCTACCATCAGACAGAACTTTAGTAATACAAGGTTTGAGTGACCTAACACTTTAATGCTTGTAATCTCCCAACAATCCCATTATTGGTAAGTTTATTGACCTTTCTAAATCCTTGTAACCTCTTCCATAAAAGTGTAACAAACTCTGTCCTTAAGACTTTATAAGGATGATGAGAGGAGAGATTTTGAAAGTCCTTTCTGTATGTTGTTAGTATTATTTGTTCATTTTGTGATAAAGGTGACAGGAGAGTTGAAAAGGCTCCTATGGCAGATGCCCTTTTCCTCTGATTACCCACATCAGTTAAGGACGAGTTATTATTGTGGAGTTTACAGCATAACCCTTGTTTTTGACCCTCATTCAAGGAATTAGAAAACAATTGTACATCTGGAAGGTAGTAACTACTATTTTCTCATTCTTTATGCATGACTGCAGGAACTGCCATTATAAATATGTATGACTGCTTTGCTTTTATTATGTTTGAAAATTTCTAGACTTATTTTTAAAGATATTTTATTGTTAATTATGTGTATATGTATGTATATGTGAGTTTTCTGTACTTCTGAATACGGTGCAGAAGGAAGAGGCGTTGATTTTCCTGAAGTTAAAGTGACTAGAAGTTGTGAGCTGTTCAATATGGATTTGGAAATAGATTTCCAGTCCTCTGGAAGAATAGCACATGCTCTTAACCAGTAAGAGTAAACCATCATCCAGTCCTTTATATTTATCACCTAGAGCAAATCACTTTGCTCTATTTTTTGGTTGAGAGACTAGCCTTTAATGGCTGAGCCATCTGTCTAACTCATCAGTTCTTTTTTAATCCACAAAATCAAATTTTCCTCTATTCTCTATCCCCGCAGCTTAGCTTTAGAGATAGTTCCAAATGTGCATATACTAAACAGAAGCATCTTTGTTGTTTACTTTAGAATCAGAGTCTTTGACTATAACAATAGCCATTCAAATGCCAACATTTACCTGGTGTGTTGCTTAGGTTGTAAAACTTTTGAGTGTCAGTCTTCTCATCTGTAAAATAGAAAATGTAAAATCTCACACACATGCCTATCCATTAAGGCTCTGCTACTTTGTAGCCCTGCTGCTTTAAGGAACCACACATTTGCATGGATCTAAGTCATAGAAAAGAATGTTAAGATTGAAAGGGAATGATGAAGGCTGGGGAGAGAGCAGGAGAGAGGGAGAGAGGAAGGACAAAAGGAATGGTTATGGAGAGTTCTCCAATTAAATCAAAACATGCCATCATTGTAGATATTTCGCAGCTTTACAGATGGTAAGATGTGCAAGAAGGTGAAAAGGTTCTTTGCAAATAAATTACAGACAGCCATTAATCTAATTACTATTCCTCAAACACGCACTACCACTTTAGTTGACAAGATAAGAAAGAGTAACAGCTACATGTATCCTGTGGTCATGATCTGGGTATTTTTCTAATGAGTTAATTGTTTCCAAAAATGTGAAAAGCAATAAGCTAAAAGGAGCAGAATCAGTATTCATACTGCAGTGTGGAGCTGTGGCCTAAAGTGTCACTGTGGGGATGAGGCTTGGAGGAAGAGATTATCTGTCCTATGAAAGTAAAAGAGACTGGCATAGCTTATTGTTCTCTGAACACAGAATTTCTCTGAAAACTGAATTTCTAAAACCATGAACATTGTAAAGTGCTGACTCTAAATCCTTCCCATGCAAAGAACAAAATCCAAGAATGTTAAGGTGAATCAATGTAAAGCTGATGATTTAGTGGCCAGGCGCAAAACAGTAGCAGTACTAGACACGGAACAACAGGGCATTCTGGAGAAGGAACAAATGAAAAAGCTCCTTTTCCTATTATTTATGACCCTACTGCCTTCAGAAATCCTTTTTATTCCTTTCATTGGAAAATAAATACACATGAAAGACAATAGACTTCCAGGTCCTAAGACAAACAAGATTGAAACCATAAAACAAAACTAGTTTTCAACCTGGAAGGGAAGGCAAGACACTTCACAGTCTCAAAGTTACCTAGCAATGCACAACAGGTTTTGCAGTGCAGAGGAGAGTGGAGCTCCCCACCCCATCCTATGTTCATGGGTGACATTAATTAAGGAGACAAAAAAAATCATATAAATATGTTTTATGTGAGTTTTGCTTGACATGGGACATTGATAAGGAAATAAATACATATATAAATCCGTCAATCTGTGCAATTTTTAATACTAGGTGTGATAAAGCTGTGGGTAGTCATAGAGAATGAGAGGTGAACGTGAAGTTAGGATCTGATATTGATAAACAAACAAATATCAAAAAAAGAGTAAGATCTGTTTGTTCCTTTTCTTCTCCGTCACAGCACAGAGCTTTGGCTCTGGGTGTAGGGAGAATAGTTTACAATGAAGAATAGAGGACTTAATGGCCTGCTTCAGGGGAATGCCAGAAAATTCTTCCTGGGTTTCATGACCTGCTTCAGAGGAGTTGGTTAAGGTTTAACTGGCCTTTCCACTTCTGGTGTTTACTCAAATACCAAGGTACTGTAATTGGGATAGCATGTTCTAAACCTCAGCATAGATAACAGTGTTTGTGGGAAAACTGGTCCAGCAACCTTGCCAGATGGCATTTAGCAATCATTTCTTTACTTAAAAGCAGGCATTGTATATCAATCAAAGAGAACCATGACATTCATTTTCTGCTGCTTTTATAAATGGTTTTCTCTTAGCCAAAACTATTAGAGATAGATAAGCATCACAAAAACACTAATATTTAAAAATTTAACAAATATGTAAAAGACATTCTTAGATGATTTTACCAACTCTTTGTCTCTTTTGACAGTTTTATAGGCAGATGGGTGTTGCTTCTGTCTAGACTTCAACAGAGAGAAATTCGCCATTCCAAAGAATTTGTTCAGTGTTTCTACATGTTTCAAATTACATTGATATTATTAATAAAATGTGCAGTATGCCTGGCCTGCTGGACTTGTTTTTATGAGGTGTTCATGGTAACATTAAGATAGGAGATGCTGATTATTTTTAGTGGTCAACAAGTCATAACATATATAATTTAACAATACTTTTACAATAGATCATTTTCAAAGAAAGAATGTATCGTGTGTGTGTGTGTGTGTGTGTGTGTGTGTGTGTGTGTGTGTGTGATTATATTTCTAATGGCTACACTACTCCTTCCATTTCTTCTTCTGTTCTTTTTCCCTTTATTTTCTACAACTCTTTGATAAATCTTTTTAATTTCTTTAGAATCTTCTTCCTCTCCTATAATATTTAACCATCACTGGACATTTCATTTATTCTTGGATAGAATGGAAATTAGATAGACAGGCTGCTATTTATATACAACTTAAATGTATAGCAATTGTGTAATGTTATTTGCTGTTTATTATTTGAAAACAGAATTATTCCAGCAAGGAAATAAAATTTCAAGAGGCTAAGAGAATGATGTCGTTTGGAGCATAGATAATGTGGAAGAGTATTCTCTGAAGCACAGATTCAATTAATAAGCTAGTTTAGATACAGTATAAATTGTTCTGAAGTATGATTGACAAGAGCTATGCATCACTATAGTGTTCCTCATGGGATGAAAGAGGTGAAGCAATAAGTTTTCACAAAACATATATTTTTTAACTTTTTATTGATTCTTTGTGTTTCCCAACATGTACCCCTGCCCCACTCATCTCTCCATCTTCTTGTATTCATACTCAGCCCTTGAAATCTTCCCCCAAAATTAAAAACCACGCAAAAAATAAACAAAGCATAGAAAACACCTTGGCGTGGAGCCTGTGTGTGTCACAGTTTGTTCCACAAAATAATACTCCATCTACACACATCTTCTTTTTCAAATGTTCACTAGAATGAGTCGTTTGTCTGGTTTGTGGTCTCTGGCTTCTGTGGTACCTTCAATATTGGCTCCTCACTGGGACTCTTCCTGGTTACTCTGTTGTTGCATTGTGCCATGGAGAGCCTGCAGCTTTGGATCAACAGGACTGGCCTTTTCACACGCCCCAACAGTTTGCAGATGATGTAGATTTTTGAGGTGAGCCAATTCAAAGCTCTGGATCTGGGCCTCAGTGACAGCTTAGCTGGTCAGCCTGCCAGTTCTCCTTTATCCACACCAACAGGCAAGGTCTCCAGCACAGCTCTGGCTAGGCCACCCGACGATGCCATCAGCAGGAGGCAGCATTAGCTCTCCTGCTTTCCTGTCCTCTGAGATGTCTCTTCTGGACCCCAGAATCTAGAACAAGCTTCACTGCGCTGCCCAGTCAAAGCAAAAAGTTAGTTCCTCCAAGTGCTGCAGCCTCTGAGGATCTGAGGAGCTCTTCCATTCTCACACCCTCACTTTTAAAGTCAGTTTATCTCTGCCTTAGCCATCAGGGCCAGCTCCACTGTAAAAAAAAAAAAAAAAATATATATATATATATATATATATATATATATATATATATATATATATTTATATACATATATATATATGTATATATATATATATGTGTGTGTGTGTGTGTGTGTGTGTGTGTGTGTGTGTGTGTATTGGCAATTTTTAAAAGATATATGAGCAAGATATAAACATAACATATAAAAGGTATAAAATATAAAACAAGAAGATATAATATTCTAAGAAAAAACAGTCCTACAAAATGCCTAATTATGACAACTGAGTATATGATAACATTTCTAAGAATAGTTTTTAATCAATTCAGAATTGCTCTAGCCATCTCAGATTTAAACATTGCCACCCCAGCACCTGGAGCAAGCTCTACTGGGGTGTATAATAAATAACTTTTCTGATTTGTTGCCAGATATTTTGTAAAATGTTTTGCTTAAACGTCATGAACTTATCATTGTAACCTTTGTGTCTGCACCATTGTAAGCACCACAAAGTTGTGGTGATTAAAATTAATAAAGGCTAAATCTTCCAAGGCTAAAGAAGACTAAAGTGACATGGCAGCATTAATAGCTTTGTTTCAGATGCTCAATAGGCAGTCACTGACTGAAAGGAGACAGGAAGCTGAATGGAGAAAAGAAAGTTGAGCAGATCCATAGGCAGGGGTCTGAGAAAAGAGACCGGGAGCTGCCATGTGGATTTGAAACTGCAGGAGTCAGTCTGCATCTGGGGTTCAGAAGAACTGCATTCATATAACCTCTCCTGTGCATTGCCAAATCAGGTGCGTTTTCTGAGAAGAATGGAACCGAGGGCCTTATCTAAGAATCACAAGACAAATTTAAGAAGTAAGAGGGGTGCTAGATATGGGGTTCAAATGTTTGCTATTCAAGTCTGTATCATACCTGTAGAAAACAGAAAGAGCATTAGATGAAGAGAAATTAAAAACAAATTACTGAAACTGCTAAGTTCTCTCTCCAGCACAGCCAAAGTCTAGGTTATTCCATAAGTGAAATCCACTATCAAAGCAGCCTCACCCAAGACACACAGCTCAAGCAACTGACTGCTTCTCTCTACAAAAAGAAGCATCAAGGATGACCAGAATGTTGCTAATTCAGAATCTTAGACGTGAAAACAAACAGGAAAAAAAAGAGATCAATCCATTCTAAAAAACAAACAAACAAACAAACAAAAAAAGACAAACAAAAAAACAAACAAAAAAAACAAACAAACAAAAAACAAAAACAAAAACAAAAAACCTCAAAAGTAATTTCAGTATAGCAGAGAAAGAGGGCATCCACACATCTACATCACAATGCTGGCTTTATTTTTTTTCTGTAATTTTTTAAAGGAGGGGAGACATCAAGAAAAATCTTTGATAAAATCTTGCAAAACTAAAATTTATACTACATTTATTTAATTGATGCTAAGCTCCAACCCAAGATAATATGTACGATAAGTAAACATGTAACAACTAAGCAATCACTAGCATGACCACTTCAATGCCTCCAAAAGGAAAACCCATCTAAAACTAAAGAAACTCTTAAATGATACAATCATGGGCTGCCTTGCATGAAATGAAAAAATAGAATAAAGGAAAATGCCAATGACTATAGGGATTCATCAGTAGTCAACAAGTATTATTTCTGAAAATAAAGTTTTTTTAAATGAATGAAAAATATGAAATAACAAAATAGTCCACAAAGTTATTTGAGACATAGTTAACTAATCTCCATATTGAAAAGTCCAATAACCACTCAAGACATGTAAGAAAGGAAAGGAAACTCACAAGTTTTTGAAACTATAAAGTCTCATTATCTGAAGACTAAAGAGATCTGTGATGGTGAGAAAGAGTAAAAGAGAGAAAATCAACCCTATATTAAAAACTCTAGACATAATTAGCTCCAGCCTTTTAAACAGTGATTCAACGAGCAAAGTTGTTTTTTAGATATTAGTCAGTCACGGTTTGCCATGTAAAGATTTAATGCAAATCTACCATTTGTGAAAACAGAAATGTAATGTTTTCAATATGCAGTCTCTTAAAATAGTTTGTCCTTCTCTTTATTTAAAAGACACGAAAACTCTTTTTAAGCAAAAACAAATTAATTAATAAGAAACATTCAATATATCCTCCAGTTCTGTATCAATCAGTATTCTCAGTTCCAAGCATGAAGGGAAGATTCAGTATGATTATCTGGACAAACTTTATGTGGGAGATACAGGTGATTTATAGAATCACTAAAAGGGAAAGAAAAATAAATCACCCTGTGATTCTGTCAACAGACATGTGTGACAGTGTATTCCCCTGACATTTCTCCACCAAGAATGTCAACTTATAGATACTGTGTGTCTGTTACTACCAAAGAGACCTTGCCTTACTCCATCTCTCTGTATGATAAACACTGTCAGAAATCCACCAGGGACAAGTTTGCAAGCCATCCCAGCTATTTTTATTCTGAATGAAAGAGAATCCATAAAAGAAATCTCTGACCAGTGCAGTGTCTTTTACCTCTCACAACATCCACAAGAGAGAAAATTTTAGTTACAGAATGGCCACAGATGCCAAACGTACACAGAAAATGTTCTTCATATCAGCATTCACAATGCAATGAGTCCAACATACCAAAGCTGTGAAACCATATATGGGGACCCGGCAAGGACAAGTGTGGAGATGGCAGGTACACAAGCAATCAGACTTAAGAACTGGCTTGATGCTAAGGACTCAAGCAGAAAGAAATTAAAAAAAAATCAAGTGAGATTATTTCTTAGCTTTAATGAGTAAAAACTGAGACCACAAAGTGTAAGACTATATAGGAATATTTGACCCAACATCATAAACTAATTAACAACATTAACAGAAAAATGAACAATGGACATAATGAAACAAGAAAAACATTTTTGTAGAAGCAAAAATCTAATGGTTATGCTTGAATTGGCTCTGAGTTAAGCCATGTGAACATGGTCATAGATTCTGAGACTTGCTTAGGAAAAAGAGCTTAAACGCATTCTTAATCTGCAAAAACAGAGATCCACAACTAAAAGAACTCTAAGATAAATATAGCTCTGGTGGCATTGGGAATTATATTACTTGAAGAAACTATATGTCAAAATATGGCAGAACTATAAAGTTTTTATATGTTTTGACAGTAATTCTTTTCATGGCAATTTATCAAGAGGCACCAATTCAATAAAATAAGTGTGGTCCACTCTAGAATTATCTGTGGCAGCAACAACCGTAAAATAAATGTCTAGAGAAGAAAGGATTAAAAAATGATGGCAAATGTAGGGATATAATAGGATTTGTAATTAAAGTCTGTAATTATAAGCACAACTCAGATGCAGAGAACCATTTACAGTATGCAGATAAAGTACAAGGGAAGAATATAAAATTCTAGGCCCAATGTGGTGGCTGCTATTTAAAACAACGCTAGTTTGTGGGAAAACAAACAGCAAGAACTCAAAACAAACAAACAAAACATCCAATGTAAAATGAAGTAGAAATTCACAGCAAAAAAAAAAAAATAAGTTTCCCCATTAATTAAGCTGTATATAACTTGGGGGAAAAATGATTGTAATGCTTCTTGAGGAAACTGAATGTTTTGTTGAAGACTTTATTCAGTCCGACCAAACACCCCGATATTTAGGTTTAAATATTCATTTATTTAGGTTCCCATTCTGTTGTCTGAATATTGACTGAGACTATGTCTCTTACAGGTTCTTCAGGTTCTAGTGTTTCCACTTCTAGGTGGTCCTGAACAATGAGGTCTCCTCTCCGCTCCGTGTATTCTGGTCTTGGAGCAAACTGGCCTAGCCTCCTCTCCATGGCAAAGTGCCTTGAATCAGAATCAGCATGGACTGAGCAGAATGTCTGAAACCTAGGATTAAGACTGGCGCAAGTTCACTTCTACAACATTGTACTGTTCTCAAAGGCCAGAGCTTGGCTGTGGTCCAGGCAGAGAGAAAACTGAATACCAACTTTCCATGTAATGAGTATGCCAAGCTGGGAAAGCTGCATAGGATCCACAGGACCCACATGGTAAAAGTGGAGAATAAAGTTCCTCAGGCTATCTTCTGACCTCCATACATGAACATATATGCACCCACACTAAATAAACAACTAATGAATGTTTAAAAAACAAATGTACACAGTAAAATCATATAAAATATTTAACATAAAAATAAACTCTATAATAAATTATACTGAAATACACTTTTTCACTTACCAATATCTTACAAATTCAAAAGCTTAATAGTATTCTGGGGAACTGTACAATGTTTTACTATATTCTCATGCATGTCACTAAGAACAGAATTTACTTTTAAATGGCCAATACATAGAAAAATTACATATGCATTTGTTCGGTGACCCACAGTTATAATTTCCAGGATTTACCCTAAACAGTGAAATTTTGAAAGTATCGGTGAAATCAGGCACAAGGATGCATCTTAAAGCTTTTACACAAATTTGCATTCTTCAATAGCAAACTGTGTGTAGAGTATAGAAAACTTCCACAATGAAACACAAGGATACTGGTAACAGGCAAGGGGATAGTGTAATGTGTAACTGTAGAGTTACTGCAGTAGATTACTAGGATTTAAAATTAAAGAAAAAAAGAAACAATATATATATATATATATATATATATATATATATATATATATATAAACAATATATATATATATATATATATGTGTGTGTGTACCAAGTCTGAGAAAATGACAAGTTAAGCCACAAAATTAACATACCAGTTATTTGTGAAGGTGAGTAAAACTAACTTATACCATGTGTTTTCAATCACATAAATGTTTTAATCTTTCTGATAAAATATATTCCGCAAAATTCAGAAGAAAATCTGACCCATTATATATTTGGATAATGGCTCAGTGAACAAAGAAAAAAAATGAGTGACAAAAGTGGTGAGTAAAATTTTTCTGAAATAGCAATAAAAAGCAAAACGAGAAAGACAATAGGGAGGAAATTATATTCTATGATCAGCCAAAGAGGCCTGTGAGCATTGTCATACAAAAGGCAAATAAGCAACCATGAAACCAAGCTAGCTAATGATAAGTCCATAATGATAAATTAGAATTAGAAATGTCATTGTAATCTCTTGATTGACTTTCTCTCAAAGAAGTGATCAACATGTCCTCTAAAAAGACCAAAGTCCTAGAAACAATAAGAGGCCATTGACTAAATCCAATAGCAGTAGGAAGTTGGCTCAGTTTTGTTCTAAACATACCAGTTCCTACAAAAAGCTGTCAGAAATGATTGGGATCATCTGGAACTGGAAAGGAAGTTCGGGATATGAGCTGAATGCCTAGACTGTATCAAAGACCATGGCAGTCACATCTGAAGACCTGGAAAGCTTTTTGTATGTAGGTGGGAAAACTGAACAGCACTAAACATCTGCAAAGTATCAGTTCCGTTCAAAAGCACTGTCACCAGGGATTGTGAAAGAACTTTTAGAAATCTATCAAGCACCATGAGTGATGCTTTATCTAAAAGAGTAAGTGGAAAAAGAGCCAATGTTTTAATGTTTCTTTCACATAAAACATTACTTTAGGTGCCAAATTATTTAAGTATAATCTCAAACAAAAGAGAGTAAGACGCACCCCTGTAATAAAACATATAAAGAGTAAAACTACCAACCTGAATCAGAAGAAGGCAGATATTCTTACCTCCATTTAAAAAAGTATAAAAATTAAGTTAGTAAAAGATATTACAGACATTGAAATACAGGCAAAATAAACCCATTGTTTTTACCTTGCTTAAATATTAACTCAAACAAAGCAATTGTAAATACCCAATTATATAAATGAAAAAATTTGAATGTGAATTTGACCTTTGTTGATATTGTTTCTAACGTATACTTTTTTAGGTATGGGAGTCATGTTGTGGTAAAGGTCAAATCTGATTATTTTTTTTTTTAATTTTGTACTGAAAAATCAGTATAAATCAAAAAGAATTTTAGATCTTTCACTAACTCTAATCTATTTAGCATTTCAAATTGATTGAAATCCCTGTCTCTCCTCTCGTTTCTCACATCTAATCCTGTTCTGTCTTACTTTCATCTCTTAGTTTTCTTCTCTATTGTTTAAGTCGTCTTGCCTATACTGCTAATGGCACTCATTTTTTTGTGTGTGTGTTCTCCATTTATTCCTTTACCAAGTAAATTTGCCTATCAATAAAAGACAGCCTACTATTAATGTTCACAACAACCATTAAACTTCAGAAGTTGGATCTGTTGGTTACATCATTCACCTCCTACAGTTACTCTCCAGTTGTTTTTATTAACTATTTTTCCTATGTGCATAGAGTTTTCCTGCATGCACATCTGTGCAATACTTGAATGCTTAGTGCCTGCAGAGACCAGAAGAGGTGCCAAATTCCATGGATCTGGAGTTAAAGACAGTTGTGTGCTGCCATGTGGAATCAAACCCGGGTCCTCTGGACTAGCAGTCAAAGCTCGTAACCACTGAGGAAGCAATCTCACCAACCCCAGATGTAGTGTTTAATGATCATCAGCTGGCTGTATCAGTACAGGGACACTAGGTGGGCTACTGCAGTATCATTGCCCTTTACTGTGACTTGTAAAAAGACTTCCATCTTGAGCCAGAACAGTAATACCGCATTCATCATATGGTCCAACTGTTAAATAACTCAGTACAAAAGAATTTAGCTGTTTCCACATGAACCACTGATGCACAAAAATAATTTCGTGCTAATCAGTAATAATGACTATAGACCCAGTGAGTCACCACTACACTTTAAGAGAAAGATCGTGCTAATGTGTGAATAATTATTGACCTGATTAAGTGCCCAGTCCTGTTCTTGGAGGGGGAAAAGTGCACATCATTTAACAATCCAGCTGTATATTGTCAGCACGATAAAAGCAAGGGGTAATTTGGGTAACTAATGCACCAGCTAAATTCTGTTAGGCAGTTCCCAAAAGCACATGATGTCCATTTTCCTTAAACATTTCAGGAACCTACATTTTTCTCAACCTTGTGTCCTTAGTGTGCTGCCAACATTTTTTTCTCTAATTTTATTCCCCTAGAGGCAAGCAGGAAAAAAGGATTAAAGAAAATGAGTAGATGATAGCATTCTATCTGTCTATATGTTAAGCGAGTTTGGGCTTTCAGAGAAAAAAAAAACAATATGTACTAATAGAAAAATTCCAGTTAGGTCTTCAAGAACATTCCTCCACAAGCCTGTGTTTCAGTACAGTTAGGAAAGCAAATTTCTTTTGGAGACAAGAAACAACAGGACTCTCGGATTTAACAAAGCCCAAGACAGAGTGAAACAGAGTTAAGAAATAGTATTCTTCAGATTAAAACTGTCACTGTTCAAATTGTTACTTGTTTTTGTTTCCCTAAAGTTGTCTCCTATTAAGCAGGTTCAAGGAGAGCAGACAGCTCCCTAGAGATGCCCTGACATTGTAAAATAGATTCAGGGTGTAGAAACAAGTATACAGGGAGGATTACAGTGACCTGTTTTAGGAAAAGGGGTGCAGAGAGGGTAACTGCTATTCTAACAGCAGAAAGAGCACACCAGGACAAAAACACATTCTTAAACTTATGACATGCCTGGGGGAAATAGTTTGAGTACCACAGTAAGACTATTGGGTCAGCATCATGTCTGTAACATCATTGCTAAAATCTTCAGTTATAGAAGAAAGGAACTCAACCCACCATCTTTCAAGAGGTATAGACATCAAAGTGACTCCTGCTCTTGAGACAAGTATCTGTGAAGCACGATACTCCTATGTTCATCATCCAAACTATATCCAGAGATAAGCAGCAACAGACAGTACTCCTGTGGGTGGCACTGAAAGAAAACACCTTTGTATCTTGAAGGTGATACAGGGTATGTGGAGAATCATGGAAGGCCATTACTGCAACTCTGCAGAGAGCAGAATATTTCCCCTAAAAGCTGCATTTGAACATCATCAAAGATGGCAGAGAAAAACTGTCATCATTTGGGAGGAGCTGCTGCTGTAACTATTCTGCTTATTTGAAGCCATTCGCTATAGTTTTAAGAGGAAATAAGAATCTATCACCAAAATTCTTCGAAACAACAGTAACACTGAGTGTAAGGCTCCTAATGAAAGTGAATCTTTAAGTTGTTTGTGCCTCAATATTTACTCTCAGCTTTAATCTTTTATAACCTTCAACTTCTCACTTACTGAATAGCATTTTTCTACTCTATGCCAGAAGAATACTGAGTTCCCCATTGCATTACACAAACAATTCTGTCAGATTACTTCTCATTGAAAATAAAACAGTATTTCTGTATTATAGCATCAAACAGTAATTATTTTTTTATTCTGGTGACTCTTGGTCATGAATAAAAACAGGATATAATGAGCATTACTTTCTCTTTAGAAAAGCAAACCACTGGATAATAGATCTTAAATGAAGTGCTATCTCAAAAATCAAAATATGAAGCCATAACAAATAAAAAGTAACTTGTTTTTATCAAGAAAATGTGATGGCCTGAACTCGTTTGCTTTCCATTATTGTATACACATCAGGTGTTACGGTGTAAATATAAAAATACTTATCAAAAGTCTATTCCAGTGTAGACCTTTTCTAACTCTTAAGATAGGGAGTATGGTATTTCTCCCTGTGTAACAGATTCCCATATTTGACTGAATCTAGATGAAACCATAGGGAATCTCAAGTGCTATAAGTAATGTTTCAGAGTGAGATGCAACTGTTGAAAGCTTTGACATACCATTGTATAAACTCCTGTACTAAGGATGTGTTCATCTTATCTTCCTGGAAGTATGTCTCCAGCTTCTATTCATGGACTACTTAGATTTAAAGAATGGATGTGCAAAGAAACCAGATAGGTTCACCATTGAGCACTGACTGTCTCAAGCTCAAAGTCCTGTACAAAATATTCCTCTTCCCAGCACCCCTGAGTTTTAACTTGTGAAAAAACACAAAGGCTGCCTACCCTGTGTACCAGAACCCTAAAATCAGGTGCTTTTTAATCAGTCAGAAGTTTTATTCCCCTCCTTCCCTATTACTAAGCAGTGGAAGAAGTAGTTCACAGCTCCTTGCTGGTCAACCTCATTATAAAACTTGTTCTACCTGTACAAGCTCAGTGTCATAGGACTGTATTATTTTTTTGCATCAGGTAGTGGGTCCTTTCTCATGACCAAAGATGACTCCACAGTCCACACATAAAGATGACAATGTTTGTGTTTCTCTTAAGGAGATGAATTTGGTATGGCATGCTCAAGACTGCACAGAAGCTAGATTCCATCAAGTCTTCTGTTGAATTTCCTCTCATTTTGTGGAGGAAGAAGACTTACATATCAAGAATCCTGAACTGTAAATTCTAAACACTATCCATATACCTACTTAAGTCTCTAAGTAAATGCCCATTTTTTTATTTTATTGCTGACATAAAAAGATAATTCACTGAAATTGCATTAACATTCTCAATTTTCATTTTAGTCAGCATCACTAACTTGGTCTTTTTCATCTTAGTGATGCTGAAGAGAAATATGAGCATGTCACTTCTTTCTTTTCCTCAAGGCCAGAGTCACTGTGAAACTCTACTGCAAGTTTGTATACTCAAGTGGCAGCCATATTCACAGAATGGCCCAAAGTAGGAAAAGTGAATGGAACCTTCCCCTAGGTTCTAATTGCCTAGAATAAGGTATTGACTTTAAATTTAGCTCAAGACATTTTTGTAAACAATAGTGTTTGGCCCATGCATTTTCCAAAAATAGTCTGAAAGGTCTTTGGAAAGGTAAATTTTAAAGGCTTATGAAAAAAGATTTAAAAGTTCACCAGAAAAGTTATGTTGAGAAAATGAGAAACGGAGATATAAAAAATGCCAGAAATTTGTTGCGTGGGTAAAATCCTTTGCAATATTAAACTTTTCTGTTGACTGAAGAAAAGAGAAAAGACCACCATTTAATCATCAACATGCAGAGAGTTGATTCTGTGAGAGGAGGTTTCCTCACATGTGGAAGGAAAGTATCTCGTCATATAAACTCTAGACAGCCATTCTCTCAGCCAATACAAGTTTCTTTGAGAGTCAAGAACAGAGACAGAGCCGAATACATAAGGGTGCATTTTAAAGTACAGAAAGCCAGCTAAAAGAGAGGGGTAATTGATTCCTTGCTTTAATGCATATCTCTCTTCAATATAGACAATTTTCAAAGATTTCCTTAGCTTTCACTTATTTTAGAGCTTTCACTTTCTCCATGGAAAGCAAAGTTAGCACAATTAAAAATATATGATGATTCATTTTATGCATCTATATGAGCTGTCAAATTCTATTTATTTATGCTTGCTTTGTGCTGGTCTTTTCCAGTAAAACTGATGGTTCAGTGCACTGATTGATAGACTGAATTTCCCTCACTAACAAGGGTAGTCATCAGCCCATCCTTCGATGACCTGAATGAAACAAACCATGATTTTTTTTCTTCTCACTGCTTGAGTTGAGTCATCACATTGCAATGCTTTCCTGGGTCTTAGGTCTCCAACTTGCAGACAACAGATGATTTTCAACCTCTGAAATTGAATTCCTTAGAAAGAACAGAATAAATATTCTCATACTCTCTCTCTCTCTCTCTCTCTCTCTCTCTCTCTTTCTCTCTCTCTCTGTCTTTCTCACTCCCTTCCTCTCCTTCCCCCTCCCCCTCATTCTCTTTCTCTTCCTTTCCTCCCTCCCTCCCTCCTTCCCTTCCTCCCTCCTGTTCCTTCTCTCCTACTATTGGTTGTTATTATCTTAAGAATTACAATAGAAGTTTTAAGTAATTAGCATAATGTAAATTACACAATATCTAAGATTTAACTCATCTTTTGAGACAAGCTGTTGCCCAATAATCATTACTATCAGCACACACCATTTTCTAACAAGAAGAGAATACTATGAGCATTTAGTTTTCTGACTCCTCTGAAGTTCTCTTCAGAAATGAAGTAGCTAAGGAATTAGAAAACACAGACCTAATTGAGCTTCACAAGACACTGGAATCATTTTGCACCTATCAACATCACTTACAATATTTTTCAATTCAATAGGCATTTTTGAGCCCCAATTCATAATGGGATCAGGCAGTGGTGGGAGTTACTAGGGTTGAAGAGAAAAGGCATGGAATGTTTCCTTCTTTAGAGAATCTTAAATTCTTAAAAATGTAACAAACTATCATACCAATGAATAACAACAATGCAAATAAAAACTTTAGAAAGTAAGATTAGAAGAAAATAAATCCTTCAACATATAGGACTTGAGCTTGACCTTAGGATGAAATTAGTAATATAAATAAGAGATGCAGTATCCATGAGGATGTGGAAAAAGAAATGAGTATTAGGCTATTATTGGGAATTAGGAACTGTAGACTGGAAGGACTAGACAGCTGGCTGTGGGAGATAAATAAGAATACTGCTAACAGACACTACTGAGAAGAGTAATACGATACAGTGGCCAGAGAAGACTATATAAAAGTTCCCTTCGATTAGCAAGCTTGTGTAATTTATATATTGAATGTCATCACATACATTATTATACTATAAACTGCGAGGCTGTTTTCCTTCCACATCTCTGTGACTCTGCTGAAATTGCAGAGGTAAATTTTATTTCCTCTCTGCGCTAACTGGCAGAGTGAGTCAGAGGCCAAGACATGTTTTACTTGTGCTTGAAAACATTAGCAACTATTAAAATAATTCTCTTCATTTCATCTGTTATACAATAGACAGGAAACGCATGGAAGAAAAACACATATACCCGAGATCCATTAGTCCTTTCACAGCTGGGGAGAAATGAAACCCTGCTTTATCAAAGTAATTGGGTTATTATATGAGACTAACTTCACTGAGGCTCCTTTTCTCTCTGTGGAAAATAAATAAGTGACCAGCTTTTCATATCTCGAGCATACAATCTTGATTTTTAGATGTTTGTGTTACTTCTCAATACATAATACATATATTTTGTAGCCTAAACTGTTACCTTATTATTCATTTGATTATGATGTGAGTGTCTGCTGCTTGTCAGGTGCTCATGTAAGTAATAGAAATAAAGTGATCAACACAAATAAAGAGGACACAGCCACTGCTCAGCATACATTCCAGGGCAGCAAGACAGCAACAACAGAGTCAGCACAGAGCATATGGTAGTTTCAGGCTAGTGTGTCAAAGGGGCAAAGGTGATATGACAAAAGGTGGCCTTAGGAAACACAGCCATTCTTTAAACACACTAGTCAAGGGAAAGGGCAATGAGGGGACATAAAAGTGTTTAGTCTGCAAGATATAAAGAAGGAATAGATGAGGAAGAAGACTTTTACAAGCAAAGAGAACAGCTAATGGACTAGTCCTGACATATCTACAGAGACCCTGGCATGTTTAATTAACAGTAAGAGGGTATCTGGGTTGGCTACAAGATGGAAGCAAAATGCACTGGATGGATTGGTGAAGTAGGAAAGTATATCACTATATACATTTTTGAAGAATTTACATAAAGGAAACTACCAAATAGAACACAGTAGCTCAGACAAGTAATTAAGGGATGAAAGAAAAAAGGAAATAGTCCTCACACAGGTTAAAAAAATATTCTTGTCTGGAAAAAACCTGCACTGTTTACTTTGCCAGTGTCCTAAGTGGAGAATTTTATTCTTAATTAGCTATTTTAGGCTCTAAGATATTCTGAAAGCAAAATGAAATTGTATTTTCTCTTTGTCTTGGACTTTTTCCAAAAATGCACCAAAAACAGAAGACAAAAAGAAAACGTCCAAACCATTACTCAAATAACAAAGGCATTGTTTATCAATTACCCTCTGTGTACTTTAAAACTGCAGGTGCTATAGTTTCAGAAAAGTCAGAAAATTTGCTTCCTGCCTTCCGGGAACTTACAGAGTCTGTGTAAGACTTCTATGAATGCAAAAATCACAGTGATTCTATCACAGATGCTCCTTCTGCCAGACGAACTACAATTCATATTCTATACTTGTATTTTAAAAGATTTTGAGAATTATATAAAAATTATGGCCTTGTAAACTCATCTGAAAACATGGAAAGCTGTTGAGGCAGAAACACAAAAGTAAGACCTAGGTTTCACACATAAACGTAAGGGCTAATACTTACTAAGTGAGGATTTAGTCTCTCTTTGTCCAAGGAGAGTAGAAATTGAAGCTAAAACGTTTACCCGAAGGAAGAGAAAGTATTGAGAAAGGAGGCAATGTTGATGAGCCACATAACTAATTTGGATGCAGTAGATGCCAGACAACGCCAAGGTTTCATAAAAGACCACCTCCAGTGGATAGGCACAGCCCCTCAGTTGTGGGATGGTGTCACGCACCCATCTCAAAACTTTTAACCCAGAAATGTTCCAGTCCAAAGGAAAAAAGGGGACAAAAAAATAGAACAAAGACTGAAGGAAAGGCCATCCAGAGACTGCCCCACCTAGGGATCCATCCCATCTGCAGATACCAGACCCCTACACAATTGCTCATGCCAAGAAGTGCTTGCTGACAGAAACTTGGTATGGCTATTCCCTGAGAGGTTCTACCAGCACCTGACCAATACAGATACTCACAGCCCACCACTGGACTGAGCTCAGGGACCCCAATAAAAGAGCTAGGGGAAGGACGGGAGGAACTGAAGAGGAATGCAACCCCATGAGAAGAACAATATCAACTAAGTAGACCACCCAGAGTTCTCAGGGACTTTACCATTGACAAAAGAGTGTCCATGGTGAGCCATGGCTCCAGATACATATGTAGCAGAGGATGGTCTTATCTGGCATCAATAGGAGGGGAGGCCCTTGGTCCTGTGGAAACTTAATGCCCCAGAGTAGAAGTATGCTGGAGCAATGAGGCAGGAGTGGGTGAGGGGGTGAAGGAGCACCCTTTTAGAGGCAAAGGGGAGGGGGGCTAGGAGGGATAGGGGTCTGTATAGGAGTAACAGGGAAGGGGGATATCATTTGAAATATGAATGAATAAAATTATTAAAATATAGGCAAAAATGAAAGCAGAATTGATTTTATTTGTTTCAGAAAAACATGTAAATACCAAGGAAACAGACAAAGAAAAGAACCATGCCAAATATATTCATTTCAGGAATTGAAAAGTGTGATAATGTGGTTGGTTCAACAGACACATCCAGCGTACTTCACACAATAGTTATTTTAGTCACCTTAAAATTCTTAGAACTCTTTCAGGTAATTATAACTCAAGTAGGAGTAAGGAAACTTGGAAGACACAGGTTACCTCACTGAGCTAATTTCACATTATATTTAATACAATAATGCAAGAAAGCCTACAGGGCATCTTTTGCTCCCAAGATCTTTTACTCTGTGGTAGAAGTCATAAAGTTATAACAAAATAAAGTTATAAAAACAATTGTGAAATGTCAATGTCCTAGCATTTGGGAAATATGCAAATATAAGGAAAATAAAATTTAAAAAGAAGCATTAAATTTTTCATTTAGGAAATTCAAGAAGGTGATAGCATACTTAGTTTCGCACAAAAAGAAAAAGGGTCAATTTATGGTGAAAATACTGATACGGCTGTATGTGTAGTAGTTGAGGGATGGGAATTTCACTGGGAAGCATGTCAGAGGCAGCTATAGAGATATGGAGAACTAATGTAGAGCTACGTGTGAAGTAGACGTTAAGTCAAAGTAACTTTTCCAGCATTTTCGTTCTATTCTTTAAATCTGATTAAAGGAGCAGAATCACCTAGTGTCTGCTCTACCTTCCGATGAACTATGGATGGCAGCTGTCTAAAGCTAAAGGTCTTCTCCGAGGTGATGGGGTCAAGCTGCATGACATTTTGTTCACACTGAGCTTCCCATCTGCTTTCTCAAACCAATAGTGCTGCACCTCGCCGAGAGAGCACAGTCTTGTTCACCTCTGGCTAGACCTGGAAAGCAGACACACAAAGAATGATGGATGATTTTAGTCCCTTAGAGTGTGATGCAGGAGTGTGGTAAGATAGAAGAGAACAAAGAAAGTAGACCAGAAACTGCTAGGATACAAAGCCAGTTCTTCTTAATTAGGTCTTTTATCTTTGTCCTCTTCTTGTGGGTTAGCCCACGTGAATGATCTGCATCATTTTAGTGATGATACACCACAGGGATGATGAATAAAATAACCATGGCTAAACCCTCCACTGCTCCATCTCAGAAGATGTATGGCAATAGATGCTAATACTGATTTCATCCATCTGCAAATCACTGGGTACATCACTGATTTTTCCTAGATGACCACTTTCTTCTTACCATTCTTTCTTTTTCACAGAACCACAATAAAACAAAAAATATATATGTACACTTTTCAAAAACATAGTTGAACCTCTCTCTTGAAGACAAGTCCATTCAACCTACTTTGTCTTGGCATACGTTCCATAGGAAAAGATACTACAAGGGGCAAACAGAAAAGAATTCTTTTCCCCTGAAAGCCATGGACATGCCATATGTTCTATAGTTCGTTCAGAAAGAAAATCAGCCAAATAAGTCATCAACTACTGCCCTTGTTTTGATTTCATCAACTCATGATTAACAAATAATAATCTTTGAAAACAACTCATGGTTCAAACTTAAGATTTTATTTTATTGACATAACTGTCAATATTGTAGATACTTTGGGCTTTACCACATTTTATTCAACATATATCTTTATGTTAAAGAAGGACTAGTATCCTTCTTTTATGTGATATGTAAAATTTGTTGCTTTCCTAATCCCGTATTACTTTTTATAAATTATAAACGAAATCTGTAGGAATAGGGATTTATGCTCCTTTAAGCACTGTAACAAACAAACAAAAAATTAGCTAACGCTTATCTTCAATTCTTATGTCAGCTCACTCTGTAGAAAAGTATTTGTAAAACTTGAGGTTTCAAAGAGTTATTTGATTTTATATTAGCTCCCTAGATAGTCAACAATCAAACTGAAATTGCACAAAACATGAGGCTATTATTCTAACCCTGGAGATCCTCCCAAGTATGCAGCTCGGCAGTGTAGCCAAGAGACAAGTGTTGCCTTTTGTACTGACTTGTGATATATTTGGCATTTTCTTTCTGGAAAAGCTTTCAAGCTTTTCAAGATGGTCGCAATTTGATGTCACAAATGGCTTATTTATGCCTTTATGAAATGTTTGCAAAGATGCAGTGTTCAGATTTTGTGCAATTCACAAAGGCAAGGCATATTATCTCTAAAATATAATATTCCTTGGGCTCCACTAGCAGTCCTTTGTCTGGTAAATTCATGCACTTTGTTCCTGGCTTAAGCTAAATACAGTTATAACCACACTTGAGTCCTCTCCATTTTAAGAAGACTGAAAGTAAATGATGCTTGGCACTTCACAGCCAGCAAGCCATGATTAAAATATGATCACATGTTACTACATCTTCCAGCTTACTCTTTAAAAATAAATTAAAACATAACCTCTCATTTTATTCAGTTGAGTCTTCTTATCCAGACATTGTCATCTCTTTATTACAGTACATGTGAAGAGACATCTTAGTCATAGTATCTTTTGAACACTTTAAAACCACTTTTTGTTACTGTCTCTGCTGTCAATGTTGCTAACAGACACAGTGAAACACTAACTGCACGCCTGACTAGGAGGCAACAACAATATTAAAGCTTATTGAAATACACTTTCTATCAAACATATTTATCAAATGACAAGTTGTCATTTGATATTTGTGACAACAAATATACAGATCGTTAAGTTTCAGATTTCTGTGAAATTGTCAATATAGTGAAATTCAGTATATACTTGTAAGTGAGAAAAAAAGAAAGTCAGATAGTTTTATCTCAGGTCCTGATTGATCTATATACCTGCCATTGCTTCAAGGCTAATATTTGAGAAGGCTCAGATAAACATAGTAGAGCTGATATTTTTCTATTTTCTCATCTTGTTATCACTCTTTTATTTAATACCAGAGAGAACTTTTTAAACTTGTTTCCAGCTACATTCTCTCTACAGAAGAAAATCTTGATTGAACAAATCAAGAAACTTCTACTCCAATATTTGACAGTTTTATCCACCGAACCATGAGAGGAACAGTACTGAGAGATGCCAGGAAAGTTTCCTTAGTGATATAAAGGAGTGCATCCTCTCTGACATGACCTGTCTCCAACTCTGTCCAGGTGCCACAACCGACACTTCTGATCAGAGACACTAGATGCAGACCAAAAGACCACAGGTCCTTTATGCTGTACTGCCCTACCCACCTTAGCAAATTTCATTATGCAACTCTTCTGTTTAGGAGAGTTAAGATGAGCTTCCTCCTGTCTGCAGCTGAAAGCCACTTACCTTGTGATGACTTCATTGTAAATTTGCCATTTAAATGGAGGAAAGAATCCTAAATTGAGAAGAAACTAGAAAGAATTTTTTTTACCAGTTATCAAACTCTATCTAGAAAGACTTTGGTCTGTTAAGAGGACAAAGGAGAAGGTTAAGATTTTAGCAGGTACAATTTTCAGAAGCTATAAAATGAAAAAGGAATTAATCTTATTGATGATACAAATACTAAACAGCATACACAGGGGTTTTCCTATCCACCAACAGAAAGTCCTCCCGTCATTTATTCAGTATATATGAACAAGGTAGATGAATGTTGATGGCTGGATGATTCTTGAAAACTTAAAGGCAGGAAGGTCCAGTCTGCCCCAGTTCCTAAGGAAATTGTGTGTAGACTTGTGTGATGAAGCATGCCTGGAACAAAGGTGCTTTCTTACACACATATTGACTATTGCTTCATGGTTTCTAAATGAGAAAGGTGTATGGGAGTATTTTTGTGCCTTTGAGCTTTGTTTTTAATTGTACATATGCATATATATGTACATATACATATGAGAGAGAGAATATGTTGTGTATCCATATGGTAAATGCATATACTTTTGTGTTGTGTATTGAACTGTCAAAGGCCAAAGGAGGAGGTCTGGCATCCTACTCTATAACTTTCTGCCTCATTCCCTTGAGACAGAGTCTCACACTGTTGCAGGAACTAGTATGGGATCATCCATTCTCTACTCCCCATAGCAATAAAGTTATATGGTACTGGGTATTCAAGTCCAAGTACCTGTGCTTATGCAACAACTACTCGTATCCACTGAGTCATCACATAAGCTAGAATAAGAATACTTTTGATTTGCTGACACTCTCATACCTATGTCTATGCTAAATTGGATCCCCATGGTTGCCTGTAGAACTAGTCTGAGTAGACCTATAATAAAGAATTAAGCTATCAGCAATATGAAACTCTTTCAAGAATTAGGTCATATCTAAAGCATATAAAGTTCGTGGCATTTTTGTTACTCACTGGAACAGAAAGCTTGCAGGGCTGAACAGGATACATTCTTCTTCTTCTAACCGTCACTTGTTTCATAAGTTTAGCAAGGATGCAGGACTTCCTGCTGCTCTCTGATTACCACCCATAATGAATGGACTGTGTTATAAATGTTTTCTAACTATGCTTTTGACTTTTGTCTACCTGATATCCAAATATTAATTAGGAACAGGCTTAGAATCCTGGAAAGAATGTGGCTAAACATAGAATTGCAATTCTGTGTTATGCAGTGACCAAAAATGTGGCATGTGGAAGGAAGAGGACATTGCTACTATTCCAAAGCTACTGTGTGGACGTCATATTAGCAAGAGCCACATCAGGTAGGAACTAGAGTAGGCTCTGTGATGACACCTATCATAGATACATCCAAGAAGATAGAGTAAACCCAACATGTCTAGAAGACACACACACAGACAGAGACAGAGACAGAGACAGAGACAGAGACAGAGGAACAGGAGGACAGAGAGACAGACAGAGAGACATACACAGAGAGAGATATGGAGACTGACATAGAAACACAGAGACACAGAGAAGCAGAGACACAAATATACTTGAATGCAAATGCCTACATCCTGCCACAACTGTAATATTGAATTTACCATAGGCATAATTAATTCACATACTCAAATTTGATTTGTAAAGAAGGGCGGAAACAAAGTAAGTTTTTTGTTCTGGGAAGAAATATCTTCAACTGGGGATATAACTACATAGAAGAAAGGAAATATTAAGAGGAATGAGCTGTATCTGACGTGATCTTCTAAAACTCTCCTGACTTAGTCTGACTGTAAATTACCTAATCTCCTTCAAGGCTTTTACTAATGGAACATGAAACCCAGTAAGGTGTGCAGACTCTTTCTACCTTATGCCCTTCTTCACATCTCCTTTGAGACACTAAACAGGGCAGTCCATTTATAAGTAAAGAAATTCATGGGGGAAATGAAGCTGAAATTAATATCTGAAATATTATGGAATTATATTTGTCAGTGGATGGCTTAACACATTTTCAATAATAGTCACTCATTATAAATTATTGTCCTGATTAGTCCAGAATATTATACAAAGATCAGGGTACTCTTTGTTGAAGACAAATTTTTTTATAGAATATATTTTGATTTCAGTTTCTCCTCACACAATACCTTCAAGTTCATCCTCATCTTACCTCCAATCTGAAAAACAGCCTTTCTGATTCTCATTTGAAAAAAGCCAAGTATCTAGGGAATCATAATAAAATAAGATTAAAAATAAACCAAAACAAACAAACGATAGCCAAAGAAAATGTGTATAGTCACAAACACACATGCTTGCACACTCAGGAATCTCATAAAAAACCAAGACCAGAGCCATAATATATATGCAATAGACAAGTGAAGTAGTGAAAAAATGCCCTGAACAACATCCCAAAGCAAAGAACATCAAGAGATGCTGTTGAGTTCCATTGTTGTTGTCATGTACTTAATCCAGGCCATGGGTCCAGTCCTTAAGAGTGACTTGTTTACCCGGTGAGACTCCTTTGGAGAAAACTAAATTTTTATTTACAAGTGTTTATCGGTTGGAGACAACTTCTGAGTTAAGGATGGAGATATGTGTCCACTTCTTCTTACTTATACCTCTTCTTCCTCACTTGGTTCAGATTCAGTCAGTCCTTGTGCTCGCTGCTTCAGTCTTCTTGTTCTTTGTTCATAAGTTCTTTGATTTAGCGCTTTTATTTCATGTGGGTTTAAAGGGTCAGGTTGTTTGTTTGTTTGTTTGTTGTTTGTTTGTTTGTTGCATCCTCTATCGTTTCTGGGTATTACAGTCTTTCTGTGTCCACTTCTGCAGAGTTCTCTGAGTTTTGAGGAGTGGGAATTGATGGAGACATCTCATATAAGACAGTGTCCCAAGGTCTCCCACTCTCTGCATATTGTCTGGCTGTGGGTCTCTGTACTTTTTCCATCTATTACAAGAGGAAGCTTCTCTGATGATAGCTGAGAAAGACACGGATCTATGAGTATAGCAGAATGTCATTATAAGTTATAATATGGCTACCTTCCTTTAGCAGAACTTTAGTATTTGGTTTACCTGTAGGTCCATGGGCTACCTATTCCCCTGGTTCTTGCACACCCAAGCATTGTTGTGGGTGTGTTCTAGCTAATGTAATGAGCCTTAAATCTAATCAGATCTTGGATCATTATTCTGACACCCTTTGTGCCACTTTAGCACCAGCTTATATTACAGGCATGTCACTATTGTAAATCAAAGTATTTCAAGCTAGGTTGGTGTTTAACCTTCTTCTTTGGTAGCAGGCTATAGAGTATTATCCAGTTCTATGTGCTTGAGTCCTTAGGGGTAATATTCCCTCTTAGCATCACAGTCTGCCTACATACTGTGGCTCTTAATCTATAGCTAAATTTAGAGGAAGGAAATGAGTGAACATATAAAACCCCTTCTAACATATGCAATTCTCCTCTATTAATGTAATAGATATATAATTGTGAGAGTGACCACAAGGTCATTTCACAATGGTATGCATTTCTTATACATTCATTCCCTTTTGCCTACTAGTATAACAAAACAAATGATATTTTCATATATATATATATATATATATATATATATATATATATATATAT
>JANHMN010000011.1:35979948-36001785 GCA_030674055.1 Rhabdomys pumilio | reverse complement strand
ATATATATATATATATATATATATATATATATATATATATATATTCACCTCAGAAAAAGATATAGAAGATTAGTAGATTAGTTTTGGGGTTTGCAACTGTGTTTCTTTCAGAGGTACTTTCTAAGACGATGCACGCACTATAATTAGAAATATCTAAGAAGAATGCAAATCGACCGACACATATCTCCTTGTACAAAGCTCAAGTCCAGGTTTGAGGTATCTGTATATGATTATCTCTGAAATAATCTTCATGTATTATTGATATATTATTGATACAGTATACAATCTCTGGATTTTCTTGGTATACTTATCACATCCCATGAATTATGGAAATTCCAAAATCTCAACAGACAGTTATGCCCCAATGTAGGGAAACTTTAGGGCGGGGAGGCAGGAGTGTGTAGATGGGTGGGGGAACACTTTCATAGTTGCAGGTGAGGCTGGGAAGGAATGAAGGTTTCGGGAGGGGATGGGAAATGGGATAACATTTAAAATATAAATAAAGAAAATATCCAATAAAAAGAAAAATAAAGGACAAACATAGACAGGAGTTAAAAAAACAATTTTTTAATGTTTTTATCTATAAAAAAACAAGGTATTAATTCTACAAAGTAGTAAAGAAGAATATATTACATTTTAATATTTTATTAAATACTGTATATGTGATACTATATATCAATTGAACTTGAATTAAAACCCAACATTTCATTTTTTTTCTAGTGAGCATTCATATTATTCACATTTATTATGATAATAAACTTTGAATAATTCCTATGAATGATGAAACATAACTTTTCTCCTGTATATATACTTATTGATAATTGTATTTTATTTAAGCTTATGAAAGAATAAAATTCTCCCAGAAAATTCTAATACTTAAACAATGTCCCAACATGGATAGAGACAGACCATCATGTGTTATGATCCCTATATTAGGCTTCTTTTCAAATGTTCTTTACATTTAGATCAATAATTACTAGACTACAATTTGCATTCATTCAAGTTGTACAACTCAGTTTTTTCACAGGTATATGCTGTTATTAAAGTCACTGCCACAAATGAGAAATAGAACCTTCCATGACTTTTTCTTCAAAAACCCATTTTTTTCCTCAATCTTAGAATCCCAGAAAAGCAATACTCTCATTTCAACCAATAAAGATCAGTTTGCATTTTGTAGAACTTTATATAGATCTAATTCTTTTGTGTTGTACATTTTCTGCCTGGTTTCTTTCAATGAGGATGTTATTTTTTTGTATTTACATATGGTTTGTTTGTGGCTGGTACTGTCATCATGCTGTAGTGTTCACTATTTATTATTATTATTGGCTATTTTATTTATTTACATTTCAAATGTCTATCATTTTCAGTGTGTTTTACAGTTATGATAGTCATTTGAACAGCTTTTGCTTTGGAACTGGTTTGAATAAAGCTACTCTAAAACTGATGTTAAGAGTATAATTTTATGCATGGCCAACTTTTGTTTTTCAGTTGTTACACACACACTAACCAAACATTTATAATGTACATAATGCATGTAAGATTATATATATATATATATATATATATATATATATATATATATATATGTGTATATATATATATGTGTGTGTGTGTGTGTGTGTGTGTATACATATATATATATATATATGTATATATATATATATATATATATATATGATGAATACTGCTCCAAAAGTTTTGAAGTGGCAAACAAATACTTCATAGAAAGAAAAAACAAAACATACAACCCAAAGAATATAAAGTGATAAGCCACAATTTTATTAAATAAAATCTTTGCTTTACATATACATCATTATTAAACAAGAACAAGCCATAAAAGAAGAGAAATTATTACTAATACGTTTATCTAGCTAAAACAAAATGTATCAAATATGTGATAAAGTTCTTCCTGGTGAGAAAGCAGCTTCTTCCAAATGGGCAAAACTTTTAAGCATTTCCCAGAGTAATGTGTTTAGATGGTTGAAGTGTAGACAAAAGGATGCTTACTGTCACTAATCATTAGGGGAATGCAAATTAAAGTCACAATGAGTTGACATTATTTACACATTACCACGGCTATAATTGAAATTACTAATAATAGTAAGGCAGGTGAGGAATTGAAGAAACTAGTGAGGCAGAGCAAATTCTCATGCTTAAGGTGGAAATGGAAGATGCTGCAAAAACCTTGGAAAAACACTTGTAACTTCCATATAGAGTTGAACCCACATTACCGACACTTTCACAGTGAAATAAAGACTGTAAGCACTTTTGTTTTGAAATAACAGTTTTTTGAGATTATATTGTACCTGTTTTATTTACCCCCTTCTTTTTCTTCCTTTCAACTTCTTTTATGTACTCCTCTTACTATATTTCAAATCATGGCCTCTTTTTCTTGGACAGTTTACACAGATATTTATACATATACATATATATATGTATATTTATATATAGTATATATATATACATATATATACATTCATATATATATGTGTGTGTATACATATATATATACACATACATATATTTCATACAATATTATATATTACACTATACTATATATTACAATATTACATATATGTATATATAAACAAGTATGTCATTGATGTATAGCATATATAATTATAGCTTCCATATAAATATATAATTATAACATATATATCAACATTTATATGTGTGTGTTCATCTCTAAATACATAAATAAAATCTGCTTTAGCTCAGGCCATATGTTCCTTATATGTTTATACTTTTAGGGCTACTTATTTGTGAAGTCTATTTCTTGACTCTAGCCTGTTTAAATCATCGGTGTGCATTCTATCAGTAATAGTACATTCATTTTTATTATTATTGCCATAATAAAAGCCTTAAGATCCATGTGATGATTTAGGTTCTTCTGTACAATTTTTTTTATTTCACTTCTATTCCCATATAAATTTAATAGTCACCAGTAACTGGCTGAGGTTTGGATTTTTATTTCTTCCTCCTCAAACTATGTATCTTTTATTTATGTACACTGGCATATTAAAATTGCTAGCTCTTTAAAGTTCTGAAACCTATGACTAGCTTACTCTGAAAAGGTGAATGAAAACAAGTTAGTCTGCTCCAGAAAGTGTAGAGTTGTTATCCCCAGGTAGTCAAAACTTTTGTTTCTAAAATTGAAAGCTTTTTTAAATGTATGTGTTTGTGTGTGTTTGTATGCATGTGTGTGTGCAAATATTTAAAAGCATTCATTAAATTATGTATATCTAGATATGTGGATTTAGGCCCGGAGCACTGGTTCCTTCTGGTCTGGGCCCGAGCACTGAGCAGATCTTGGGCCCCAGGTCTAACCCCAGTAGCAACACCTACCCCACACAGTTAGATATATGAATTTAATCTAAAATTATTTTGTTAGAATGTTCATATCTATGCTCATGAGATATAATGATTTATTATTTTCTCTTCTTAAAATAATTTTGCATACACACCAAAAAAAAAAAAAAACCACAGTTCTTTTTAAAAAAAAAGGCAATATTAATTTCATCCTTATTTCTGCAACCATCTATACGGGGATGCTATTCTTTCTCAGTTTATTTTAGAATTCATTCAGGACAGTTTCCATAATGGATAAAAATAATTTAGCTTTCTAGATGAATTCACAATTTTTATTTCTTCTATTTTATGCATGGTAATTATTTTTTAATCTGCCAAAGTACTTTCATAGGTTAATACAAACCATAATACAGATGTAAATATTCTCTACTGTCCATCTTCCTGTAATCCACATATTAAAAATTCACACTTATTTTTTAAATATTTGAGCAGAATATCTGTATTACTATTCCACGAGACATCAAAGTGATGTAAAATTTAAATGTCAGAGGTGGAAAAGAAAGCTTTATTGGGATTTATCTCTGTAGAATCATTTCCAAATGTCCAATGCTTCTTTTACATTACATCCAAAGAATACAGTTCTATGCCAGTAAATCTTAAAATATAAAACATTCGGCTCTGTATAGAGAATATTTCCTGATGCTAGCTGAAGATTTCATATATTTGATTGAAATTTCAATAAAGTAGCTTTGCTTTATTGATTTTCCTCTACGAGACATCTGTTTTCAATTAGACTTATCATCATTATTTCTTTTCTATGTGATTTAGATCTAATATTCTTTCTTTCTATCTGTATTTGGTAAAGTCATTCATTATTGTCATCAGAAAATTCTTGGTTCTTCACATTGTGGTATGAGAATATCACCTAAAAAGCTACAATGAGAGTAAAGCATAAAAAATCCAGTTTGCAAACAAAAACCAAAAAGCTCTTCCTTGTCCTCACATCACCTAATACTTGAAACAAAATCTGCAAAATAAGAATGGGTGCAGAGCAGCAGTAAAAGACCATCTACCACATGGCTACACGCTTTGAGAGATTGTCTTAAAACCACTGTATTTACTCAGCTATAGTATGCACTCACTTATAAGTGGATATTAGCCATAAAGTTTAGGATAACCATGCTACAATCCACAGACCCGAAGACACCAAATAACAAAGAAGGTCCAAGGGAGGATGCTTGAATCTTTCTCAGAATGGGAAATAAAATAGATACCTGAAGTGGATGGGGGAAGGGAACTGGACAGATGAGGGGAGAGGAAGAAGAGAAGGGCTTTCCTCCTTCTGGCTATCAGGACAGGAGTTTTAACACCATAATACCAGGCACGAGAAGCTTTCTTTGGAGTTATTGGACAGAGTTATCCAAGTGACTCTCAAAACATTACATATTATTGCTATTTTTCTTGGTTGTCACTTGCTTTCAAAGAAGATGGTTAGTCTCTCTTGCTAAGACAGAATGTACTTGAGACACAGAGCCGAGAGTCCCCAGAGCTTGAAATGACCAGAAAGCTTCTTTACTGAAATAGTATTTTAAGTTTATTTTTTTAATTTAGCAATGATAAGAAATGCAGAAGTACAAAAAGATATCAGTTAGGTAGGTGCATAGAGACCTTTTTTACATAGAGCTGTAATTCAGTCCTCTGGCAGCAGCAGTCCTTGGGAAGAAGATATTTTCAACTTCTTAGTTTGTCAACTCTACCTTATTTATAGAATTAGAAATTCTTAAAATTCTAAAGGAGAGTTAACACCAAATGCTGAGCAGAGTCCTAGTTACTGTGTGCAATGAAGGGACAATACAAGATGAGGGGAAACACAGTTTCCCGTGTATAGTTCTCACACAGGACCAAGAATAATCTGTCTCCACTAGCTCATGTCAGGATGAGCTCCACTCAAAAGAAATATCGCAATTCCAAAGAATTGAGCTCCACTCAAAAATATCGCAATTCCAAAGAATCAAAGCAAAGGAACCCGAATCCAAGTAGAAATGCCACGCTCCATAATGAAGTTCCAGTTTAACTACAGATATATAGAAAGTATAACGGTAACAAAGCTATCCAGATCCAGAAAAAAAAATGTTTAAAGTGAGCATATCCGACAACCAATCAAGTTGCAACAAGAAAATTGCATGAACCATGAGGAGAGGGCCACAATCACAAAGGTAGGCTCAAAACTGAAACAAAAATGTAGGTGAAAATATGCACTGTGAGGTATTGTTAGTACTCAAAAGCTAAATACAGATTACAATGACTCAAGTCAACTATTTTGTATTTTGGGTTGATATCTTTAATTTTATAAAAATTCATCCCTATATAACTGATTCTTATTTTATGAGATTAATGTCACCAATTATTCTTTTTTCATTTATGTTTATCTTTTTCTTTTTCTTTCTTTTTTTTTTTTTTACAAACAAGCTGTTATCGCCCTCCTGGTCCATACTCCAACAGTTCCCTAACCCATTCCTCCTCCCCCATCTCCAAGACCATGTGCTCACCCCATCCCACTCTACCCCACAAGGCTTCCCCACTCCCTGAAGCCTCAAGTCTCTGGAAAGTTAGGTGCATCTTCTTTCACTGAGGCCAGACCCAGTAGTCCTCTGATGTATATGTGTTGGGGGGTCTCATATCAGCTACTGGAAGCTGCCTTGTTGGTGGCTCAGTATCTGAGAGATCCCAAGTGTCCAGGTTAGTTGAGACTGCCAGTCTTCCTACAGGGTTGCCTCAACTTCTTCCAGCCTTTCCCTCATTCAATCACAGGGGCTCCTAAATTCAGTGTTCTCACAGCACGTTAGGGTAAGACTTTTACTTCCTGCTCTAGTTGGCTTCACTCCTAAGAACATGAGTTCTGTCTGCACTAATCAAGGAGGTTTCCAGTATCTTCCTCATTTTCTTTCCTCTGGTATATGGCCTCAGAATTTTCAAGAAAGTCAGCTGGCCAGTTTGTTGGGCTTTATGTCTCTGAAACAAGTTTTTGTTCTTGATTGTTTTCCACTAACTTTTCAAAATACGTATATACTGTGCAACTATCATGATGGTAATTAATGGAAAACTAGATAGAAGAGGCACATCAGTGGAAAGAAAAGGCAAAGAGATATACGTTGTACAAGGCAATCAAGGGTGATGGAGGCTAGAGATGATGAGTATGTATTTTTTTTTTTTTTACAAACAGGGTATAACAAGAGCTCTACTTGCAGTGATCTGTTTTACTTCATCAAACAATTCGTTCTGAAAGTAAAGATCTGTTATTTTAAATAGAAAAAAATCTAAAGAGGTTATTTATACAAGGAAGTATATTGAATTTTTTTGGTTTGGTTTGGTCTTGTATCCAATCAGCCATCTTAGCATTTGTTATCAGTAAATAGCGTGGAAATATGCCCACTGGAGGAATATGCAACAGGAACACAGAGCAAAACTTATCCCTTTCATCTAATGAATATAATAATGAAACTCTGAGCCACATCAAGGAGTTTTATAATGTCAATAACTACAGAATAAAAATAAGAATAGAGTCTTATAGACAACATAACAGTACTTGATATATTAAAAGTGGACACAGAAAATGAAATTCTTCCAGAAACTTGTAAACAAACTACACACACTAAACAGTTGTAATCCATGCTCAGGGGAGAGTAACCTACGCAGTAATGCAATGTAGCCATAACGCAGCTAAGTATCATTCTTCATCTATCCTTAAGATAACAATGATGGGGAAAGAGGGCTGCATGGAAGAAGCTGGCAGAGGTGTCATACAAAGACATTAGGATTTTAACATGAATAAAGGGTGACTGTGGATGTAGGTAAGCTTACATGCAGTACTGCAAGGATTGTATAGCAGAAGGAGGAGATTTGGGGGATGGAAAAGGTGCTCAAATAGAGCTTAAATAAATGCATTTTTCCTTTTTTATTAATTATTTTATTTGTTTACATCTCAAATCTTGTCCTTCTTCTCAGTGTCCCCTCCACAAACCACTCCACCGTTTGCCTCTAATGAGGTGCTCCCCAACCCACCTACCCTTCTAGCATCCCCCTTCGCTGGAGCAGCAAGTCTCCACAGGACCAAGAACCTCCCATGCGACTGACTGAGATAAGTCAATCATCTGCTAGATATGTAGCTGGAGTCATGGACCCATCAATGTATACTCTGGTTGGTGGTTTAGTCCCTGGGAGCTCTGAGGGGTCCAGATAATTGAAACTGTTGTTCTTCCTATGGGATTGCAATCCCCAGAAATGCATTTTTAAGTGTTGAGAAATAAAAACAGGAAATGAACCCAATCCCTGACCCAATTCAAATTTAGCTGACGTTAAAGAAAATACTAGAGAGCGCTGTGGCGCAGCGGCTTGGGTGTCCACCTCTAGAGGTCGGGCGCGGTCTCTCCCATGCCGGTTCGAATCCTGTCGGGCTCCTTTGCGGAGTCTGATGGGAAAAAAGAAAAAAAGAAAATACTAGTCATGGTGAATTTGTTCTTAACCCTTTCCTGAAAGTAAGAAGCAATCCAAATTCCATATTCCAGCACTAGCCAGGGTTAAAAGGATCAATGATCATACAGGGAGTCCAGACAACTCTTTTACAACTCAGTCCAGGGTAGTGGATGGGACAGAGCTGCAGTGTTCCAGTCATGAAACATACCACAGCTAAAAGGAACGGAGTCTGCCCGCTGGTATGCATTAAACCAGGTAAAGATATCTTATGTAAACTTCATGAGAAAAGGCCCCTTATCTACATGATTACCATTGTGGGCAACCCCTGGAGTATCATATAATGTAATTATTATTCACTGGCTAAATTGCTAAGATTAATGATCTAAAGTTCAAGGTGTCACTGAGAAAAAAGGGAGAGGGAATGAGTCAACTGTCAGGTACACTCCAGTGGATCTTTTGAGAGAAACCAAATTAACCAAATAGAAAGTAAAATTAGGAAATTAATTATTGAGACAGAAAAAAATGTATACTGTACCGTGACGACAGATTATATAATGCATTATTGGTTTTGATAAAAAGTATATAAAGTAGTATTTTAGAAGTATACACATAAAATATTAATAAAATTATTTTTGATGTCATAGTTAGTGTTTCCTTGTTCCTAAATATACATTGCGTGTTTTTTTTTAAATAATATACAAATTATAGTGAAAGTTTAAAAGTGCAAAAAGATTTGGAGAATTTATACTTTTGATCCAGATAAAGATGGTTTTTTTTTTTTTTCAACTGCTCCCTTATTTTAAGGATTACACTAAACTTTAGGTGGGCCATTTCAATTGGTATGAAGTGGTTTAATGCCCATTTTCTAATTTGTATTTCTTTACCATAGTTAGTGGGTGGACAGGTGTGCAAACTGTGGCCAATAATAACATTATTTTAAGTATCATGCAAGTTTAAATATTAAGTAAATGGCTGTTGGAGTGAAAAACTCATTCATATCTTCTAATTATTTTCTGTGTTTTTCAGAATTGTGTCTGTGCTAAATGAACACTTTGTAAAAGTTTGTTTTGGTTTTTTTGCTTTTTGCTCAAACCTCATCTACAAGCCTTTTCATCTAAAGGTTTCCACATGTGGAGTACACACAGGTGACTATTTTCATATTCATGCTTATCTCCTTTTTATTTACAGAATTTCAATCTTTTTATTGGCAGCCCTTCCTTCTTTATTTTATAAACACAATTTCTAAACTAAATGTTTATTATTACTAATATATATGCACCAATTTACTTTCCAAAAAAATTAAAAACTTTGCTTTATACTTGGAATCTTTGTGTAAATCTGACAATTAGCAACTTCCATTTCTCTTTTAGAGAATTTTTTTCAGGGTCTTAACCTTTTTCGGTTCCCAGATATATTTTTAAAATTTTTCAACAAATCATAAAGAAAATCCAGAAATTCTGTTTATGCCTTTGCTGAGACTATACTAAAAAAATAATGAGCAGTGAGAACATCAGATACATTTAGAATAGTATCTCTATATCTATGTGATTTGTCCCTACATTGATTTCAGTATTCTTTCAGTAAGTATTGGTAGTTTTATACACCATTTACAGTTTCTGAAATTATACATAAGTGTTTAGTCTTTGCTTTATTGTGCATCATGTTCTATTTTGATTTTTATTTCCATAATTTTCATTTATGTATTTTAGCAGTTGCTTTTTTTTTCCTACCTTCTCTTGGAAGGTTCTTTTCTTTACTTCATGACTTTGGATAGAGGCACAGTTAATTGTTTTTCTCTTTTGTTCTCCCAATTGAAGGGATTTTGAGTGATAAATTTTTCCCTAAGTGCTATTTTGGCACTATTCCATACATTTTAATATATATATATATATATATATATATATATATATATATATATATATTGTGTTTATATTTTCATTACATTTTCTTGTTCTGGATTCCTTCCCTGACTTGGGCACTTTAAAGAACACTTTTAAAATCATGTATTTGGCACATTTTAATTCCATTCTCATTATTTTGTGCTACTTTAATATATGCATCGTAAAACACAACCCATAGGACATCAGCTTTTAAGCGTCATTGAGATGAATTTTTATCCGGTCCTTGCTCTTTTTGAAAAGATGCTCGAAAAGCAGGTGCATTTCTAGACACAGCTGCAATACTCTTTCCAATATACAGTTACTTTTGCCCTATTACTCGTGCTTTTCAAATGTAGTTTAAAATGCTTACACTTTCTTGGTTTCATTTATTATTTCACAGACATATTTTCACTAAATTACAACCAATCATTACTGGGCGACTGATAGCCTATGGACAACAAAACCACATGGTTCTTCATCTATTCAGCAAAGCTTTGATAAATATTTTATAAAGTTACACTACTAATTATTATGCTGGATTCTCATATATAAGACTATCTGAGTCAATTGAAAATAGTATTTTCCACTGCACATGAAAGCTCCTTTAACTGAGTGTTTCTGTTCTGGCTTAGATGGTGTTTTAAGTAGTAAGTCTGGCCATGTATGGAGGAACTCAACATGTGCCAGTAAAACAAGAGTCATGCCAGAGGAAAGACAGAAAATAAATACCAAGGAAGACTGCTCTGATATTTTGAGGCATAAACAGGTCACCATAAAGAACAAACAGTGAAGAGCAGAAGAAGGAGGAGACATTCATTTAGTGACAAAATGAAAACAATAGAGAGACAAATAAAAGTCCAAAATTACAAAAAATTGTGGGCACACAGAAAAGGAAACAGTAAAGCAGAAGAGAATTTATTAGTATATACAGTGAATGATGAGTTATCTGTTTCTGGGACGATTTTCCAGTTTCACTGGGTAGGTACTGTAGCTACTGAGGGATCTTTCATACTACATTGTTATTCTGAACTCATTCCACACATAATCTTCAACTGAATCAGCCTGAATGTATATATATGCAACTTGAAGCTTTCATGTAAGTTTCTAGGCCTAAGGATACAGTGTATCCACAAGACAGCATAAAGACATGCCCAACGGTTGTGAACTGCATGCTCGTTACTACTACACATCGAAAGAAGGTAGCAAGTTCTGCTATTGGACACTTCAGTGTAATTTTTGTGTCCTCTTTTTGCTTATGTGCATTTTCCAAAAAAAAAAAAGATAAAATACTTTTTAGAATAAAGAAAACAACTAAAGCTATTCAGATAGTCTGGTGACTTCATAAGTAACTCTCAATTCCAATCAATAATATAAGGGGAAAGAGAGACTAATATTCAGGCAGCACAATTATCAAGAGGCAGGCCACAGGAGTCAAGCTGTCACATCGTTTATTAAATGTGCAATTAGACCCATCTTCATTTAGTTTTCCTTTTGACAAAATGAAGACAAAAGTGGTACCTTCCCAATGGGGTTTTTGTAAGTATTAAGTGGAATGATGCTAAGTGAAGCACTCTGAGCACTGCTAGACATGGCACACATTCTCACCGTAGTAGCTATTAGCTACCGGGCAGACAAGAGAGCTACAGAGGGCGCAGCAGCAGCAAGAATATATAGAGGCATAAATATAGAAAAGCAATTCTCAAACTGAGACTGCCTTCCTTCGCTCCATTAAGTCTTGTTCCTCAGCAGGATTCTGACTACTCTGCAACCCCGGAGGACGTGTTTAAGTTCAGGGAGCCGCTTCCCTTGCTTAAATGCTTTACCTCCCTCTCCTTCATTGACCAAGCCACTGAGATCCTGCACTGCCCCACTCTGCCTGAAGCTGCCAGCCAGATGTTTTGTCCTTTGAGATTTCTCATTTGCCACATACAAAGATGCAGAAGCTTACTGATTTCATCTTGTAATATTTCATCAAAACAGCACAAGAAAGGAATCCTGCATGGCAAATGTTCTTTTCCTTCTTATTTAGCAACAAGCCACATAAAACAAAGATGAGCTAGAAAAGAACACAAAAAGAAAAAAAATTATTTGATGTTAGGTACATGTATGATGTTTGAGAAGGTCAGTATAGTCATGTCAGCAATATCACCTCGATATGAAAATCAATTTGACCAGAATATATTTTATGTCTGATGCTGTTAATTACAGCACCACACTTGTTTCCTCAATAGCTTGTCTATGCACAGGTGATATCTGTTTTTTCCCACAATTCTCTAGTCTAACCTGCCTCATCTCCCCATTTCCATCTCAATATCTCCAAAGCATGGGTCAGAGACTGGCATATAGGCAATTCATGGCTGTAAAAAAATAAATAAATAAATAATAAGTAAAGTGAAACACACAAATCCAATTGACAAGATATTATGTGCTCTATAAAAGAATCTAAAGTCTTTAAGACGCTTTGGGGAAAAAGCAGAGCTGTGATATATCTGGGGCAATAATAAAAGCTGACTGACAAAGGTAAGTATTTAGTAAACTGAATTTATTGTTGCTGTCAGGACCTCTCAAGTCTTTGCTATTGAATCTAATATTTGACTCCAAAGCTCCTAACTCAAGCCTTTCATTCTCTTACCTATTTAATTAGTTCCAGAATTCTACACAAGGGACTGGAGGCAATACCTTAACAATATAGGAACAAAAAAAAAATCAGAACTCCATGTTCTGAATTATTATTTAGGTTACTGTTTCAGGCCCTCATTAGAATATTACTCTAGGCTAAGGGAAGCTCATAAACCTTATATGTCTTAGTTTCCCTTAATAACTGACTGACATGTCAGCATCAATCTATTATCCAGCACTTTCAGAATGTAGGATGATTTTTATCAGCAACTATTTTCAATTAAAGAATAATTAAGCTATGATCTTACATGTCTGTCTTTCCTTTGTATTATGTGACATAAATGTTTAGTTCAAATGCTGCTTCAGATAATATGACAAATGTTCATTAAATGTACTGTCTACTATATTTATTCTACATCTGTAAAGGCCATTAGGGCTCCTTTTATTTCTCAAATAATATCAAAACAAATGGTTTTCCTGAACCCTGCACATACATAACAGAAGTGCAGCTTAGTCTTTATGCGGGTCTCCCAACAACAACTGGAGCAGGGGCTATACCTGACTCTGTTGCCTGCCTGTGAATCCAAGGTTGCTGGGCTGCCTTGTGTGTCCTTAGTGGAAGAAGGTGCACATAGTTCTGCAGTGACCTGATGTTCTAGGATAGGTTGTTACCCAGGGGAGAGGTCTCCCCCTTCTCAGAGTAGAAGGAAAGGGGTGGGGGATGAGCAATGTAAGGGGGGACTGTGAGGAGGGGAGTCTGTAATCTGGATGTAAAGTTAATTAATTAATGGAAAAAAATGATTGCTTTACAGTTCTGGAAAACTTTCAATCGACCACACATTTGGATATCAATGTATCTTTCATGTGGAGTTTTCACAGAAAACCCACATCTTCCTAGGTCATTTTGGTTGTATTGAGTCTATTGAGGCTAAAGTAACAAATAATTAGAGGGTGGTGAGGGAGTGGTTATATATTCCTGAGAGCTATGCAGAAGACTTACTTACCTTATTCTGGCTAAAACTCAAATCATGGGGCTGCACTTTCTTGCCAAGAGCACTTGGAAATACTGTTATTACTGAATCTATGATCAGTACAATGAACTTGAAGAACAGCTGTCCAGGCTCTGATAGATCTCTCAACTCTATATAAGGTGGCTACAAGAAGTAAGCACAACATCCCCAAGAAATACTCAGATACATTGGATACAATCCATCCGTGGAGCCCATAGAGAAGCCCTAGCTTCTACCTTTATCTTTTCCTGGACATGGATATGGATATCTGCCATTAGTGATCTTTTGTATTTCTCCTTCAAAATATGCATGTGAGAGTGTGTGATAGGCGGGGCCGGCAGAAACTAGTGAATTTTTTACCTTGTATTTTTTTCGTTGATTTAAAACAAATCTTTCTAGAGGGTAAACAAGGCTAATGAGACTCAGAATGCTAAGAAAATGGAAACTGGTAAGGTTCAGGAAGTTAACAAAATTTGCAAGATTCACACTCCACTCACCGCCCCAGGCTGTAAAAGCAGTAAGTAATTACTGGAAATAGAAGACTCTCCAACCAGCTGAGCCATTGCAAATTGGGTGCAGAGATCCAGGGCTGCAGATTTCCAGCATTATCCATGCTGGGATGGCCTTTTCAGTGATATAGCTGATGTCAAGGGCTTCATGCTAAGTAACCCCTCTGCAATTCTCTTGTAATTAGCTGCACTAGTTAAATAATCTACACTTGACTTCGATTGTTTCTTTGGTCTTTAGTAGGTACCCATTCTGGAGTGAATAGTTATTTGTTCATATCTCGCTGAGAAACAGCCCACAACACTCCCTCTTGCATGTGCCTGTATAATTCTTTCCCTTTGAGTCTGTGAGAGACCTGTTCACTAACTTCAAGAAAATTACAACAGAATAAATAAAATGATCCTTCCAGCAATATGCTGTTAAGCCTGATTTCTTTGGATCAGTTGTTCTCAACATTCTTAAAGTTGCAACACTTGAATACAGTTCCCCATGTTGTAATGACTCCAACTCTGAAGTTATTTTCATTGCTACTTCAGAACTGCAATTTTGTGTCTGTTATGAAATGAAATATAAGTCTCTTTGTTTTCCAATGTTAGGCAACTCCTTTGAAAAGGTTGTTCAAACCCCCAAAGTAGTCACAACCCACAGGCTGAGAACCACTGCTTTGGAAATTTACTGACTCTGATGTTCTGAAGAGGGTGAACTCACTGGAAAAGCTTATGGTAAAAGAACAAAAGAAAAATTCCAACCAATAACTAGTGAATTTATGGATGTATGTAATAATTAACTGATATACTTACAAATTATTGACTGCTTGGTTTCCTTCTTCCAATGCTCCTTTTCCAAAATACTGTTTGTATCCCCAAAACATTTTTTCTGCATGGTACTTTCCTACAGCTTTCTCACACAAAAACTTTACATACCTACATGTTTAAAGTAAATTATATATCCAGTCATACATAGTAAGCTGAACATATATATGGGTTCCAACTCTATGAATTTTCCCTAACTTATATCAACATTGTTTTAAAATTTTGTATTGAACAAGTGCAAGCACTTTCTTGCCTGCATTCACTAGACAAAACAATACAACAAATATTTTAAAATTTTATACTGCATCAGTCTCATTAAGTAAGCTGAAGTTATTTAATGTATACAAGAGGAAAAGTGTACACTAGATGTAAATGCTGTATCATTTTATATGAAAGAGTTGAGTTTCTGTGAATGTTGATCTCCTTGGGGTTTCTCAAAACTAAAACCCTGACATATGCCTTAGATAATGTCATATAATTCCAAAAGGTCCCAATATTAAGAAATAATAATGTTCATTCTCTTAATTGAATTGTCTTTCTAAAATGGAAAATCTCTATACTTGTCATTTCTCTAATATTTTGTTTTAAAATATGATCATATTAAGACATTTAATATACTATAGATAAAAATAGATGGTAAAAAAGTAAAAAAAAATTAAATGAAAGGTAGATAGATAGATAGATAGATAGATGCAGGAAATTTACTGCATAACTTAGTTTTAGATAAAGAAAAATGTAGACAGTTACATGACCAATTTTTGAGCACAATAATCTTAGTATAACAATTTTTGTTTTGTCTATAACACCTATTGTACATCATATATTCCTTTTGTAGTAAATAATAAAGTGTGATCTTATATAAGGTGGGCTTTCTCCAAATTTCAGAAAGAATCTGGATTTAGATGAAATACTAAAACCCTCCATCTTCATTTGTAAAATATTGATGTTAGTACTCATTCTTCTATCTCCTTTAGGAGGTGTTGAGAGATGATGTGATAATATATTAGGAATCCAACTCTGGAGCAAAGTCTGCAGGATTCTTCTAAATTCATAACTTGTAGAGTGTTTCTGGGTAGAAATAACATAGAGGCAGTTGTATGCAGTAGAAAGACAAAGACTTTGAAATCATAATGTACTATGTTATGATTTTGTTAGATCTCCAGAGTACTGAGTCCTCTTCTATAAAATGGGGATTATTGTATATTGTGTAGATTAATAAGTCCTTGGCATTGCTTTATAAGTATAAAACACTGGGGTTCAGTACTTAATGACACTGGCTGCTCTTTCAAAGGACCAAGATGTGATTTCCAGCATCCACATAGTATCTCAAGACTATCTGGAACTCCAGTTTCAGGTGAACTATCTGACCTCTGTATGTACTGAACACAGGTTGGGTTCATGTAGAACATTCATGTAGAACATCTGTATATAGAAAATTAAAAATTTAAAATATAAAAGACTCTGCAAATTCTAATAATATCATTCACCACCATCCATCCATGTGTCATTGCATAAAGTGGAAAGCATATTTGGCCAACATCTAGGTTTTTTTTTTTTTTAGTAATTATGATAAACACATCAGTTGGGCTACATGCATGTGAAAGCCTTACTTGTATTAAATTTTTATTTAAGAAAACTAAGAAATAAAGACATGAATTAACTACCAAAAGCTACACTAGTAAATACTGTTGGCAAATCATGGAGTGGGGTCTACAGTCTATAATAATGAGCCATTACCACATTCCCAGAAATGCTACGCCTGCATATACATGTTCACACAGAGAATCAAATATGGTACATATATTTTTCATCTATTCACTGAGAATCTTATGCATATGTATAATTTTTATGGTCATAGACACTCCCATGTCCACTTCAATTTCTTTGACCTCTGTCATGTCCCACTCCAAACTTCAAGTCCTGTTTTCATAACTCATTGAATTCAATTAATGTTGTCTTTATGTGCATGAGTACAGGTCCATAACTAAAGTATGGGTAAGTTAACAAGTACTACTTCCCTGAACAAAGCTGTGTGCCTATGTAAACATTCTTCAACTGTTGAACTTCTTCAGTTAGGAACTGAGCAGTGAGAGGAGGCACTCAACAGTCTGGGCTATGTAATCCATAATAAATAAGAGTTCTCTGTGGTTATGAAACCTTGAGTAAATAAAGTTCGAAATCTTTCTCAGAATCCAGGATCTTGACCTATTAAAACTATGTGTTTTTTGATTGTTTGTTTGTTTTTGTTTTCTTGCACATTCAGAGGACCTTTATAAACATTGCCTACAGAGAATTTATATGAGTTACCTTCACCAGAATGATAAGGAATGTGAGGAACTTAGAAGATTTTGTAATAATAAAATTTCTTGGGTAATACTGAAATTCTGTTGATGTGAGCCTTGAGAAGTATGTTATCCCTGAGTGATCCAAATAACCCCTCAGAGTGAGAACACCTGCCTCACAAACAGTGGAATACTGGGGAAGATACTTCGTCTGAAAGTGCGTATTAGACAAAGTTGGTTTTGAATTTATGATATGGTTGATTTCAATTTTATCAGCTACAACACATCATACATTTTTTAAAACAAACTGATTTTTTTTCATAAGACAAGCAACCCCTAGAATAGTTAAAGAGTTTTATTTCTACAGACTTAAAACTATTCTTTAAAAATAGGAAATCATACTCTTGGGGAAAATATTAATTTTTTCAGTGTATTGTCTTCTGAAAATACAAGGATTTTTAAAATAGTTCCCTAGATTTCTCTTTAAACAGGTTTATGTCCTTTCCAGAAAATATCACCAAGTGCACACTGGTCTATGACTTTCATAGTGTTGACTGTGCATACTGAACATGGTTCAAATATTTCTCACAAGTTGATGTTTTCTCTCTCAAACTTTCCTGGAGGTTTAATGTGCTTATTAACACACATGTCATGTACTCTAGTCATATCTGCCACTAAAATTTTTATTTTTTTGACCTTTTGATCCATGAAACAAGCTAAACATCACATGACATGTCATGTAAAGTAGCTAAAAAGGAATAAATATTAACTAATATTATCATTCATTGTAAAACAGTATGATCCCCTAAACTTACTGCTGCAACATCAACGGCATGCTTAAGGACAAATAGCAAGAGACATAGATCTACTCTCAATACCAAGCAATTTAAGATACAGGAATACAGGAATACAAGCTCAAGTAAGTTTTCCTCTTGAAGGGGAGTATTTTCTGGGTTTTCTCACAGTTTACTGAGATTATCGTAACCTAAGACTTTCAAATTCTGAAAGCCCTAAACAGTAAACCTTTAATCCAGCCTGTGATGTGTTACAAAGTCCTCGACAAAAGAGTGTCTGAGTGTCTCCCTTGGGGCTGACACTGTCAGCCTTCCCTCGTTTTCAAATTAAGGATTATTTTTTCCAATGTGCTAATTTTATTTATATGGATCTAGTCAATATGTTTTCCATTTTTATAAGTATTGATTTTAATAACTACTACATTTGAATCCACTATCCATTAGTGAATTTCAAGGCAGGATTGATTTACTGCAGCTTTGGGGATGAAGCTTTCCTTATCAAGGATAAATGGGAATAATCAGTGAGATGTGCAGCTACATATATTTGATGTGTTAGCACTAACTGATCTATAGAAACAATAAAATTGGTTGGTAATCAAGTAATTCTAAAGCTCATTAGATGGACCTCACAGAGAAGCACCCTACCTAAAAGCAAGCATCACATACTTTCCATTTATTAATTACAGCCATTTTTTTTTCCTTGTTGCTTGAAGGGCTATCCTTCCTAATTTGCTTAATTGCTACTGGACAAGACGGCTGAAAAGTGCACAAGGAGGGCTTAGAAACAAACAACCTGGTAACAAACACACTGGATTAAACCACCCCTACACAAATAGTTCAAAAATTTTAACTCTGGATGCAGCACAGTCTTCCAATTCCTAGCTGCACTGCATTGACCACATCAAATGGGATGATAATAGAGACTTACAGCAACTTCTATCTCATGAAATCATCTAATGGAGTAAAAACCTCAACAAAGGACTAAAACAAAGATGAAAGATTTTAATTGAAAACTTGATCAATTAGCAAAGATGCCATAAGACAGAGGCAGCAGAGCATGAAATTTGATTAACCAGAACCATACATCCTACTTCATTTCCAGTGATGGAGTGCAACAGCCGACCTTGGAAAGACAAGATATTTGGTGTGTATGAAATAGCCCAGAATGGTGGTTACAGCATAGCTCTTATGGGAAGTCTTTCTGTGCATAAAAAAAGTTTTAAATTAAAATTCACATTCATATTCAATGGAGAGCACACAGGGAAGTAAATTCAGATAATTGACATATAATCTGAATTCATGACACTGTATCAGGTCAGAGGGGATGCAGAAAATGGCTTCATCTCATAAATGTTAAGAACCTAGAAGCAGAGGGTTTGCTGACTGCTCAAGTTTTTACTCATTTTGGCTCTCCTTTCCTTCATTATGTGATGACAACATGAAATCTATCCAAATTAGAGTAAAAATGTGTGGCAAACCTTTGTCACGAGACCCTCCTTCTACAGTGGAGGTGGGAGGGTTGCCTTTCTTCTTCAGAGAGAGATCATGTGAAGATAGAGCTAGAGCAAAAATGAGGGAGTCAGCTTCACCTGCTGCAAGATTGGCACCTCTGGGGGCTGATGACTGTTCTCATCCAAAGTAATGGCAGGCATGCCAACTGCTAATTAGGTATGGAATCATTAAAAACATGGACCAAATATATTGTGGCCTTTTCTTTCCTCTTCAAATATCCTACATTTCTCTCCCCAGTACCTTATTTCATTTTCTCATATCTAATGTGTCAGCACTTGTATCTGAAGATGAGGGTGCCAGTTGTTTTTCAGCTTTAGTGCATCAACTCCTATGACATATAAAAGCAGTGACTTAATAAAAAAAGACTTTGGAAATGAGAAACATTAAATCTAAAGAAACAGAATGTCTTTGAGGAAGACACAGAGTGTTTTCATTTCACAAAATACTAAGCACTATAAGGAAACTAATGATGTTCAATTCAGATAGAGGATGGAAAAAATGTATTCTGGTCTTCAGAGAAGACAGAAACAAAGGAAACATAACTCACTCTCTTCCTTGAAAGAACACAGGCTATCCCAGCCTATACTCTCACATGCCCCAGTGACCCATGGAAGCTGTTACTCAGAATGGCATGTAATCTGCCAATTAATATTTCACATTTGTGGAAGCTAAATGTCTAAGATTAAGGTCTGAGGCTTTAATGTGTTACAGCGAGGGTCTTCTTCTAGATTGTAAATTGTCAACTTCATGTCATATGGACAGAAGAGGCTCAGAAAGCTCTCTAGAGGGTCTTGTAAAATTACTAATCCCATTCACAAGATTTCACTCTCATAGTGGAAGATCTCCTCTAACGACCTTTATTATGTCCAGAACAAAGAATGTACCTCCTTTCTTTTTTTATTTGAACTATGCTTCTGTCACACTTTTCTCTGTGCTAATCATTTCACTATGATGTTGGCTTATATCAAAACTTTAAAGCAAGAGGTTAGTCTCTTTCATGAATTTGTATCCACTTCCCAAAAATTATACGAGAATGGGGTTGGAATACATAGGAGTGCAGTCTCCTTTCAACAACTGGAGGTCATTTTGTATAATGAGAATAGTCATTGGAATCTACGAATCTCACATGTGGAATCAATTTGCCATTAGAAACTCTAAAGAATATACCTGATTTGCCTTCGCTCTAGAGATAAATTTGAGTTCTTAAACTAGATAATAAATCTTACAAGGAATTCGCAAGGTTTCTCCCAAAGCAATTCTCAAACCTTAGTGTGCAGATGCCTCATAGGTGGATATTATCAAAAAACTACATTTGAAGCAGAAAGGCAGGAGCCAGGTGTGAGGTTCTACGGGACTGAATGTTTTTGCTGCTTCCAAAAGCATGTGTGGGAAATGTAGCATTTTATATAACTACATTATGAGATGGAGCCTTTAGAATGGATTCCAATTGGGAGAGTGAAATCTTATGGATGGGATTAGTGCCTTCACAAGGACCCTGGAGAGCTCTGTGTGCCTCTTTCTGTCATATGATACAAGTTTGACAATTTACAACTCAGAAGAAGATACTCAACGTATCACATCAAGCCTCAGATCCTAGTCTTAGATATTCAGCCTCCACAAGTGTGACGAAAATGTATCCCTGTGGCTTAGAAGGCCCTGTTTGTAGCAGCACAGTCTATGACATTCCAAGGGAAGGCTGCCACAGCTAGGCTTTGTGCCAAGAGCTTGTGTATTTATATACTGACCCGTGTGAAGCATGTTGTCAAAAAAAGGGCTCGTGGAAGATCGTGATGTTTTAGTCATCTCTACTGTATTTTCCCCTAAAAGAGCAAGTGGGGTCCTGTGACCAATGCTTACAATCCATGTCTTTACACATAAGCCAACCTTTCACTGGTTGAGATAGCCCCAATGGATATCAATGGCTGTCAACCCAATGCATAGTATAACTAGAATGAAAGCTGCAATCCCCACTGATCCCATGAAGCTCTCCTTCAGCTGGTAAATCATACCTTTGGGTTTGCTCACAACACACAGCACACATTCTCATTCTCAAGTGTATCGGTGACAAATTCTGTTAAGTAACATCAAGAGTAGGTGGAAAAGCTTGGTTACTCCCTAGAAATCTTGCGGTGTTCCCTATGGCCATCTTGCACATAAAGAGAACAATTAAAGTAAGACAGAGGCACATGAATGTAACATTTCTCTATGTAATTTAGCTTCCTTTTGAATCCATGTGACCAACGTTCATCCTACTTAAGGGGTTATTTGCTTTTCTTTCATAGATATCAGCTGTTCCTTACAACTAACTGTGGGTATTAAGTAGTTCTCTATCTGCTACCCATTAGCATTGCCTGGAGAGCATCACACAGGGTGAGCCCTGTCTTCAGAAGTAAAAAGGATACACATTGTTGCAGACTCCAGATAATTGATCCACATGTTGGAATCTGAAATAGGGAGGGTTGTAAACACTATCAATTTAAACAAAGGAAAGTCAGTGGCTTGGAAAAAAATAAAACAAAATAAGGAAAAGATGGTGGTAATTTTTATGCTTCTTAAATTACAAGGCTCACAGGATGAGAAAGTTTTTAAGTGTGTGTGTGTGTGTGTGTGTGTGTGTGTGTGTGTGTGTGTGTGTGTGT
>JANHMN010000011.1:35928831-35979938 GCA_030674055.1 Rhabdomys pumilio | reverse complement strand
TGTGTGTGTGTGTGTGTGTGTGTGTGTGTGTGTGTGTGTGTGTGTGTTTAAACCACTTAGAAGCTAACGGAATTAAAAGACTCAGAGAGCAAGCAAGCGAGAAAGCGACTTTGTGAAGGGTGCCAATCTAATTACGGTGTAGCTGGTCCCTGGAGGCCCGTCGTGAGCTGCATCATCACTTATGTATGTCACCTTAAACAAGTTAACCGATCTTCTACATTCTTTCGAAGGGAACAGAAAACTGCCTAAAATCCTACCTCATTGGACAATGTTTACTGTAAAGTTCATAGGACTTCTTTCTTCTGTTTTCACATAAATTTTGGCAAAAGAAAAAGACTTTTAAGTCAAAACAGACACCTTGTTGGTGATGATGTTCTTAAATCAGTCAGGGGTAGAGCAAATGGCAGTCCTCTCTTCATCCTAGCCTGATGTCCGGCTCGGGGACCAGAGCTGTCTTATGTCTAGGACTCATAAAAATCAAATCAGATCCAGACAATGCAGCACTAGAGGAGGCAGACAGACAGAATTCTGCAGAGAACCACACCACCAATAGACCTGCCCTCCACTGCACCACATGGTGGCCTATAGACATCAGCTTGCTGTCATACCACACAGCACCTATGGAGAATGCCACCCAGGGGCCTGCCAGCCACATGAGGAGCCGGCAGCGGGAGCCTTCACAACGAATGAGTCTGTGGAATGTGTAGTGTCCAGACACGAGGTAAAAAGAAGTGGAGCAGCTTGAGCATTATGAGGAGAGATGGAACTGGAGACTCAAGGGTGGAGAGGAGTATTGTGTTATGAGAGCCTAGCTCTGGTACTGAGGCTGTGGTAAGGTACCAGTCTGAGCCAATTCTGAAGGTCATAGCTAAGTCTTTGGTTACACAGTGGTGGGTTGGTATTTATGTCCTTGTCTTATATTACCCCTAGAGAACATGGGTCATTACCCCTAGAGAACTGGTCAGGGGAGCCACCAGGGACCCACCAGGAACCATGTGGATATCCAGGGATTGTACAAACTGATCCTTCCCCTCATATGATGAGGTGCTCTTGAGAGTTAGCCCAATGACTTCCCTCACCCAGGCAGCACAGTGGAACTAATCCTGGTGGTGGGGGTGACGGTGAATCTGCCCAAGGGTGAGAGTTGGGGGTGGCGGGGAGATACCTTGTGCTCCCTTGCCTCTCACCACCTAAGGCAATTGGAAGACCTGATCCCAGGGTCATGACTGTGAGTGAGCTAGCCCTGCCTGTCACCACCACCACCGTCAGCACTCTGGAGAGTTAGCCCTGCACCTCCCTTAGGCAGGACAATAGGGTTTGACCATGGTGTGGTCAAGGGGGTGTATGTGAGTCAGCCTGAGGGTGAGAGCTCAGGAGAGCTGGCCCCATCACTCTTCTGCCGTGAAGTGACATGGTGCAGGGGTTGTGAATTCCAAGCTCCAACACCAGCACCAGTTGTGAGAACAGGCCCTACGCTCCTGAGAACAGATGATCCGGCCCTGCTCCTTGTGAGCAGCAGCACTCAGAAGAGTGGACCCTGTTCCTTGTCTGGACAGACTAGTAGAGCTGGCACTGGTGAAGAGAGCACAGCAGAGCTGGCAGCAAGGACAAGGGCAAAAGTGTGGAAGAGTTGGCCCTGCCACCCTTCTGGTGTGAGGTGGTGTTCCTGCAGAGGGATTACCTCTCCCCTTTCACCTGCAGCACCTGGGAGACCTCATCCTCATCAGGGGAGCTGAAGGGCTTGCCCTGCCCCTCACAAACTATATCCCTCAGGAGAGTGGGCTCTGCACCTTGCCAGGGCATCAAAGTTGAGCTGGCCCTGACAGCAAAGGCAAAGGTGAGACAGCCCTGAGGGAATGAGAGCAAGAGAGCTGACCCAGCTTCTCACAGGCAACAGCATTTGGAAAAGTAGGTCCTGTACCTTAACCAGGCGGCACAGTGGAGCTGATTCTGAAGATGCAGATGAGCCCTCCCTGAAGGCATGAGAGTAGGAGAGTGAGCCCGTACTTTTGTCAATATCAGCATTGGATGCCTTATCCAGAGCAGTGCTGGAGAATTTGCTCTAATGCTGTGGATAAGAGAGAGCCAGCAGGCTGAGCAGCTCAGCTACTGCCCAGGCCCAGATTCCGGCCTTTGAATTGACCCACCCCAAAATCTATATCGTCTGTGAACTGCTGGGGCGTGTGAAAGGATCAGTTCTGCTGATCCAAAGCTGCAGGATCTACATGACGTAATGTAACAACAGAATAACCAGGAAGAGTCTCAGTGAGAAGTCTATATTGATAGCGTCACAGAAGCCAGAGATCCAAACCAGACCAATGGCTCTTTGCAATGAGCTTGCAAGTGAAGATATATGGACAGAGGGATATACTGTGGGACACACTGTGACGTTACAGATTCCACAAAAAGATGTTTTCTATGCTTTGGTTGTTTTAAATTTTGTTGTTGGTGGTGGTGGTGGTAGTGGTGGTAGTGGTGGTGGTGGTTGGTTGGTTGGTTGGTTGGTTGTGAGTGTTTTACTTTGTCAGGGAGGGGGTTGCAAGGGAAAAAGGCAGCTATGAGGGGATCAGGACTGGGGTGCATGATGTGAAAGTTACAAAAAACAATAAAAATCTTAAAAAAAAAAACTTAAGCATCTGTAGTGTGGATTATAATTTCCCTTTTTCTCGACCTAATGATTATTACTTCTTAATATATTTTGTCTTTCCTGCTGGTTTTAATACTGATCTATCTCTTCACAATTTGGTCTAACGCTCACATCTGTCCTTAACCCACACAGACACAAAAATTCCAGTAAAATTTCCTTTGTTTTTAGGCCGATGGAATGCGATGTCTTCTTAGTTTACTAAACCTAGGCCTTTCTCCCTTTGCTTTGCTGTTTTAATCATAGATTCACAGTTATTTCTTATATTTTCAGACTACATCTAAGTTCTACAGGATTCCAACTCATCCTAAGAGCAGATGCCAGGCACTGGCACTGTCTGCAAGAGTGTGGAATACCCTTTGATTGGTGGCTCTGGGTGAGGGGATGCCAGCAGGAGGGGCATCCTTTCGAGGGGTGAAGAGGAAGAAAAATGAAGAGAAGAGCCTGTGAGGGAACACCATGAGAGGTGGCAACAATTGGGATGCCAACAAATAATTAGTTAATAAAAACAAACAAATACAACTTGTTTATTAACAATAAACAATTAACAGTAAAGCAAAGCTCTTATTAATTTTTAAAATCTGGTTTCTAGAGCTCCTTTATAAAAACATACAGACATTCTATTTTATAAGGTAATCGATCTTAACTTATAGTTGCAAAAATAAGCGTGGTCTATAAAAACAAGGTTTTATATTTTTTTCTTTATTCTTCTTTTATGCAATACTTACTCACTGAAGTTTTTGCCTCCACTCCTCCTAATTCGTCCCACATCCTCTCTTCCCAAGATCCATTGCTCTTCTGCAAAACAAAGTTTTTTTTTAAGGGTTTCAATAGAAATTACATGTCCAATTTTTCTCAACTCCTCAAACCACCATAATAACAAAAATGAAAATCCCATGTTGACATACCCTTTTCTTGCTTTTTTATTCAAATTCCCAAGATAATTCACTTCATCTCAAAATATTTCCTATTTATCACTTTGTCTGAAACAATCTGATAAAATAAAATGTTGGAAACAGGAAAGAAAGCTGGGAAATGAAGAAATGATAAGATCAGAGATTTGGAAAGCTGGAGCAGAAAGAAACAGGAGACTGCAGACAGAACAGAAATGGTGGGAATTGAAATAAAATAGAACTGTCCTGGGTTAGACCAGAAGAGATTAAAAAAAATGATATTAATTGAAAAACTGGAAAATTTCAAGTAAAATGTCTATGTTAGTTGATAACAATCCTAGCAATGCTGAATTGTCAGTTTGGACAAAAGTGGTTCAATTCTATGTGGTTGTAATTTTAGGGGAGGAGGAAAGAGTGCATAGGGCCCTACAATGTTTCGCCGACTTTTCTCTAGATGGACAAGTACCAAATGTTCACTTTCACACTGAGATGAAGGTAAGTGAAGAAATAGAAATGTAATTAATGCAGGTTCTTTTTTAATAAAGCACTAAGGTGAAAGACTATGGATCTGGGTAGTAGGTCTGATCTGGTGTGGTACTTCCTGTTTAGCAGAAATATGATCAAATCTCCTCCACTCCCTCCATGTGTGAAACAATCACCAGACTCCATGTGACCGCCAAATGACATAAAGATTCTAACGTCCCTCTATGTCTTGTTCATTTATCCTGATGTCCTGGGTCTTTAAAATAAGCTTGACCCGTAAATGCACTTACTCTTCTCGTACCATGTAAAGAGATTACTTGTTTCATTCATTTATTTTTGCTTGAATGTCAAAGCCCTGTCATGAAAGTCATTCTTCACTCTTTTCCTATTGTAAGTTAAAATATGGATATACCCTATTTTTAAGATTTTTTTACAAGCATAAATGATCTGCTTTTTGTTTGTTTTAATGAAGACAATTTAAACCAATTAATGAAAGAAAAGAGCCATATCAAAGAAAGCATAAACAATATAGCAATTCAGCTAAGGATGTACTTGCTATAAATATTAACCTGTGTCCTAAAACTCACAGTTCACCTTGATTCCAAATGCACAGCAGCATACATCACAAGAGAGAAGCCAACATTGTCTAACACAGTGGTTCCCAACCTTCTAAATGCTGCAACCCTTTGGTTACTCATGTTTAGGTGACCCTGCACCATAAAGTCATTCAGTGCTTCTTCATAGCTGTAATCGTGCTGCTCTTATGAATTGTGATGTACAGATCTGATATGCAGGATATCTAATGTGTGTGGAGGTCATGAGCCACAGGTTGAGAACCACTAGTCTAAACTTCATCCTCTCCTTTCTTTTCTGTTGATTTGCATCAATTACACTAGTAAACCAAAAAAAGTTCAACTTACCCTAGTTATCACACCCTTTTGATCTACCTATAGTAATTCAAATGTGATTCTTCGGGAAAACCAGTGTGCAGAAAGGATACATAGAAAGACTGTAAGTTTGAAGCTAGGCTTATATAAATTAGGAGATATTATCTCAAAAATCAAACAGGTTACCAAGCACACACATGCACACACACACGCACATGCACATGCACACGCACATGCACACGCACACACACAAACACACACAAAGGGAAGATAAATTACAAACACAGAGAATGAGAAGATTCCATGTCCCATCTGTGAGTGACTAAGTCCAAGTTGTCCATTCTAGACACAGGAGTCAAGTTTAGACAATTTTATAATTTCTGAAATTAAGCCTTTCCCCTTAGGCTAAGAATTTGCAAGCTGCAAACCACCAGATTGTTCATTATAATTTGATAGAATTAGTTTCTCCTAAACATCTAAAATTGAAAGCATACTGACATTGAAGCAAGGAAGAAAGAGAAAGACAACAATTTGTTTCTATGGATGAATTCCTTTCCTCTCTGTTCATAGTGGGTTCAAACTGGGATTCAGTCACTTGTAACCAGAAGAGCTCTGTCCACTGCATCTGTGCATCTGTGCATCTGTGCATCTGGGATTCTAAATGCTCCCTACTTACAGTTTCTTTGGGATCTCCCATGCACAATCAATTATCCTATGCTCTCCAAAACATTTCATTCGTTTTACTTCAGTGACTCCTGCCTTTCTTGAAATACCCTCTTGTTGGGATCCTTCATCTCGAAATAAATCTTCATGTGGCTTTCACACCCCTCAAGTTACACTCATATTTCTTCTTAGCTATTTACAGCAAAACTTCTTGAATATGTCTTTATATTTTCAACTCTTATGCCTTGAACTCATCTACTGCAAGCTGCTTCCTGTATTCAGAAGCATGATTTCAAAACTATTTCAAAAGTTCTTAAAGCTTGATATTTCATTTTCCATCTTCCATTTATGCTTCACATCAGAAAGTATTAAGTGCGCCACTTATACAGGAAAAGTGAGCAGAGAGACAGGGTTAGTCTCAAACACATTTGTAAGTAACCTGCCTCTGCATTTCTTTCTTACTTCTTCCACAGTTAGGACAAAGTGGTATAGAAAATGGGCATCATAAAGAAAAAAACCTCCCATTTTGTATGTGGGGGTTATGAAATTGAAACATCTTACCTAGGATCATTTGCCTAAGAAGAACAGAAAATGACTTTGTCTTTACTATTAATTGTAGCTTGGAGAGAAACAAGAAAGGGAAGATTGTGTAGAGTGTTTAAAAACACTGGGAATACCACAAAATCCACATATATTTCAGAATTTCCTCAAATCTTAATATTCTGATATTTTTTTTGATGGCATTATCTATTTTATGGTATCTAGTTAGTATAAAATGTTAGTATTCTATACATTTTAACTGCTAGATATGCTAAAATGGAGGGCCACCATAGATTTTATATTTAAAGACGACTGTAAAATAAATCTAATTCTTGAAGACTCAACTACTTGATTATGAGTTCACTTCTTTTTTTGAGGAGTCATAAGTATGTAAGACTAAGAGAGATGTTTTAGTTAGGGCTGCTACTGATACGATGAAAAGAAAGGCTTGTTGGGGAGGATATGATTTATTTGATCATAATTCATTGAGGGAACCCAAGGCAGGAACTCAAGCCTGGCATAAGACTGAAAACCAGGGCTGATGCTGAGGCCATGAAGAAGTGCTGCTTCCTGGCTTATTTCTCCTTCCATGCTGAATCTGCTTTCTTTTAGAACTCACAGCAACCAGCCCACGGGTGCCCCAACCAACAGTGTACTGGGCCCTCTCACATTAATCACTGATTGATAAAATACTCTACACGCTTGCCGACAGCCCGTTCTTATGGAGGCATTTTCTCAGTTGAAGTTCATTCCCTCAAATGACTTTATTTACTGCCAAGTTCAGACAAAACTAGCCAGGGCTGAAGGTGGACTATAATCTCTACTAGAATTTAATGGAGAAAAAAAAATGAAAATAAAGTTTCTATTGATGATCTCCTAAATTGGTCCAATTTAAATGAGGCCATTGCCATTGGTTAATAATTTTAGATTTCTTTTAGTTCATCATTTTTGTACATACATATATATATTTACAAACTATTAAATAATTTATATTAGGTTATACATAAAACACATAGAACTGTGTAATGTGCTATCAAGGCAAATATCCAACATTTCTCTGGTGAAGAAGTAGTGGGTGGGTGGATGGGGGAGCACCCTCTTAGAGGCAAGGGGAGGAGAGATGAGATGGGGGATTTGTGGAGCAGAGACCAGGAAGGGAGACAAAGCTTGAAATGTAAATAAATATAAATAACCAAAAACATTCTGATAGTACAGCTGAGCAGGTCCTGTAGTATTATTTACATTAAAAAAAGATAGAAATTAAGATAAATTCTAAAGGTCAAAGTTTAATTAAAGGATATAATAAAGCATATATATGTTTATGTGTTTGTGTGTATATGTGTGTATGTGCATGCATGTCATAGGTATAGTCAAAGAACTTATATGCTTACTTTATGTTCAGCTCATAATGTTAAAGCATATTAGCCATAACATTTCCCACTACATTTGCCAAATACAAGATGTGCCAATAATGAGCACCCTTGAGTCTTAGTAAAAATTTTCTGCATGTACATGGTCTACAGTTGAACATTTCTCTGAAATCTGATTAAATTGTTTAAGTTTTCTAGACTGCTAAGAAAATCTCTTGTTTGTCAAAATCATAAGTTTGCCTTTTCACTTATTTCTTCTTTGTATTTATGAGTATTTGTGAGTGCCCCATGGCATATCCGAAGACAACTTGTGAGAGTAGGTTCCTTCATCTTACCTTGAAGGCTCCTGAGATCAGACTTCACCCTCTCAGCGACCTCACCAGCACTCCCCCCCAAAAATTCTATAGGTCATCAAATGTTACAACAGAATTTATAGTTTGATAAATGGAAGATAAAAGTACTGATATTTTCTCAGTAACTGAAAAGTCTTTTTACTCAAAATGAGTATCAGAATATTTGATGTAATAAAATTTCCTATGTATAATATATTAAAATTTCTATTTTCAGCATATGAATTCAATTCGAATTAGATATGTAAGAGTGAACTTTGTAAAGCAGCATTATGACAAATGCCTTATAGTTTTCCAAACATCTAGAAATGAAGTCAGGTTCTATGAACCCCAAGTTTAGCTAATGGTAATGAAGCCAATTAGAACATGACCTCATATAATAGCTAAATTCCAGCAACAGGAAAGCTGAATACAATTACAGCACCAGAACAGTAATTTAGAATAAGACTAGGCCATGTGCAATTGGTTCTTGAGAAGACATTTATAACACAATGAAAAATCAGGAAGAAAAATTTTCCTAATTTGTCTATGACTAAGAAGTTTCAAAATAGACTCATCCTATTAGAGGAAACAAAAACCTTGATGATGGATTTCATGATGAAAATGTGTTTACATATAGCATTCACTATAGACGAGCAAATTTGAGTACAGTTATTTTGTCTTTTTTTTTTTTTTTTTAAAAAAAGCAAAGGCTAGTTGGGTGCAAGAGAATATGCTTTTAATACCAGTAGTCTGTGTGTTTGGGAGATGCTGTTATATAGTTCAAGGTTGTTCGATTTCTTAGGATTTTAAAAAAGGTAGGGCAGAGAATAAACTAGATTTCACCAAAGGTAAGAAACTACACAGTTCTACTAAGGTCCTTAAAAAAAAAAGTCAAAAATATATTCCGCAGCATATGAAAGAAAATCATGAATAGTTATTAAAAGGAGTAACTCTCATCTCTGAGAGCTCTAAAATATCATACAAGGTTAAAGAAATCAGCATGCTAAGTTTAGAAGATCAATTTAACTAGTCAGCCAAGACATTGTGAAGAAAAAATAATAGGTTACTGTTTTAAAAGGTGTTGGAATTCACTTTTGGAGATAAATAAACAGAATCACTCTCTCTATAGAAAACTATTTACAGGCATTATAGTTTATGGATTCTGCTGTAAGGCAAATATCATCAACAACCTTACTCAGCTGTGAGCTCTGTGAGCTAAAATACCAACCTATTTTGGAAAGCTATTCCTCCAGAGCAATAGGAGCATAACTGTTATAAAACTAACAACCCACATTATGATTAGATCCCAGACCTGTGCATGGAAGATCTGACACCTAATACTGACAACTTGGTCAAAACCAGTGATAGAACACTGACCTCCAGGAAGCCTACTACTGTTATTTTGCTTTATGTGTATAATGTCAAACTACCTTCAAAATATTTATGCTTGTAACCATAATTTTGGGCTCAGAATTGGTCAGAACACTTCTGTTTCCAGCTGACAATGGGTGTGGAAAAACAGGTGAAGTGTTAAAGGTGCTAAAAACAAGTGGTTGTTGAATGCTCAGCCCCAGTCAAGGCATCCATGACATTCTCTTTTAGGGACAGGGAACACGACAGAAGAGATAAAAGAGAAAATATTTGTGTTAGAGTTTGGGAAGAAGCTCAGTTCAAAGCTGTCTTGTAAATATATCATGACTTTTGCACCCAGGAACTCACAACACTGGTGGTTTTCTTTATAACAACTTAACCAATATTGGCCACATCAATATTCCATCACAGAATGTGGAGGATCTCATAAGACTTTAATCCTCCCAAAGAAATTATAGGTGTTTAGTATCTCCTGGGAGAGGGAAAGTTGTATTCCTAAGTGATGTAGTCACTGGTAAAGTCTGATTTTCAGTAAATAATTCCCTATTCATACTAATTTAGCCGAGCATAATGAATATAAATATAAATAAACTAAAAGAAGACATGAAAATAGTAGGTGAACACGTTGATGGGAAGGCGACAAGACAGAGAGAAGAGATAGATGCTAATGGAGATGAGACGATTGAAGTACATTGCATTTAGGGATTTATGAAAGAGATTTTAAAAGATTATTTTTCTAGAATATGGAACTTTCTAAGTAGAAGAATGTTTAGAGATTCCTTCTCATGGATTCTTATTCAATGTTATAAAATTATGTCCTAAACTATAAAGATGATAAAAGACAGCCTGAGAAGAATATATATGTTCAATATTGCACCAGAAACTATGAGTGTGAGATTTTCCTCCCAAGGTATGGATAAAAATGAAGCTTCATTTTAGAATTGCAAATATAGACTTGTTTGATCCTATCAATTTGTGTCTTGATAAGTTTCTTTAAAATTGCATTTCTATAGATATACTTTTATAATGGCTATTTTAAACATATGCAATTTAGGTGAAAAGTGAACTAGAATAAAACCTAGCATATATTTTAAACTCAAAGCTCCTTCTGTTTTCTCTCCTTTTCCTCTCTTTCTTTCTTTCTTTCTTTCTTTCTTTCTTTCTTTCTTTCTTTCTTTAATCTATAGACTTGTGTGGTCCCCTAACATCACAACGAATACCACAGCCGTAAACTTATGTCTTTGGGAGTATTTGTCATGTGCATGTTTTGTTGTTCTTATTGCTTAAGAAGAATATTTTCCAGCTGTGCTTTTGCACTGAAGGAAATGAATCCATTAGTATAAAGCTCTCTGCTGTCAAACCCCTTGAGGATCTGGTGGCATATGGTGCATCTCCAGTGGAGTGTGGAACGGTGGGTGTGGCCCCGTGGTTACTCCTGTGCTGAGGTAAGTACAGCTTTGCTCTCACTCCAGGAGTCCCAGTAAAAAAGGATAAATTTGCTTCATACAATAAGCACATAAATGCCTTTGCCAACCTCTTGGCAATATCTTTTCCTCAAGCTGGCAAACAAAATTCAACAGATGCTCCCCCAGATGACTCCACACTGATGAGCATTATATATGCAATCTATCTCATATGATTATCCAACATAGATCATCATAAACATTGCATGTTTCACAGTCTGTCTGCCAACTGATCTATGGTTCTAGAGGCTTCCTGGGCAAGAAATCACTGTGCCTTTGAATGCCTGCCCACACATCCAATAGGGACAAATAAAATGTGTGACCACAAACCTTAGCATCCCCCCCACACACACACACACACTTCCCAATATATTGTAAGGGAAAGGAATGAGTTCTCAAGAAACTGATTTCCAATAAAGAAATCACAGTTACCAGGAAGGCTGGAGAAACTCAAAATCCTTGACTGGAAGATGAAAAGTTCACATTATAGAATATTCCTGTACTTTGTGCCAACGAAACAGTATTCCATCAATACCAGAAGTGCAATAACCCATCACTGGATGGCCTTCCATCATTTACCTTCCAGTGTGTTGCTCATTCAGTCTCTGGGAAACAATTTGCACAATTAAGAAATGAAGTTTAAAATAGACATGGACACTTAGCCTGAAATTTTTACCTGTGCTGCTTATTAGTTATATGACATTTGGAACATTAATCAATTTTAAATGTTGAAAAGTAATGACTACCTTTTGCGAGGCACTACACAATACCAGTCACTTAAATATGAAAATGTCACAAAAACTAAGTCATTAAAAAGTCAGAGCTGTCACCTAGTTTTAACATCATAAAAGTATAAATGTGGTGACTATACCTCTATGTTAAACAAGGAAAATAAAGCTTAAAATATTGAAATTATCTGATAAATGTTATATACAAACTAAGTCACAAATCTATCTTGAGCTTAGAAGATTCAGCTCTAATACCTCTCCTTGGAAACCAACAACAATCACATGCAGTTAAGCAAGGTAAGGGTCAAAATACTTTTACTAATTATTTTATTTATTTACATTTCAAATGTTATTCCCCTTCCAAGTTTTCCCTCTGAAAATTCCCTATCCCATCACCCCTCTCCCTGCTACTATGAGGATGCTCCCCCACCCACCTATCCATTCCTGCCTCACCCTCACTGCACTAGCATTCCCCTTTGATAAAGCATTGTGCCTTCATAGGACCATGGGTCACCCCTCCCATTGATGCCAGATAAGGCCATCCTCTGCTGCATCTGCATGTGGAGCCATGGATCCCTCCATGTATACTCTTTTGTTGGTGGTTTAGTCCTTGGGAGCTCTAGGGGAGGTGTGGGGGGCCTGGTTGGTTGTCTTATTAGTTAGTTGAAATTTTCTACATGTTTTATCATATTAATCTTCCCTAACTCTTATGGGATCCATCCCTCCTTTTATACCCACCCAACTTTATGTATTTTCCTTTTTCAAATGAAGTTAAATTTATGCACATCACATATTCTTGAATGTGTGGCCTTACAGTAGTGAGTGGTTAACTTATTAGGGACATGCTCTTTGAGAAAACTGATTTTCCCTTTCTACGCACATGTACTGGGCATGTTTTCACAATTGCTATGAATTCAATATCCTTAGCCACCAAGAAGAGGCAAGTTAATACTATTTGAAATTTCATCTTACCAAAGTCAGAAAGGCTAAGTTTAAAAAGGAAAAAGTATGTTGGCACGGATGTAGGGGGGGGCACTTATTCACCGTTGGTGCGAGTGGAACTTATGCCGATACTGTAGAATATATATGAAAGTTCCTCAAGAATTGCAAAATAGATCTACCATGTGATTGAGCTACATCACTCTTGGAAATGGACCTCAAGGATTCCATATACTACTCATATATTTCTATAGACACATATGTTCACCGATGCTCTACTCTCCAATAGATAGTATATGCAAGCAGCCTAGATATCCACTAACTGATGAATGAGTAGTGAAAATGTAGTATATTTATAAAATAGTATATTAATTAGTTAGCAATAAAAATGAAATCTTCAGATATTAAATAAATGGATCTGGAAACAATCATCTTGAGGTAAAATACCAACACAGGAAGACAAATGTTACATATTTTCTTTCACAAAATCATATTCTCTTTGAATATTCATAGATATGTGTTTGATTTGAAATATCCAAAGTGGTCAGAAAATTACTAAGCAGATGTGGGGTTTTTAATAAGAGAGAGAATATAAAACAAAAAAGTATAAAAAAATTAAAATTTCTTAGGTAGGTAAGGCCTTGTGCAGAATCTTACCTGTCCTTGGCTTGCCAAACTGTTAACTAAGTAACTCTGTCTGGGAGTCCATTTTGAGGTTCAAGCCATGTACTTTGGCTGCCAACATATTGAGTTGTTAAAGACAAGCTTTAACACAATGGGCAGAAATAAAAGTATTCCCAGGACAAAAAGCTAGCATGATCAAGCTGTATATGCCATTCTTGAAGCTTGACCAAAATAGAAATACTGACCTCAGGCCATGGGTAATTTTATCAGCAATATCTGCCACATCAAAGCTCAGCAGAGCAGTATTCTTTAAATTCATAAGCTCACTATGCAAATTTAAAACATTCATAGAGGTCTTGGAATTATGCCAAATACACTGAAAGTGTCTTTAAACTTTTTTCTAATTATAATGACTACCACTGTAAATTTTAGAATTAACACAAATCCAATGGTATTTGGCATGACACTTGAGATGGCTCCTTACTCTTAAACTCTGAACCTCCTTCCAATAATTCGAATAGGATAAAGAGCATCAATCCCTTGTTCCAAATGCCTATCTAAATCCTCTTGTAAATTCAACACATTACTAACGTTTTTTGCTAAATGATTAACTATTCCACAACAGATAAAGAAGGTCTTCTTGGCAGAATGGCCTAAAACAGGCTCTGTCTTGTTTATAAAATAAAAATGGGGTAGAGGCAGAGAGTTTTGGGGGCTGTTTGACAAGAATCTGACATGGACCAAGGACAAAGAAATGGGCTGCTTGGAAGGAATATGATGTTGACCAAGGACAAGGAAGTGGGCTTCAGGCAGGATTCGGATATTAGGCTAGATCAAAGAAGTAATTTTAGGTGGAATCTAAATTTTAGGCTAGAATAAAGAAGTAATTTCAGGCAGGAATCTAAATATTAGGTTATAATGAAGAAATAATTTCAGGCAGGAATCTAAATCTTAAGCTAGAACAAGGAAGTAATTTCAGGCAGGAATCTAAATCTTGGGCTAGAACAAGGAAGTGGGCTCCAGACATGAAAATGACTTTGGGCTAAGACAGAGAAGTCAGCTCAGATATTTTGGTCATCCTGATAAGCACTTAGAAACAGTGATCATGGGAGTGTTCACAGAACTTTCTATATTGCCTAGTTTGTTCCTTGACTATTTGCATCTATTGTATTGCTAATTCCTCCACCTAGAACTGACCTTAATACTTGCATGTAATTAAAATGGCATAAAAGCAAAAAGGAGGAGGGCAGATGGAATAGGGTGTTTCTTGGGAGAGAAAATGGGGAACGGGGATGACATCTGAAATATAAATAAATAAAATACTGAAAAAAAGATTAAAAGCCACAAAAAAGTAAAATGTAATAATGGAACATGTAGAGTTTAATTGGCATAGGAAGCAGAGGGGATGGTGAAGGAGAGAATACTGAGAGAGATAAGTAAATAAAAAACTTCAAAAAAGTCATATGGAAACCTACAAGTGTTGAAGCTTCCTAAACATTATACATATGCATGGTAAGAGCCCAAATCTAGTTAACTTATAATGAGACAACAATTTTCACTAGATTCCATAGGCTAACAAAAAGCCCAGGAATGGTCTGTTTCTCTTAAAGTTGTTGGCCAATGAGTTCATAAAGATCAGATAAACATTCATTTAAAAAAAAAAAGAAAGAAGGAAGGAAAGAAAGAAAGAGGGAGAGAAAGAGAGAGAGGAAGGAAGAAAGAAAGAAAGAGTAAAGCATAGGCTAATCTACTCAATGAAAATAGGCCCCCAAGTACTCAATAAAATATTCACAAACAAAATCTAAAAACACATGAAAAGGATTATCTACCACAGTCAAGCTGGCTTGATCCCAAAGATGTAAATGTAAATCAATAAAAGTAATTCTACACATAAGTAGATTGGAAGATTAAAACCACAAATTATCTCATCAGAAGCATAAAAGACCTCTGACAAAATAAACACTTCCTTTGTGATAAAAGTCCTGAACAATTTGGGGACACAAAGAACATCTCTCAACATAATAAAGACAACATACAGCAAGCACTTAGCTAACATCGTGTTCACTAGAGAAAACTAGAATCATTTTCGCAAATGAAGAACAAGACAAGAATGTTCGCTGTGTTCTATATACTGCTTGAAAGCATATCTGGAGCAGTAGACAAGAGAAAGAGATGCAAATAAGGAAGAAAGAAGCCAGAATACCTTTGTGTGTAGAAGACATGATTCTGTATACAAAACATGCTAAGGACTCCAACAGAAAAGTATAGTTAATAAATACTTAAAGTATCAGGTTCAAAAGTTAATATGTGAAAAACCAGTATACCACTATATACCTATATACCACTGAAAACTATACAAAGAAAGAAAATTAGAGGTAGAATCTAAAGTACATCAGCATCAAAAACATAAAATAATGAGACAAATCTAACCTATGAAGTAAAAGACTTGTACAATGAACACTTTAAACAACTGAAGGAAATAATTAATTGAAGTACATTCTAGAAGAGAGCAAAGAAACAAATCAATAAAACAAAACAAAGCAAGAGTCATAGATATGTAAGAATTATATTATGAAAATGACCTTCCTAAACAAAGCAATCTTCATTTCCTGTATAATCACTAAAATAATTTAATACAACTTTTTATAGGAATTGAAAATACATTTATTTGGAAACACGGAAAACCCAGCACACACAAGGCAATACTGAACAATAGAAACAGTGCTAGAGCTGTCCTCATCCTGATTACAAGTTATACTACAGAGAAATCATAATCAAAACAGCACAATATTGCCATCAAAATAGACTCATTGATCAATGCAACAGAATTGATGAGTCCACATTCCTATAGCCATCTAATTTTTACACATTGGAGAAAAGAAAATATCTTCAATAGATGATGTTCAAACTGGATAGCTACAGGTAAACGGAAGAAAAAAGATTCTGTGTCTCACTGCACATAAAACTCAACTCAAAATATATCTAGAAATGCACATAATACCTGAAACTCTGAATTGATTAGAGAAGAATAAGAAATACACATAAACTCATTCATACAGGAAAGGACTTTCTAAATAGGATGTTAGTAATACATTGAGGCATTGAGACCAACAATTGACAAATGGAAAATCACAAAACCATGCTTTTTATTGGTTATTTTATTTATTTACATTTCAAAAGTTGTCTCCTTCTCATGCTTTTCTCATGCTTTTAAACAGCAAAGGGTACCATCATTCAAGTGAAGAGGTAACCCACAAAATGGGGAAAATTACTAGCTATACATCTGACAGAGGATTTATATCTGGAATATACAAAAACTAAAGAACTAAAACTAAAGAAGAAAATAAATAACCCAAATACTAATTGAAGCATAAAACTAAACAGAGAGTTCTCAAAACAAGAAATACCACTGGTTTGGAAATGGTTTTTAAATGTTCAACATCCTTAGCCATAAGTAAAACACAAGTTAAAACTACTTTAAGATTTTGGCTTACCCTAGTTAGAGTGGTTAAGATGAAAACAAAAATTGACAAAAGAAATTGGCTTGGATGTGGACAAAGATAAACAATTATTTACTGTTGGTGAGAGTGCAAACTATTGTAGCCCCTATGAAAATCAGTGTGGAGTTTCCTTAATATATGTTAATAGATTCTCCATATGATTCAGATCCAGTACTCTTGATCATATTTTCAAAGGACTCTAAATCCTTCTTCACAGTCATTTGTTCATCCAAGTTCCTTATTGCTTTATTCACAACAGCCAAAAAATGGAAACAATATAGATGTCCATTGAGATAAAATAAAATGTAATACATTTGCAAAATGAACATTATCATCTATGAGGAAAAAATTATGAAATTCATAAATAATGGGTAGATCAAGAAATACTCAGTGTGAGTGGGATAAACCAGACCAAGAAAAACAAATAGTGCATGTTCTCTTTCATGTGTAAATATACATGTTTTCAAATTCAATTTTCCATAATTGTCAGAAAACTAATAAGAGTCCAGTCCATTGGGGTATTGTATGTGAAGGAGGAGAGAACAAAGGTGATATAAAGGTAGGTAAGGGAATAATGAAGAAACAAGGATAAAGGTGGAGAATTGGAGAACTAGATAGAACAGGAGGGAATAAATAACACTGAAAGAATTTGAAGAAAAATGTAGAAACCCCCTATAAAAAAATCTTCCTAAAATTAACACATATATTTATATAAAATGATCTCAGATATGTTTACTGTATATCAGACAACAATTAAATAACAAAGTACAATGATAAATATGGGACACTTCTTTCTGAGTTGTTGGTCAATGGCACCCCATAGCCATGCCTCCAAACATACAAACTATCACTATTGCTATGCTGTTGAACTTGATGGTAAGACCACAAAGAAATCTCATAGTTGAATCAAAGGACATGAAAAAAATCCATATGGTACTGACTTTGAATGAATTCCTAATGTATAGGTTTCATAATGTTGGGAGTTTCTTTCTGTGCATACTGCTAGAGAAGAAAAGTAATTAATTGTCTGAATCAGTTGTGAACTCTTCAAGTTACAATAGTGATTAGACTATATGGATCTGACAACTTGTGCAGCAAAGACACAAATATTATAGGAGCAGCTGAACACTTTCTGATTAAATTTAACTCTAATTCATATGAAGAAATTTATGCTTAGTAGTATTCCATGAATGAAAAATAAACCATCTCATAATTCTTACCTTTATACCTATATATTAGGACACTTTTCAGATAGGCTTCTTTACACCGCAAATGGAAACTAATAGAGAGAACCATAACTAGTCAATTTGCATAGAAAAAGAGAGTGTTGAGTATTGGCCTCCAGATGAGATATCTATACCACACCTGTTTTTCCAAAGTTTGAGACCATGTATAAGAGAGCGGGAAACATTAAAGGAGCAGAGGTAATACACAGTTATGGTGAAAGTATACTTGTCAAGCATGACAATACTGTTGCACACATGTACTCACAGTGGCTGTAATTACACACTGAAAAGCTGCACGGGATAAAAATCTACCAAATTCCAGCATGGAGAGCAAAAGTGATCATGTGGTGACTTGAATGAGAATGTCCCATGCCCACCCCCAATCTCATATATCTGAATGCTAGGTTACCAGCTAGGTAGGTGGAACTGTCTGGGAAGGATTTAGAGGTATGGTCTTGTTGGAAAAGGTGTGGCCTTTTTAAAGAAGATGTGTCACATGGAGTGGTTTTTGTGTTTTCTAATTAACCATCCTAGGTGGCACGCTCATTCATCCTAGTGGTTATTGTATGAGGATGCAGGCACTCAACTACTTCTCCAGTACCATACCTATTGCCCTGCTGCCATGTTCCTCATGGTGATGGCTATAAACTCACCCTCTAAAATTGTGAATAAGCCAACAGTTGAATGTTTTGTTTTATTTGCCTTGGTGTTTTGTCACTGTAGTAGAAAAGTAAGATAACTTCTGAAGGCACACCCTTGCTGAGGAGGCTATGGGAAATTTATGGCTACTGATGAATCAATAATATGTTTTATTCAGGCATATGATTCAGGAGAAACCACACATGTTCTAGTAGGTGATCCTATACCCATCCCCATACAGGCAGCAATAAAGATATTTTTGTTTTAAAAACAAAGTGCATGAACTTGGAGGAAAAACTTGGAGGGGTATGGGTAGAACTAGAAGAAAGGTTTTGGTGGTACATTAGAACATAACATATTTTGTGCATGTATGAAATTCTCCAATATTAAAAAAGGCAGTATAGCAAGAAGTCTTCCAAAGAAAACAAGCTAAACTAGAAACTAAATAATAAGCCATATAGAAAAGAAGATATTTGTCTATAATTGTTCCATGTTATAAAACTTAAATAAATTCATTGGTTTATAAAACCAAATGCTCAAATAACAGGCTGAGATACAAACAGAATAAATAAAAAATAAAATTGAAAATTTGCCTATATAACCAAATCTCCACAAAACTCATATATTGAACCATATTCCCATGATAAATTTGCAAGAAGAATCTTTAGGAAGGAAGAGCATGAAGGCAAAACTGGCATGGGTGTCAGTCTTCCATTAATGTCTTCTTTAAGGAGGCTCATAAAGCTCCGAGGGACCTTTATACAAGATGCAGAGAAAAGACAACTGTCCCTGAACCTACAGTATACACTCGCCAACTGTCAGGACTTGATATTGGGAGTTTTCAGCCTCTCTGATAAGTAGGTTTCTATTTTACATAAAGGAGTGTGTTATTTTGTCAAAGGTGCTGTAACCAAGTAAAATTCTATCTTTATTTAACTTCCAACTACACAAAACCACACTACATCAAAAAAGGCAGCCAAATGGAGATAATTAGAACTAAACTAGAAAGGCTAAGATTGAGGAACAGTGTTATTGTCAATGTAAATACAAATATGAAAAAAAAAAACAAATTTCAGGAATTAAAAGTGAAACAAGTAATGTTAAGAAAAGATGCACCACTATAATAATAATTGTCATCTTTAGAATAAGGAACTCCATAGAAAATAAATAAGTAGAAGAGTTTATTCAATGAAGTGCTTTGAAAAAATTTTTGGTTAAATAGAAAAGATCACATAGGAAAATTCAACATTAAATGAAAAAGACATATTTTTCTGCCATGTGAACTTAAATCACACACACACACACACACACACACACACACACACACAAAAGAAAAAAAAAAAACAATAAGTTCCCTAAATACAAAGACAGGCTTCTGATTTCTACTTGGAAACTTGAGAATGAGTGACCCAGATTTACAAAAGAATCAAAACATATGTGGATAGACCCCAAGGAAGTACTCTCTTGTCTTAGGAAGACACAACACAACACCTGCAAAAACACGTCTCTTAGAACAATCAACAAATTGATTTGCTGGGAAGTTACGTGACACTCTAGTTATAACCATGCCTGAAGTTGTTCATCCTTCTTAACATTTGCTTCATGACTGGACTCTCGAGTGTTAAGAGTATTAAATGGCCCCTCATTATATAGCTGCTACTCATAGCTGCTCTGTGGACTATTCTTTCTTTATCTCTATGAAATATAAAGTTTTATGTGCAGGGTAAATAAAACACTTTCAGTCATTCTTAATGGATTGTTTTAAAAAAAAAACTCCAAATTTATAGTACAAGGAGGAGGAAATTTAATCAGAATAGAAAATGACAAGCTCACAGTCTCCTCAAAAAATCACTCTGCCAGAATCTTCCATCATACTTGAAATCAAACAAAGAAATGAGCTAAAAACTTGGGTTGAGGAACTTTGTGACCAATCAGTTCCCATTCTTAATATGATGTATCACTCAATATAGCTGATGGAGGTAGTATATTCAACACCACGAAGACAGGAATGTATCTATAATCCATCCCTAGATGACAGTATTCAAACATTCAATAGAAATTCAACCAGAAGTAAACACATATCCACTTTAAGGCTAAAAACTATTTGATGTTTTCTTCACTATCTCACACAAAGTATCTACTACTTATAAAAAAGTGAAAACTTCTGAGAAGACAAAAAATATTCCAAGAGACAAAACAAAAACAGGTAGACAGAGATATAACACTGTGGCTAAAATTATCAAAAATAAATTAAAATAAATTAAATAGTTAGATGTATATATTAAAGGTTGTATTTCGTAAGGAAGGCAGATAGCATTCATAACGGGCAACATCCTGGAATTTACATCAAAGCAAAGTAAGTAACCTCACCAAAAGATAATAGAAGTCAGCTTGATGACAGACCACATAAACTGTCAGAAACATTGACATGGATTAAGGATTACACAGGCCTCAGTGGTTCCTACTGCGACTCACTTTACTCACAATATGATCCAATAAAACACTAGTCAGTTACAAACACAAGAAAAATGTTAAAATATAAAACTTTGAGCAAAGAGCTGTGTGTTATTGTCACTGGTAAAAAGATAAAATTAAGCATATTAGATTTAATTAACACATACACTAAAGGAACACACACACTGTGTTAAATGACCTGGAAGTAAACACTAAATTCGTTCTATGATTGTATAATCACTCACTCATTTAACTCAGTAAAGACTACTATGATAAATCAAATGGTGTGGAATAAATATTGGGTATCTATTGTTTTCCTGGACTTACTCAATGATGGAGATATCACTATGCAAAGAAACAAACATTTTGTGTTCAGAAAAGTGAACCCCTTAGACTCAACCACCTTAGCACCAGCATTAGGGCTGCAAGCAATGATGTGAATTCAAAAGGTTAAAAAAAGCAATTGTGTGAGCAATAAGAGGCCTATATAAGGCAAGAAAGCCAAGAAAAAGAGCTGGAAGTGTCAAGTTCTTCTGTTTCATGGCAGGGCATCAACTGTTTAAAATTATGTACATATTGCCTTAAAAAATACAATGGCTATGAAATTTCAATTATTTTATAATAGTTTCCTTATAAGGAAGTAAAAACTTTTTTTTTACATAAGTACTCAAGTTTTGTCAACTTAATACATTTCATCTTCATTTGCTTCTGTTGATTTGATGTAAAAGTAAAACTGGCATTGTTCTATTTTTGAAGCCAATCATAGTATAATCCAATATTTATAAAAACATTGTTTTCCATTATTTATGTGAGTTATGTGTGAAATAGTACTTGACATGAATAGTGAAGTTTTATTCTTAAACAATGAAGTTTGCTGTTTGTATTCTATTACTTTTATTTTTATTTTTACCCTAAATTATCAGTTTTCCAAAATAAACTTTAATTATTGCAGTATGGTAGTTTTTCCTTTTAAAATAGGATGCTACTGAGAGGCTCAGGAAAATAAATGCTGATTATTTTCTTCATTGTATTTTCTATACTTTTAACTTGAGGGGGAAATGATTTCAATGAAATAGCTATCTAAAATACCAAGTAACATTGAATAAAGCAAAATTGGGTGAGGGAAAAGAACTGAAGCCCTGAGGGCCAGCAGAAAGAATGGAAACGGTCAGCCTCAAGAAGTAGAAGGTTGAGGGACCCCTCCAGAATGCACCAGAGACCTGGGAGATGAGAGACTCTCAGGACTCAAAGGGAGGGACATTAGATGAAATGCTTGACAGTAGGGAGAGGGAACTTATAGAACCTACCTCCAGCAGGAAGACATGGCATCAAATGAGGGAGGGGTGGCCACCCCACAGTCAAAACTCTGACCCATAATTGTTCCTTTCTGAAAGAACTACAGAGATGGAAATGGAGAGGAGCCTGAAGAAAAGAAGGTTCAGTGACAGACCCAAAGTGGGATCCAGCTCAAGAGGTGATCCCAAGGCCTGACACTACTGAGGCTATGGAGAGCTCACAATAAGGGTCCTAGCATTACTGCACTCTGGAGGACCCAACAAGCAGCTGAAAGAGTCAGATGCAGGTATTTGCATCCAACCAATGGACAGAAGCTGCTGACCCCTGTGGTAGAATTAGAGAAAGGCTGAAAGAAGCTGAGGAGGAGAAAGATCCTGTAGGAGGACCAGCAGTCTCAATTATTCTGGAAACCAGAGATCTCCCAAACACTGGACCACCAAAAAGTCAGCACACACCAGCTGATATGAGGCTCTCAGCACATATGCAGCAGAGGACTGCCAGGTCTGTGTTCAACCAGAGATGATGCACCTAACCCTCCACTCACTGAGTGGAGGCCCCAGTGAGTTTAGATGTCAGGTGCGGCGGTTGCAAGGTGGGAACATCCTCATGGAGACATGAGGTGAGAAGGAGGTATGGGATGTGGATCAGTTGGAGGGTGAAGGGGTGGGGGAAATAAAATCTGGAGTAGATAAATTAATAAATTAATTAATTAATTAATTAATGGAAATAAAGCAACTGATGGGCCAACTAATAAACCTGCTTGTGGTAGAATAGAAGTGTACCTTTTAGGAGCTGCATTCAAGGGTCAGGTGAGGGTCAACTCTACATCCTTTCTCAGTAATGGAGGATATAGGGGACTCTTAGAATACCTTTACTCAGTGTTGAGAGGAAAACGATCCACACAAGAAATAGGAAAGGTTAGATCTGACTGGCTTGCTCCTTATGGGTCCTATCCCATAAGTGGTCGGCTTTTTTGCCTGTCTCATAAGAGGTCAAGAGCATTTTTATTTTAGTAATAGAATCTAGCATCCTTAAATAGTGAACCAAACTAATTCCTGTGTTTGTATTTGTTTATCCACGGAGGTGGCACTTTCCTTTACTTATTGCTTTTAGGGTTAGCATAAACCATCATGACCAGAAGTTACCAGGTGTTCATATCACTAGGAGATTAGCTAATGGCTTCAGACTACCTTTTCCAGGAAACAGTTAAAAGGAAGCAGAGAATGAGTCCAGGTTCCCTTTCATTGTTTTTGTCAACCTACATTACAATCATGGAGGTCTCCAGTTTACCCCACCAATTATCTAAAGTAGAACAAAGCCTGACATGAATGTTCCAATGTGGGGCCATGGTAGGTAGGGAAGTAGCAAGGTACTTCATAATGTGGGATATTAGTTAGGATGGAAAATGGCCTGAGTAAAGTTTGAAAAAAAGAGTTTCAGCAAATATAGGCTACATATTTTCACAAATTACATTTTATGGATGAGGTGTGAAATTAAAAGGAAGCAGTTCTTATCATCTTTGCCATGTGCGTCCTGTTCTAAATGCACCTGCTGTCAGACTCTGTCTATACAAGAACAGCAGCCCTTTAAACTCTATAACGTATAAGAAGCTTTCTTTTAAAACAATAGTGAAAGTCATCAATTAGCAATGAAAAAAATGAAAGCCATTTCTCCTCCAGCAGGGAAGCTTTTTAATGCTTTCTTGTCAGACCCCTATGGCTCAGGCTCTCTGTCTATTACTTTAGGTCTCAGACACAGAATGTTTCTCCCGAAAGGTCATCCCTCTGTGACATTTCCCCCTATTTATTTTTAGATGTTCGAACTCTAGTAAGTTTAACTACATAGAGGCCTGACACACATATTTTAGTGCTGCTGAACCTGGATATGAATTAAATACATGCCCCACAGATGTTTTCCACATGACATCTCTGCACCTGTCATGGACACCTCAATAGTCTTCTGCATACAAGAGACTGAGGTATCCAGGCATCGGGCAAATGAAAGGGGGCAACATTATTTGATCTTTGAACTCATGTTCAAAACATAACCTGTCTTAAACATAACTCATTTTCGGCCACTGAGAGGTCAATCAACCCCAGTCCTCATGCAAGAATCATGTATGACCCAAAATAACATCACAGCACATCTGAACAGTCCATGCTCTACTTCACAGTCCCTCCAGATATACTTAGAGCTACATCAGGCCCAAAATATCACCTTCCAGGTTAGTATTAGCCCTTCCCAACATAGTAAAGGAAAAATAGTCTTTAGAGATTTAAACACATTCTGAGTTTTGAGAACCTGTAATCACTCAAAGCCTACACAAGGACAATGAAAATTGGGAGTGAGGGAGGGGTTGAGTCTGTACTCAAGGTATTTGATCAGAGATGAATCAAGATTAAGAAATCTGCATTTGATAGTGACGAGCACATGAGAAAAAATATTGGTATGCCTCTGAAACATTCTGAGAAAATAAGAGAATCTCCTATGTGCAGATACTTTATCATTATCTCTGAATAGGCCTTAACTACAGTATAGTTGTGTACTCTATTTGTATACCTAGTGTGTCTATGTATACCAGTATGTTTGTCTATCAATACCAGAATATGGGTCTATAGATACCAGTATTCTTCTGTATGTATGTATTTGTTTAAATTAAGGCAGGTATTAATTTAAAAGACCTAGAACTACATGTAACTACATTTATGTTTGATGATTTTATAGTAATACAGACATTTCTTAGTTCCCTATCAAGTACTGTGTCTCATATTGAGGGCAATGAGACAAGAAATTATCCAGAAGAAATTTTTGAGGAGTTTAGGATACATAGTAATGTGATTTAATGTTGTCTTCTACAAAAACTTATGTAAAAGAGTATTTTCTGTAAATGTTGTGAGTCATTTCTTCATGCTTTATTTCTATTGGGATGTGAATGGAAAGAATATTAAGACTAAAAGGCAGGATGGAAAAAGAAGGACTGAGAGAAGAGAAGAGAGCCTCAAGGTAAGACAAACCTTTCCTTGACCTTAACAGAAACCCCCAGAGAAAACCAGTAAAACACCACGAGAATAATCTATCAAGAAATCAGAGGAAGAAAAAAAGCAATTAAAATACACAACAGTCAAAAACAGGAAAAAAAAATCCTCAATAACAGAGAAGAGAAAGGGAGAAGAAAACATTGAAGTTGAGACTGCCAGAGACAAGTTGGACAATGAAGGGTTTTCTAGAGCTGACTTGTGTGTGCCTCCCTTCTTGCAAGGCAGTTTGGAAGGATACCACATCAGTCCATAGCTACACATACTCCAATTAAAATAATAAATAAATAAATAAATAAATAAATAAACATAAATATTTTTCCAACACTGCTCCATTATAACTAGTGAGACAATATTCAATAGGACATTCAACAAAAACCTAAAAAAAGAAAAAATGGGTTAAGATCTGGACTACAGTGTGGGAATATATATGCCTTCACATATATCTCAACTGTAGCACTGGTGACAGTTCAAGTTCTAATTCTTTCCTGTGCCAAGGCTGTCTGTGGCTTACTAGTTTTGGTTAGTAGAAATCCTGGTATCTACATGCTAGTTGCCAGTAACAGATGCCTATAGTGACAATCACCAAATAGTATAAGTTACTTTGCTGGTACAGGACATGCTTGGCCCTTTTGTACAACATACTGTTTATACAGTAAGGCAGCATAGGTTAGGATTTACATGTGTTCTTCTCCATAAGGTGTCACAAAGAAATCAATTTAGATTACAATTTAGTTCTCATTTCCCTTCACCTACCATCCAAAATAATCCTTGTAAAAAAAAAAAAATCCTAGAATTTTTGATCTACCTGTATTTGAAGTGGAGCCCCTGGAGAACCCAAATGCACTCTGCAGTTATTTGAGTCTTTCCTATCAACAACTGTGGATTGAGGTGTTGGCCACTGCTTCAAATAGGCCAACAGGCATACTGAATAACAAATGCTTAGCAGTCAGAGTGTCTGCGGGACAGCAGGAGAGCGAGATTTTCTGGCACAGAATGCCCCATTAGAGTGCCATTTCCCTCTCTCAGGCCTTCTATTTGAAACCCTCAGGGAACATTAAAACCTTGCTAGAGCAGGCCCCTTGCTTTGGCTGAGCTGAATTAGGCTGTACAATTTCTAAATCACCCCCTGGATATTAGCCACAGGCAATTGAGACACAAGCAAAGCAGGATGCGTGCCAGCTTCTCAGGAGTTAAGCCAACTCCAAAATGGAAGTTTGCCTCCCAAAACACCCCTTGAACTTCACAACCACCTTGTTTAGTTCAGAGACTTTGTTTGGAAGACTGCATGATAAGGCATATCCAAGCAGACATCACATGTCTTGTTCCAACTATAAAGGCTTTGGTTATGGTATCAGGTTCATGCTGTCATGAACCTAAGTTTTTTTTCTAATTGTTCCAATTTTGTTTGTAGGCATGTATGTAGATAGACAGATTATTGATAGGTAGCTAGATGATTAATAGATGTTAAATGATAGATAGAAAGATAGATAGATAGATGATAGATATTAGATATATAAATAAATATAAACAGATAACAGAGATAGATAGATAGATAGATAGATAGATAGATAGATAGATAGATTGATGATAGCTAGACAGGCAGAGAGAGATCTCTCCCTTTAAATCCTATCCTTCTTAGAATAGAGAAAGCAATTGTAACTATTAAGATGATTATTTATATTTATTAGGGGACAAATATAATATAATGTATATATATATATATATATATATATATATATATATATATATACTATATATATACTTAAGATACTCAATACATTACAGAAACCACAAAATGAACAAAGTATCTCTTCTCCATGTGTGTCATCTTTAATTCAAGAACAGTTGTTCTTTACAGTTTCTAGTGATTCATGCCTTGGAGAGCTACCATATAACCAAAGGAATAATGAGATTTGATTATAATTTTACAGTTAAAGATTTTACATTTAGCATCCTCTTCCATCTGTTTATTTACCAGATACATACATAGCTTTTGGGGCGCTATTTTGCATGACATTACATGAGGATGTAACGTTAACTGGTACTCTAGTGAAAGCTACATTACTTCTGAATTTTAATTTTATTTGCACATCATTGAGAAGTCTACATGATGCAACACTGGTAGCCTGGCATTGATCACTGTTAAAAGACGGCCAAGTAAACCCTACAATGTTGTCATGGTTTAAAAATCTAAAATACATCAGATACATGCACACACACACACACACACACACACACACACACACACACACACAAAATGCTTTATTATAAATACATTTCATTGCTATTACATTATCTAGGATCTCTAGATAATTCCTTTTTATGGATGGCATGCTTCAAGATGAAGTGTCAAATGGTAACTAATGGGAACGTGAAGAAGCATGGAACATCAACTGACATGTGCATATCCATAACAATCAAGATATGCTGTGAGATACCCACTTGATTACTGATTATCTTATGTTATTACATCTCTACCAGATACATGAAAATGCTATGTTGGAAACATTTGAAGTATTCCATTTGTTTTATATTCTCTTCTACTAAGCATTTTAACATTAACATTGTTAAAATATGTTGACTAAACAGGACAGATTGGGATGCATCTCCTATGCTTTAACTTGTATTCAGTAGGCTGACACATGAGAATAAAGAGTTAAAATGTAGCCTTGACTAATGACTGACATCCAAGCCAGGCTACATAAAAAAATTACATACCTGAAAGAATTTGTAACACTTGTGTTGCCATTTTCATGGTGATCCCATATCACTCTGAAGCCATAAGCCAAATGAAATGGTTTTATAAGTTGCTTTAGATATTGCGTTTTATCGCAGCAACAGAAAATGAACTAAAACACATGCACAAAGTTTGACGCCTGGTTAAGAAACTTTATGTAATTGAAGACAGTTATGACTGAAAATACAACCAAAATACAGAGGGACATCACATCATACAGCTTGAATAGATTGTTGACTCTTTATTTGTCACCTTTAAAATAATCTTGTGTAATAATTGTGTAAATAATGTGTGTTGTCTATAGATCTTACCAAATTCTTGATAGTCACAGATTCTTTTCAGTATGGTTCCTTATGTCTTCAAACACTACTACGGTATGCAAAGAATTTAAGATTGATTATACACTGAAGATTTTATTCTTGTATAAGGAAACCTTAAAGTGCAAACTGTTACCACACTGAATGCAAATATGGGTTCCTCTGCAGTATGAATTTTTTCATCATATTTGCGATTACTGCCACTTGCAATTGATTTACCAATAGCATATTCATAGGATTTCTATCTAGTATGTGTTATGTATTTGTGAGTAACTGTGTTGTAAAAAGACTTTATCACATTAGTTACATTGGTATGGTTCTTTTCAATGTTATTTTTTCTTATTTATTCAAAAATTACTGATATACAACAGGTTGTTGGTTAATCTGCTCTACTCCACGGTGTAGCTAGGTGAGTTCTTCCCTGTCCATCCAAGTGCTCTGTATTCATGAATGAAAGATACACATACAAACTCTTAGACTCCTGCTAGGCTGGGCCTAAACTGACCCAAAATGAAAGATAACTTTTAGTTAGATAGAAAGATTGAAAGCAGATCTGTTCTGGAAAATGAAAAGTGAAGTTTCTTTGTACTATACATACAGAGAGATTTCTAAAACCAAGTCTTATGTTGGAAGCTAGTAATGCTTAACCCAATAGTAAATTATATCTCATGAAATATCATGCTGAAATTTATAATTATTTCATTTTACTCACATGTGTCAGCTGAAGCGTAGAAAGATCAAAAAAGATGTCCAAGTCATCTTGAACATCTGTTGACCCCAGGAAAAAAGAAGAGAAAAGAGGAAAGGAGGTGATCAGAGGTAAATATCTTATATGCTAGACACTCTATGCCAGAAAGATTGCTAAAGACAGCTCTTCTACAGTTACTGTGAAAATCTTTCTTTGGTAAACATTTATTTACTTAAAATAAAATTATAAAACTGAAAACAGGGAGTATGGTTGTTCTTGCTAAGTAGGCTTTCATCTTTACATAACCCTCACCATGTGATAAAAAGGACAAAGTCCTTTACAATAACCTTGTGTAAACGCATTACTCATTTGGAGATAAAAGATCATTTTTTTAAAATGAGACTTTCACTTTTTTTTAATTGAATATTTTATTTATTTACGTTTCAGATGTCATCCCCTTTACCCATCCTCCTCAGAAACCCCCATCCCATCTCCTCCTTTTTGCTTTTATACCATTTTTAATAACATGCAAGTGTTAAGATCAGTTCTAGGTTGAGGAACTAGCAATAAAATAGACGCAAATAATCAAGGAACAAGCAAGACAATAAATACACGTGGTCAAAAAACAAAATACAAGAAAGGCAATAAACAAAGACCCCTGATCACTCCCATGATCACTGTTTCTAAGGCCTTATCAGGATGAACAAAATATGTGAGCCTACTTCTCTGTCCTAGCCCAAAGTCATTTTCATGCTTGAAATCTACTTCTTTCTTCTAGCCTAAGATTTATATTTCTGTCTGGAATTATTTCTTTGTTCTAGCCTAATGTCAGATTCCTGCCTGAAGTCCATTTCCTTGTCCTTGGCCAATGTCAGATTGCTGCAAAACAGCCCCCAAAGCTCTCCACATTTCCGCCTTTTTTACTTTATATACAAGACTTTTTAACTTTGCATAGTGAAATTATGAATTTAAAGAATGCTGTTCTGCTAAGATTTGATGTTGTACATACTGCTGATAAAAATTATCCATGGCTTGAAGTCACTGTTTCCATTTTAGTCAAGCTTCAAGAATGGCATATACAGCTTGACCATGCTAGGCCTTTTTGCCCTGGGAACACTTTTATTCCTGTCCATTGTGTTAAAGCTTGCATTTAACAACATCAACGTGTTGGTAGCCAAAGTACATGACTTGAGACTGAAAATAGACCCCCAGACAAAGTTATTAATTTATCAGGCTGGCCAGCCAAGGTTGAGTAAGATTCTGCACAGAGGCTTACCAACCTAAGACATAAGTGCATTGAATTTGATAATGCATATTCCATGATGAGTAAGGAAGGCATTGTCAGAACTACCTAAGGCAGGCTCAGTCTTATATATAAAACAAAAAAGATCTTCTAAGATTCTGTCTCATTACAATGAGGCTTTGGGTGCTCTCTACACAGTTAGAAAACAGACAGCTCATTTCCTACTCCAGGGATATATTATGGTCGGCTTTAGACTGTATTCTCATTAGACTAGGTGGTTAGTTCTAGACTTGAAGTATTCTGATTGCAAAGCAATATAAGGGTGAATGAGGCTTTTTCTCTACCATTCCCATGTTGGTTTGAGTTTTAAAAGATCAGAAGCATAAAAATAAATAAAATAGAAATTCATTTAAATTAGGAAACAAAAAGTAATTTAGAGTGTGCTTCATGGAGTTTCAAAGAACAAAAGAAGCAAAGAAATACTAAACATCTTGAGGGGCAGATGCATTCTCTTATTAGAAAGGAATCCTAAAGCACATTCAAATTAAAATTTGTATTTATATGATGAATATTTTATCATATACAATATGATATATATATATGTATATATATATATGTGTGTGTATATATATACACATGAGAGATATATCTATTATTTTAGGGTGTTTTCTTGTACACTGGAAAAAGTTAAAAGGTCTTTCAAGTTTTTAAATTTTGATATGTAAATATTGTAACTATTCTTTAGAGTACTAGATTTACAAGTATGGCATGGACATATATGTTTATATTATTTGTATTTATACTTATAAATACAAACACATGTGTGTCTGTGGAACAAGAAAGAGAAGGACCTGGTATGTATGGTAGGCAGTATTTTGACTTTACATTAGTCCTGAGGAAAATAATATATGTAATTCATGACTAATATTCTAGACTGTGTTAGTAAAAGGTTATCTTGCTCCATTGTATTCAATTCATCATGTATATCATGTGTTATAATTTCCTTGACAATTAAAATTATACTTTTTGTCTATATTTCAATGAGCTGAGTAGCTCACTTTTTACATTATAGAAAATGTAAAACTATACTTAAATGAAACTCTACATTTTAAACCCACTATCAACTCTAAGCTCTTGAGTTTATACACAAATTATGTTTATAATGTAGAGAGTGAACAAGAAGTATATAAAAAGCTAGAATATTGATATATAATTAATACCCATAATTTATCCTTAAGAAAAATCACTACTTAAAATTGATAATACTATACTGATGAATATTTTGAATTTTCCATTCATGAAAATGCAGTGAGAAAGTATGGAATTTTTTTCACAGGATGCTAGACTTTGCTTGAAGACTTTTCTCCTGTTGAGTAAGGCTAAAGAACTCATATTGCTGTAGATGCTATGTATTTTCTCAAATGCAGTGGTCTCCAGGATAGCCTTGGCCAAGAATCCAGGTTAGTGAAACAAAGAGCTGAGTAATTAGTTCTGCAGCCTCAGCTGCCCTACTACCTTGAATGTGAAGGACTTTGCCCTGCCTGCTATTCTACAGTTGAAGCAAGATTTCCTGTCTGGATGAATTTCAACCACTACTATGAGATTTTAAAAAGAAAAAATTTCCCCTTAGCACTAATGCACTAATGTCAAACTTACAAGCATGCAGTGTAGCATGGTGTGTGTGTGTGTGTGTGTGTGTGTGTATGTGTGTGTGTGGTCTCTCTCTGTCTTTCTCTGTCTCTGTCTCCCCCTCTGTCTGTGTGTTGTGTCTTTCTCTATGATTTTCTGTTTCTTTCTTTGTGTCTCTGTTTCTGTCTTTCTCTGCTTTCCTCTCCCTTTCTTCCCATGCCCTCTGTGTGCATGTGTTTATAAAATCTGTTAAAGCAATTATATTGAATAAAAAGATCAGGCAAATCAGGGGTCATCTTTCTGCTTTCTGATAGTAACAGAGATTTGATTATTTTATTTATATACAATTTCAATAAGAAAGATGCTTGTGTTATAATTGATAGCAGCATATAAAGGGCGTTTTAACATGTCCTGGAAACTCAGCAGAGGACTGAGTGAATAGAAAATAGATGAGAATAGGATTTTCCTCAGTACTGAAAATTCTTTCAAACACTGTTTCTTACACTAACTTCATCACTGCTGGAATTCTGGTAAGTACCAGGAGCATCTTTTGGTTGCACAAATAAAGTCATAGCCACATCTATAAAGCAGGACAACTTGAAAGAAAAGTACAGTGACAAACATCCATGAAGCCTCTCATTTGCAAAATACTTCCATAGCATGTCCTTCGTTTTCTTCATCCTATGAGCAGTTTATTATTCCCATACAGTGATGGGTAAGGAAATGATGAGGGGATGCCATTTGTTTGAGGTGAGATGGCATATCATAATGATGACATCATTCATGATTCAATTCCAGTATTCTTCATTCCAAATAGCAAATTGCTGTCATTTCCTTTGATAAAATTGGTATCTTAAAATGATATCTGCTTCCTCACATGCACTGAAGCATTAGTCAAATAGATGAGCTGTGGAAACATCCCAGTGTCCACTAAGAAATGAAGAGATAATCTCTCTTTCTCCTTTACACACACACACACACACACACACACACACACACACACACACACCTAGAAAGAAGGGAGAAAAAGAAAAAATGTAATTTATTCATTTTAAAGAAAATATACTTCAGACATTGTGCTGAGTGAAAATAAGTAAAAATCAAACAGGAATAGCCAATATGACCTCATTTATGTATAGAAATTAAGAACTGTAATCATAGAAGTGGAAAGTAAAGTGTCTTTTTAAAGTTGTTTGTTTGTTTGCTGTTTGATTTTGCCACTGACCGTAAGAGATGAGAAATGGTGAAAATACAGATGTGCTGAACACATGAATAATTTCTGGGGACCTACACCAAAGTATATATACTTAATAATACCATGGTATCTTTATTAAAATCTGATGAGTGCAAGTACTTTCATCCTTCACATAATTTCAGCATGATTAATGGGCATGATAGTCTCTGAGATTATGGTAAGCATTACAACATACCAAATCATCACATTTTAACTTTTTAACCTATATATAGACAGTTTCCAACAACAAAATATTTACATTTTTTCAAATAGAAAATGAAAAGGTCCACTAACAGAATGCTGCCAGAGCACTGGAAACTTACATGGTTTCCTAAACTTAAATTTTATATGCTATCGTTATATGTGTTAATATCACACCAGTTATTTCATTCAGCAGATTTTTGCAGACTAATTAGAAATAGTTACTAAGCAATTACTTGAACCATTTTTAAGTACAACCTTAAAATGTAATTCCTTTTTGTTGCTTGTGAAAGCCCAAATCTCTCACATCATATACATATACATCATATACATATACACATACACATACACATACACATACACATACACATACACATACACATACACATACACATACACATACACATACACATACACATACACATATACATGGTAATCTCAACATTATCTTGAACAGAGAAAACAAACTGATTTTCCTTTTCATTGTAAGCTACAATTTAATAAAGTCAAACGTTAGAAAATCTTCAAATTAAAGAGCATTGCAAAGATGTAGAAGAAAGAATTTGAACCTAACTCATCACTGAGGAAAGGATATCAGGGATACCCATTTAACTATTAGATGCATTTACTAGGTACCCTTGATTTCTATCTACCATGGGACTATTTCCCTGAGGTAAAAACCAAGCATCTAATATCCCTTAGCAGCTGGGGACATTATGAATAATAAATGAGGATAGTGAAGCACTCATCTGACTGCTATCTAAGTAACATTTTTAAGAGGAAGAATATATTCAAATGGGAATTGAGTAAAATGTCTTTTTAACACTGTGTAGCCATCTCCATGTTCATGAAAAGAACAGCCTAACTTAAAAAAAATAAAAGAAATTATGAATCTTAGTCCAAGTTGAGGGACCCACACTATAGTGAAATCCTTCAATGATGCGATTCAAAAGTAACTAAAATGGAAGCAAGCAACATTAATGTTCATGAGGTCAAAACAGAAAACACTGATAATAATAAGACAGAACTTGTTGGGATAAATCTCTAAGGAAATAAAATTCTTTATGTTAATACATGAAAGTGAAATAGTGTTAATCAAAATCCATCTCGAAGAACAGGAAACTAGGAAGGAAAAAAAAGCAGTTATAAACAGTATGTAAAGCATCAAACTATATAAGGTCCCTCCATTGCTAGTGGGATTGCAAACTTGTAAAATCACTCTGGTAATTAATCTGGCAGTTTCTCAAAGCATTGGAAATAATTCTACCTGAATACGCAGCTATTCTGCTCCTGGACATACATCCAAAAGATGCTTTACCATATGATAAGGACATGTACTCCACTATGTTCATAGCAGCTTTATATTTAACATCTAGAAACCAGGAGCAACCTGGATGCCCTCAACCAAATAATGAATATAGAAAATGTAATACATTTACACAATAGAATACTATTCAGCTATTAGAAACAAGAACATCATGAACTGTGCAGGCAAATGGATAAAAGTAGACAATATCATCCTGAGTTAGTTAACTCAAGACACAAGAGGATATGCATGGTATGTACTCTCTGATAAGTGGATATTAGCCAAAAAGTTCAGAATACCCATGATACACTGCACTGACCCAAAGAAGCTAATGAAGAAAGAAGGTCCAAGTGAGGATCCTTGACTCCCACTTAGAAAGGGAACAAAATAATCATTGGAGGCTGAGGAAGGGAGGAACCTGCATGAAAGAGGGGAGGGTGAAATGAATGGGGGGGGGCAGAATCAGGCATGGGGAGAAACAGGAAAGAGGCCCAAAGTACAGGAGAATTAATGCAAATATGCAGCTTTGAGGTTTGGAGGGGAATGAGAATCTCTAAGATGTTCCAGAGACCTGAGATAAGGGTGGCTCCTAGAAGGCAATGCAGGTGATGTTAGCCAAAATGCCCAACTGTAGGAACATGGAACCTGAAGAGATCACCTCCAGTAGTCAGACAGAACCCCCTAATGGAGGGAGGGAAGGGCACACCAACTCACCTAAAAAGCTTTGACCTCAAATTGTACTCATCTAAAACTAATGCAGGGACAAAGATGGAGCATAGACAAAAGGAACTGCTAAACAGAACAGGTCCAATTTGAGTCCCATCCCATGGGTAGTAACTAATTCCTCACACTATTAGTGATGTTATATTGTGCTTGCAGACAGGAGTCTAGCATAAGCTGCTCTATGAGAGACTATAACCAGCAGCTAACTGAGACAGATGCTGAAATTCACAGTCAAACATTGGATGGAGGCCAGGGTCCCTACAGAAGAGTTAGGGGAAGGATTGAAGGCCCTCAAAGAGATGGCAAATCCACAGGAAGACCAACAACATCAATTAACCTGGACCCCTGGAAGCTTCCAACCAAAGACCATACATGGGCTGCTCCAAGGCCCCTGGCACATATGTATCAGAGGACTGCCTTATCTGGCCTCAGTGGGAGAAAATGCACCTATTCCTGCAGAAAAGCACCTGGGGGCATATGGGGAGGAAAAAGTTATCAAGTGGCAAATGGGAGAAAGTATGAGTGAAGGAACTCTGTGAGTGAGGACCAGAAGATAGAGCAGCATTTAGGATGCAAAAATTAACTAATTAATTTAAAAAAAAAGAAAGTAAAACTTGACCTAGTAACAAAACAAAGATGATTTTCACATTTAAAAAGTCATTAAACTATATAGGATATATCAATACCTTAATTCAAGCACATTCTAGTTACCCAATGTTTGACTAATTAAAAAGAGTAACTTTTAAAAATACAAACTATTTTCAAGAACACCTAATTTTTTGTGGATACAGACAGAATACACTTAATGTATAGAAATAGTGTAAATTTTTGTATGTTCTTTCATGGTATTCCTGGAAACAGTAAAGTCTACAGAATATCTAACCAGAAATCCACATCATTATTCAAATATTTGGGTTCCCTTCCCTAGCCAACCTTCTTTACATAAAGAAGAATCTTAAATCAAAAACAGAATGGAGGTCAGAAGTGTGGAAGAGGCAAGAAGATTCATAAGACTTAAACACATGCAGAATTGAAAAGACATGTAATGAGAGTATCTCAAGATTATATTGCCTGAGACTGCTGAATGATGTAACCCAAGTGCCAACTGCAAGTGTGTGTGCTGTGTGAATGGAAAAACTGGTTTTCCCTTGACTCACAACAGCAAGAGCACAAGTTGGCCCTTCTATGTACTGGACAAACCAGATGTGAGCAGAAACATTTGGATCCTGGGGAATAAATGAACCCCTCTCAAGAAGCCTAAATACACAGCACTCAGGTTTGAGTGGCAGCTATAATGTTACACAGCTATTACTGAGGTTAATGGCTAAAGATAAAAATCTATTGATTTCAGTAATAAGATCTCAATATCTGGAAGATGTCATCATAGACAATATGTCATAGAAAAAAATAGTCAGATAAAAATGGAGGAAAGGCTGTTATTGTTCTACCAACTGTACTGTGGAAATAATTTCACCTTCATTGAGTTAGAACTTATACATATCAAACCAACCCTATAAGCTGCAGAACACATTGCATATGGTATAGTTCACTCTTATGTAAACAATGTATATTTGTACAGGTCTCCTCAAGTGCAGATTAATTAACTTTCAGAAAATTCACCAGTCACCATTGTTTAAATCCAGATTTAGATCTCTTAAGAGCATTGCCATAGTTAATGTCAGTCCAAGTGATCCATGAATCTAGTCATTATTTTCCCAGTATTTCTAAAATATTTCCTTATTAAGGTCAATTTATCATACAGTCCTTTAAATTTTAGACCTTATTTTTCAATTGTTTAAAAGGTAAGGCCAGGGGTTAAATTCTTGAGGAACTGAGTTTAAATCCTCAGCACCCACATAAAGGGAAGGCCGGTGGTACATATATGTAACCCCAGAACTATGAGGGTTCAGAAATAAGCAAGTATTTGGGGGATTAATAGTCATCCAATCTAGATGAAATGGCCAGCTTCAGGTTCAATGGGAAATCCAGTTTCAAAACTGTGAAGCACAAGGCAATAGAACTAAATACCTGGCACTGACTTCTGATTTGTACATGTGTGCACAGCCAAGAACACACACAGACACAAATACACACATACACAGACATGTAAACTTGTATATGACAAACATACATATACACATCACACACACACACACACACACACACACACACACACACACACACACACTACAGAGGTTAGTAACACTAGGATAACACAATATTTAGAGAAAGCACCCTAATACAGAAGAAATGATTTAATGTCACCCCATTCTAACTGCCACCTATAAAAGTCAGCCTTCCAGTCTTACCAAACAATTCATTCTGAGGGAGGGTACACCCTTCAGAGGCAAAGAGGAGGGAGATAGAGGAAGAAACCCTGTGAGAGGACCAGGAGGAGGGCAGCATTTGGCATGTAAATCAGAAATACAATTTAAAATCAAAGAAATAGCCAATGAACACTTTTATCAGAAAGAATACAGACTGAGAAGTGTTTGAAATAGGATACAAACTACAGGAAGAGCATAAAACACCTTTATATGCAAGAGTTTATTGGATTCTATAAATATAGAGAAGAGAAATAGACAAGTCAGCAGCTGAAGACTTCTTTATCACTCGCTACCTTATTTTTTGAGACAGGGTCTTTCACTAAACACAGATGTCATTAGTTTTGGTAGACTGCTTTTCTGGCAAGCACTAAGGACCCTCTTATCTTTGCCTTCTATCACTGGGATAGAAACACATACAACCATACCTAGCTTCTTACGTTGATTCTGGAATTCTATATTCAGGTCTTTACACTTGCTCAGCAAGACTTTATTTACAGAACTATCACCAGGCTATTAAAATGATTTTTCAAATACACTAGTGTTATATTCCTCTATTCATGACTTTAGCAAATGATATTCTTTGCATCTAATCCAGTTGAAATATTGCAAAATTTCACGCAGATTTTCATTAGAACACTCTAATTATTTTTGTAGTCTTCTATAAGTCAAAATAAAGCTGTAGTTATGAATAATAGAATTTCCAATGGGGTAGGATGAAAACTGAATATAAAGATTTGTTCATATAAGTTAACATTCCAGTACTAGAGTGGCCACGGTTTGTTTTGTACGATTCTACCATGATGGACAGTGGTTGCTCTCTTCCTATTAGTTCAACATCACATCAGTACATCACTAAAGGAATGAGTCACATGTTCCTGAGTCCTCTCAGGGAAATCTATGGCATTTATACTGAAGTAAACTTGCTCTTTCTCCCAACAACATGCAATGGTTTCATGAGTGCATTGGACCAATCAGACATTTTATCTTTCATTATCAACTAGTTCAAGGGTTGATATTTGACCAAAGTCAACTGAGAACTATATGGTCAGAACTGTCAGGAGAATGGGTTGTTGTTGTTGTTGTTGTTGTTTGTCTTGCTTACAGTCACTTAAATTGTGTTTTTATCAATTACAATCCAGAGTCTCCAGTATGATTTGCCCCTCACATAGTAAATACTTAAGTCATGGACAATAGCTTAAAAATGAAGATGTCATACCTAAAATCTGATGTACTCTTTCCTTTTCTGGGAGTGGACACATGATTGTAATGTCATTGAGGATAAGGGCCAGGTCTGTGTTTATAAATTCGTTGTTTTATTTCATGAAAATCAGCATCATGGAGCAAAACCAAAAACTCTCAGAAGGAATGTAAAATTGTATTGTGTACATTTATAAAGCCATTGCATACACATGTAGTGACTGATGACTGTGGTGTGCATGATCTAAACAGAGGAAGGAAATTCTCTAGCTGTCTCTGCTCCACTCCACGAGAAAGCCACAACACTGATCTGCTCATTTCAATTTATTTTTTATCTCTTTTTTCTTTCATTCTTCTTTTATGTATTACATTCTGACAACAGTTTTCCCTACCTCCACTCTTCCCAGTCCTTCCCCAGCCCTACCTCTCATCTCCCCCAGATTCTTTCCTCGTCCCAGGAGATATCAACTGAACACAGCATAACAGATTACAATTAAACTGGGCACAAAGCTTCACATTAAGGCTGGACAGAGCAATTGAGTAGAAAGGAAATGGTACCAAAGAGGAGTCAAAAAAGCCAGAGATAACCCCTCCACTCACACACTCCCTCTGTTTGGAGTTCCACACTAAACCCCCAGCTGTACCCCAACTTGAGTAGAAAGGAAAGGGTACCAAGAGCAGTCAAAAGGCCAGAGACAACACACACACACACACACACACACACACACACACACACACACTCCTTCTGTTGAGAGTCCCATACAAACTCATCATGATGTATATGCAGAGGACCTAGCTCAGACACATACAGAGTTTATGTTTGTCACTGAAGTCTCAGCACTAAAAGCACTATATATGGGCTGTGTTCTCAAGGGTCCTTGACCCCTCTGGCTCCTGCAAAGCTCTTCTGCAGGGTTCTACTGACTCTGCTTAATGTTTGGCTGTGAGTCTCTGCATCTCCTCCCATTATTTGCTCAACAACTCCTCTTTGAGGACACATGGGTTAGGCATTGCATTATGAGTATAGCAGAATATCATTATTAACTAATTTATTGTATTTTTCCCAATTGTGTTCTATCTTGTCCAGCCTCAGGTTCCTGGTAATCCAGGCTGTTTCTGGCATGGGCTACCTCTCATGGCATGAGTCTCAAGTTGGGCCAATCATTAGTTTGCCATTTTCACAAATTCTACATCACCATTATCACAACACATATTGAAGGCAGAATAGATTGTAGGTTAAAACTTCTGCAGCTGGGTTGTTATCAGAGTATCACTGCTAGAAAAGATGTCTGGTTATAGAAAATGACCAAACATCAAAATTAGAATAAAATAGTTATAAAAAAAAGGAGGAAAACTTTCCAACACTGAACCAATAAAAAGAATAAAATATATGTCTCTTGTGTGAGTTAGTATGATGTGAATCCATAATCATATATCTTCAAGAATATAAGAAAAAAAGAAAAAGATAAAAGAACAGAAATACTTCAAATTTCAGAGAGTTACCATATGAACAATGCTTGGCTTGACTTTCTCACAAAAATTATGGCCTTCTTTATTGACAGATTAAAAGCATCTTGTATGTGTCACTCTGGAAAAAGCAGTAAGATGCTGCTTGCTCAGGAACTTATGTGGATGCATTTCCCAGGAAAAAACTATAGAGAACAACCAGGATCTTAGCGTCTCTGTACATTGGAAATCAGTAGTCATATCAGGCTGTTAGAAATTCCTTCCATGACCCAACTCTATTTGAAATGCACAGCAGATGCTTTTAGGTGGGAAAAAGGGAAGAAACATCATCTCCATCTCAGAACTCAAACTTGACACTAGATATTGGAATGTCTCCATTTTAATCATCCATGGATCATGGATAATTGGCAAAGGCCATTATCAAAATGTTTTAAGTTTAGAAAGCTTCATAACTTCACTCCACAGAGAAAACTCCATTTTCAGTAGGAACACCATGTCATACAAACGAAAAGCAAATCCTCCTGTACTTTCTGTTTACCTGACTAAGGAATGGGCACCATGATTGCCTGTTACTAAACATGACCAGCTGCATCTCAGAGTCCAATTTTTCTCTACCAAAAGCTTCTCTTTCCAACCTGATGTCTTAGAAGCTGCTCAGGAAAGCATGGCAATATAAACAAATTTTATAGAGAGAGAGACTTATGTAGAGAAAATACTTGCAGTACTATTGTATTTATTAAACTGTTCAATAATTGTCATCGTATTGACTATGCCAAAGGCCTGACTTACTTAATTTCCATTTCTCCTGAATACCAGTATCACCTGGAAAACTCTGTTGAACCCTAGATTTCTCAGGATTGCTACCACAAGCACTCTGAGGATCATGCTTCTTTGAGGTATGTCCATCGGGAGTTTGGCATGCTCTAGTCCATGGACCCAAACTTATGCACATATAAGAAGGACTAACTGGACTCAGTGGGTTATTAAGAAGACAAAGAGAATGAAGTATAAGGCTCAAATAAGAAAGTGAGGGTCTAGGTAATCTTGGAGTAGAAAAATTGGGTAGATGTAATCATATTTCAGTGCATATGTAGACATTTTCATGGAAACAATTAGAAAATTATTTAGTTAATTAGTTAATTAAAGTAAAATATAGATGATGCACATAAATTAATTCATATTATATTCATCACTTATAGGGCACTTTAAATTAGACAATGCTATATTTTATTAAGTGGAAACATTTAACAGATGGTCCTGGTCTAACTGGTGCAAATTTATCCATGTTTATCACCTTCTACAAAGCTCAAGTCCGAGTGAACCAAGACCTCACCGTAAAAGCAGATACACTGAATCTAATAGAAGAGATAGTAGGAAATAGCCACAAATGCATTGGCACAGGGGAAATTTTCCTAAACAGAACACCAATGCCTCAGGTTGTAAGATCAACAATTGACAAGTGGGACTCATGAAACTGAAAAGTTTCTTTAAGGCAAAGGACACTGTCAATGGGACAAAACAGCAACCTACAGATTGGGAAAAGATCCTCACTAACCCTACATCTGATAGAGGGCTAATAACCAAAATATATAAAGAACTCAATAAGTTAGACTCCAGAAAACCAAACAAACCAATTTTAGAAAAGGGGTCCAGAAGTAAACTGAAAATTCTCAGTAAAGGATTCTCAAGTGGCTGAGAAGCACTTAAAGAAATGTTCAACATCCTTAGTCACCAGGAAAATGAAAATAAAAGCAACCCTGATATTCTACCTTACGTCAATCAGAATGGGTAAGATTAAAAACTCAAATCACAGCACAGGCCTGCAAGGATGTAGAGAAGAGGAACACTCTTCTATTGCTGGTGTGATTGCAAGTTGGTACAAACTCTGGAAATCAATCTGGCAGTTTCTCAGAAAACTGGAAATAGTTTTATCTGAAGATCGAGCTATACCACTCCTAGGCATATACTCAAAAGGTGCTCTACTATACCACAAGGACACATACTCCATCATGTTCATATCAGCCTTAGTTGTAATAACCAGAAGCTGGAAACAACCTAGGTGTCCCTCAAGCAAAGGATGGCTACAGAAAATGTGGTTCATTTACACAATGGAATATTTTTCAGCTATTAAAAACAAGTTGCAACATTTAAAACCAGCAGGAAAATTCATCAATAAGCTGTAGCTTTTCTGTGATGTCTTTTGTACTTCTTCTTTGATGCAATAGTTCTTACTGACTAAATGAAATACAGATTTTTTTTTATAAGTAAATGATGTTTCTGGAATCTTTTCATTATCTTTAATTAAACTCTCTGCCTTTATCAAAGAAATCTTTCATATATACTAGAAAAACTGGTAAGATATAAGTTGCAAAGCTAAAACTTTAAATTTCCTCATGATTATCATAGTGTGAGGATATCTTTGGTGCTTTTGCTACAAAGTCCCTGGATTACATCTCTTTTGCCACAATCATTTATTCTATATTTAAAAACAAGTAAACCCTTCACATAATATGTGAGAAACACTTTTTCCATTTCTATCTGTTTAAAGATGTGTGTGTGTATGTGTGTGTGTGTGTGTGTGTGTGTGTGTGTGTGTGTGTGTGTGTGTTCAAACACTGGGCACAGATTCTAATCTGTGGCCATGCACAACCAAGTTGTATAGAAAAACATCAAACTTGAAACTTCCATAGAGTTTCTCCATGTTTGTGACCAATAAGTTTGGACACAGTCAGAAAAAAAGATTCAAAGTTTTCATAATATTTTCAAAAGTAGCTTTGACTTTCCCACATCCTATGTAAATTCTGCTACTGACTTTCTTTATAACAGTTACATCTTAAAATGTATGTGATCATTGAAACTAACCATATCTGATACTCCCTTAAAATATTTTTTTACTTCAAAGTATTACCTAACTCACACACAACAAAACTAATTTTAAGTGTTTTGAGAGTTTTGGGAAAAATCAAAATTCTACAGCAAAAATTATGAAATAATAGAAAACATTAATGAGTAAGATATATGAGCATTGCAAATTATGTCTTTGGTCTTGAGAAACACACGTAATTTAGGACTAGTAAAATACAGATATTTATAATGTTTACCCACTTTATTATTTTCCCTCCTCTTACAGTTATTATGGCTTCTTAGTAAGCAGCCCGCCATCACACACGTAGAGCCAGTGGGTCCCTTAGCATGTCTTCATGTCACAACGTGGACTGAATTTTGGTTTTTAAAGGATATTACTTTCTGACAGTGAAAACTCTGCATTGTCAGCTGTTTTACCATGTTTTAAAAGTTATTCTCTTCTCATCAAGTTTTTATATCTATAAAGATTTTTTTTATTCAACTAATTTCTATCAGTGGAGTTTTCAAGTTAACAGATTATTTTTACTTTTGAATTTCTTACTTTTGTTTTGAGTTTTATTTATTTCTTTTAGATTTTGCTTTATCATCTGTATGTGTAGACATGCATTTGTATGAGATGGCATAGACATGTCTGCTGGTGTATACCTGATGGGAGGAGAGGCGCATGCATGAAAAGCGAGATCACCTTTGTTCATTTTACTGCTTCTATGAGGATGTGCCCCACCCACCCACCCACTCCCACTTCCCTGCCCTCGAATTCCCCAACACTGGAGCATCCAGCCTTCCTAGGAACAAGGGTTACCTCTCCCACCTATGCCCGGCAAGGCCATCTGCTCCTACATATACAGCTGGAGCCATGGGTCCCTCCCTATGTGCTCCCAGGCTGGTGGTTTAGACCCTGGGAGCTCTGATTGGTTGGTATTGTTGTTCTCCCCATGGGGCTGCAAGCCATTTCAGCTTCTTAGAATGTATACTACAGAGTTTAAATATTATAAGACTATGATTGCTGTTTAAAATCCAGAGGCATATTAACTATGTGTTTGCTTATTTTTGTTTGTAATCAAACTGAGTTCGGTGAAGACCACAAATCCCAATTTGTCTTTAGTGGATTTGGCTCCAACATCAGTTTAATTTTCAAAGCCCTGTTGACTACATAATAATCCCACACTGCATGTGCCCCACAGGAGAAAAACTTTGAGGACCTGGCAGTGGAGCCCACCAACATTCTGTTTTCAAATCGTTACTACCGTGCTTTGTTTCAATTATACAGATACACTTTGGACCACAGGTTTCCTCTGAAGATTTGACTTATCTAACTCTCTACTTCCTTTTACATTTCCTAGATTCCTGGAATTCCTTTCCAGGAACTTTGGCTATGTGGACAAAGTTTTAACCTCTTTATGCCATCCATACATCCCATAATTGAGTGATCCTCTGGACAAAATGTGAGCCAAAAGAGAAGTTAGGTGAACAGAGTGCACCCCAGTGTGACTGGCTGACTGTTCAACTGGAGACTGTTTGAGAAAGAGAACACCATGGGGATTATCCTCTGCCTACACTCTTAAGGCAGCTCTACATGGACTCTAGCATGAATGAGAGTGCTTTCACTGAAACGTTTCTTTTGCATACAGGATTTAGGGCGGACAAGAAGTTACAGGAATAGAATAGGAAAACAACAGAAACCACCACTGTATTGCTCATTTATGAAATTTGTATTTTTTAAAGGTTTATTTATTTTATGTGTAAAAATACACTGTAGCTGTCATCAGACACACCAGAAAAGGACATCAGATCCCATTACAGGTGGTTTTGAGCCACAATGTGGTCAGTGGGAATTGAACTCAGGACCTCTGGAAGATCAGCTTTTAACCACTGAGCCATCTCTCCATACCTGTAATTTTTTATTTCTGTTCTGAATCTTAGAACTCTAATTTACCTCACAAGGAAATTATGTAGGTTTTTTTTATATTTTGTTCAAGACTTCTAGTTATCAATGGGAGAAATCAGGTGAGTATATTTATTTCTTCTTAGCTGAAATGAGAAATTGCTTTCTGAGATGACATTTACAGGACTGTGTCCCATAAATTTTCTTCTCTGTTATTTATTAGTCAAAGTTCTCAATTATCAGTTGTACACATTGTGTCTCACTACACTCTTCCCTGTTAGAGTTCACTACTGGACTCCCTCAGATGACTCACAAGTCAGTTTCTATCTACAATGGTAGATTTCTCTTTGAGATAAATGATGCATCTTCATTTTCTGACCCTTCTGAAAAAAAAAGTTAGGTTATCAAAATTAGATTTATTTTAATATCTCAAGCTTAAAAATGTATATGTAAAAGGATAGTATAACACACTGACTCTTCTAGAGTTGCTTAGTTTCTAAACATTTTTCTAGAATGGAGAGAATGGTTTCAATTTAAGAAGGTAGCTAATTCAAATAAAATAGGCATACATGCAGATCCTCACAAAATAGTCTTGAAATTAAAGGAAAAAGTTTAAAATTAAAGTTCAATGTCACTGTTTATAGCTTCTTGAAAAGTGATCAATAATAAAAGGATTAGATGACTGGAGATGGTCTAGAGAAATATTTCACTTCAAGGATAATCTTGACTAGATAGTAAATACTAAATATTCATATAAAACACTCATGTAATAAATCCTATTTTTAAAATGCTATATTAAGCCAGGCCTGGTAGTGCACAACTTTAATCCTAGAGCCAGAGGCAGGCAGATCTCTGAGTTTGACTCTGGCCTGGTCTACAGAGTGAGTTTCAGGATAGAAAGGGCTAAACCTTGTCTTGAAAAGGAAAACAAAACAAAAAACACAAAAGGTGCTATACTAGTTACTCCTCTATTACTATGATAAACTGCTTGAACAAAGGCAAAGTTTATCTATGCTAAGATGTTTATTGGGAGAGTTCATGGTGGGGAAGACATGCCCAGAGGGCAGGTACTGGGGAAAGGGGGGTCACATCTCCAATCACACACACAAGTGGTGCAAGGCTTTAAAATCTCAAAAGCCATACCCAGTAACATTCTTTCCCTGTTAAGGTCACCTAAAGATTTCACAACCAACTGTCCAAATGTCTGAGCCGATTGTGGGCATTTCTCACACAGGCCACCACAGGTGCTAGAAGTGCCAACCCGACATTGCTTCTGACACTATGCTATCCATTCTCATTTTTTTCATGTTTTTTTTATTGAATATTTTTTTATTTACATTTCAAATGTTATCTCCCTTTCCCAGTTTCCACACCCCAGAAAACACCTATCCCATCCCCACTCCATTGCTTCTATAAGGGTCTTTCCACACCCACCCACTCCCACCTCCCAGCCCTTGAATTCTCCTACACTGGGGCATAACTGCCCATTGAGATTTTGGAATTTCTGTAATTCATGGATGTGATAAGTATATCAAGAAAACCCAGTAATTGTATTCTCTATCAATAATATGCAAATAATAAATGAAGATTATTTTAGAGATAATCATATACAGATACCCTAAATCTGGTGACTATCTAAACTAATTCTGACATTTCAAGCAAGAGTCACCTCTCTTCCCTGGATCATTTAACATACACATAGAAAGCAGTGAACTATCCGTTGATATTTTTCCCCTTCCAATTCATTAAAATGTATGCAAAAAAAAAAAGATTTTTTTAAAAAAAATGTTTTAAAAAGTTTTGATAACACATAGACAAGGGCTTGATCAAGTCGTACCTAACATTTCTAAAAAATGAAAAATCTTCAGCAAGTGGTCACTACACTACACTGGGAGGAGCATCTTTTAAAAATTCACAATATGAGGCATTATTTACAAGAGATAGTTTAGGTTTAGATGATTTTCTTCTTATAATTAAATCATACAATATGGACCATACCTACATGGTTATTCCATCTTCATCTGGACAACATCTAGAATATGGCTAAAATTTTAACACATGTATCAATCAGAATTCTGGAGAGAAAACAATAAGATGTTTAAAGTGTTCATATATGTATATGTAAGTATACATATATGAGGCATTATATACTTACATATACATATATGAACACTTTAGTGTAGAAGATTATTCTCCCAGTCTCAGTTTTCCTAAATCACCTGTAGCATTTTCTGTAAGTTTGAGGCCTCATGGGCCACACTGACATGTTCACTGGTGGAGTTCTCGTTCAGCTCATGTTCGGATAGTCATGTAGTGATACTTTATAGGTATAGCTTCTGACATGTCTAACAGATACCATCTCACACCAAACTCCATGGTCCACTGTCTCTTACAATCTTTCTTAACCTCTTCTTTCAGAATGTACCCTGAACCTTAGATGATAGCATATATGTTACATGTATCTGTTGGGACTGAGCTTGAAATCTACATTTTTTTAAGGGCTGTGGTTTTTTTGTAGTGGTCTCTATCTATTACAAATTGAAATTTCCTTGACTAGGAGTAAACCCTGCATATATCTATGGGTATAAGGATAAATGTTAGCAGATCGTTAGGGATTATACTGGTTTAATAAATTACTGCTTATATATTCTTCTCCAACATACATGATTTCTCTAGCACTGAGTAGTGAGCTATGTCTCTTTCTGCATCAAGCATTGTTTCCCTCTTGTTGAGTGGATCATGTCTCCACTTAGAGAGCTATTGTGTAATGCTAAGGTTGACAAGCCTCAGTACACTCTTAGGGCTGTTATACCATGCTGCTCATTGAAGTAATACATAGGCATCATAGCTGACTAGGACTGTTGGTTGTCTCCCTCCTTTGGAAGCTTTTATGGTGCCTTCTAGTAATACAAAAGCTAGTCCTAAGGAAGAAACTTTCAGGTAAGTTCCAGCTTTGGTAGCCCAGATATTCTTGAGGATTTTAGAAATTGTGACAATATAAAAATATGGACTCTGCATTCCATGAGCTGGATTTTAATTTAGAAAATCTTTAACTTCTCAGATTCCCCTCTCCTTCATCCTACATAAATGCATGTCCTATAATGTAGACACTGTCTTTCACTATGCCAGAGGGGCTACAGTGTCTTCGGGACTCTGCTAGAGTATGACTAGAAGAAAACACAAAAGAGGGAAATGAAATATTTATTTTTCTGATATTTTACTGATGTTCTGCAGTGTAGTTATTATTCCTTGAGAGTCTCATTGTATGTGGACTTGCAGAATGTCTTCATTTTACCACTCCATTCCACAAAGTATCCCTCTGGAAAAGAAAGTTATTGTGCAAGAATTATAGCAATTGGCTCCAACTCACATCATGGTGCCTTGATGAGAAACATCTGGTATCTAAGAGTAAGGAAAAGCTTATCTGAAAGCTCACTAGTTATTCATTTGTTACTCCATCCTACATATTTCAGTGGGATATACTCTGTGCATATATGGTATAAGTATTTCAACTGTGTAGTCAGTATGAGGTGCTAATATAATCATAGGCTGGTTTGAAAGAACACAGACCTAACATGTAAGCAGAAGTGATCATCCTTTCTCATGATTTTATCAAGTAAATTCATTTCAAGAGTATGTGCTTCTTGTCATGGAGATGTGAAGCATGGGGGATTTAATAGTCCTCTCCTGAGAAACAAATGGTTCTACCAAGGGATCAGGGATAGTATTCCATTAAGTGTTAGTTGGGGAATAAAAGATAGCTATTCTGTACTATTCACCGAACCACTGGGGACAGAGAGATTTCATCCTACTGAATTGGTAATTGATCTCAATTACGCAGTGGAAATGTCTAAGTTACCTGCAATGATAGCAAAAAGGGCAATGGCTGGATCTTGTGAGTTTGTAAAAAGCTCTGTTCTGTGTTCCTTTACACATGGCTCTGATCAATGGAAACAATCTAGTGAAGACAAAGATCAATAAACATTTATATTCTTGGCTGTGGGTGATATAGATCAGTGGTGACAAGCATAATATACATGGTAAGGATCTGAGTTAAAACCTCAGTTCTGAACCCTTCATATGCTAGAGATTTAGTCCCACAGAAGGAGTAAATGCTAGTTAGGGTGCTGATGAGTATAAAGGATGTACAACTTCATATCAAATACATTAGCAAATCTTAAAGGTTCCTTTCTCTGCTAAGTATGTGACTAAATTTATTCCATGGTGACATGGTAGCTGACAAGGACATTTCTGTTCCCTGTAAAGAAAGAAATGGATTTCCTAGCAAAGGAAGCATCCTGAATGAGTGTGCAGGTCCAAATGGGTTAGGGTGTGTGGGATAGTCTGTCCATCAGATACACTCCATGACTTTTCATCTTCTCTTTGTTCTGAGGTTCTCCAATGCTTGTGGCTTCTGGTTAGTATCAGTCATTAGAAGGCTTTGTAAGGGGATCAGAGGTAGGAAGGGACACACTGGCAAATGCCATGGCCTCTACTACACATCACAGAAAATTTTGGTCTTTGAACACCAGTATGATCATCTCTTTCTGCTGTTTCTAGTCCAACGGTGCTGCATCAGCCTTCTTACTTTCCGTTAGTCCCCACCACAAATGTAAATGCTGCCTTCATTAAACTCTCTTCAGTCACCCTTTGAAGATGCCATCTGTTTGTGTCAGGAACATCATTCCAGAAAGTGGTCTGCTACATTTTAATAAGGCTTATAATCATATTTAGCCTACCAACTTATTATTCCTAAGACCTATCCATTTGAACACGGTTAGCTTCTAACACAGTTCTGTAGAATTTGGCTAGGTGTGCAAAGGAAAGGACTAGTTATGGGTAATATTAATATTTCAGAGGGTTAAGGAAGTCCTTTATCCTCTCAAATTAGGCATGATTTCAGGTACCAATAAGCAAAGCCAAACATATTGTAATTAAAATAATGGTAAAAGAAATAAGGAAAAGGGATCTTAGATTATCATACTAACAAAGAAAAATGCTGAAATATTTGAATGTGCTACTTATAAACAGCCATGGAGTCTAAAATAAAATAATACAGTTCTAAAAAAGTAGCAAACTAAACTGATAAGACAGGTAATCCAAGGAACATTTAACATTCCTAAGAATTCCAGGCTAATTTAAAAATCCATTTAAGAGAAAATTAATTCCAGAGAAAATTAATTCCAGGACTGCAGTGTGATGTTCTCAGTAAACAGCTGGGTGGAGCATGCATGCTGGGATGCAATGTGCCATGTGGGACCTCCAAAGCCATTGCCTGCTCAGCAACTCTAACGCAGTGGTATAAGTACTGAGGACAGATGAAATCAGATAAAGATCTCTGACTGAAAACATGCTAAATACTTTAAACAATGAATCTCTTTTCAGAACACAAGAGTGCCTTGATCTTAGTGAGTGCCCAAATTTTCCCTACCTCCCACCCAAGCTAAACAGCAGGGAAAACCTGAGGGTCCTCATTAGTTGCCACTAATCATGAATTTCTATGAAATCCAGAGCTGCAGAGGCATGAACTAAGCACCAGCATTGTGTTGAAGCATTTCTGAGACAAATCAAGCTGTAACTGGAGAGAATAATGATTCTTTTAGATAAGCAGATGGAAAAATAACTCATGATTAATTTAGACTTTGGTTTTTTTGAATACAAATCCATACTTCAAGTCTACCAGAAGAACTTTATTGAGAACTTAACACTTGTTAAGTTATGATAAAATGGGAATTTCTCTATACAGGTTCTTTAGAAGGGTTTCAAGTGTAGAAAATGCATATGGAGAAATAAATGTGCAAATGATACAAAATGTTCACATTGAAGTAGTGATTTTAATAATCATAATCAGGATCTGGAAAAACAATTCAGTGATTAAAATAGCAATCGTGCAAGAGAGAGACTGGAGTACTGATTCTCTGAACCCTAGTAAATTGCAAATGGGCACGGTGACACTCATTCTGTAGAGTGAAAAATTATAAAGACCATTTTATAAAATATATACAGGATCACTAGTTCCAAGAAGGCAGAACTGAATGTAGGATTTCAGGCCTTCACTGCCCTGGGATACATCCCGGGAAGAGTATTAAGATTCCTCAAGCCTCAGGGAAAAGAACCCACCTGTGGGTGGGGAAAGCCCAAAGCAGGAAGACACATTCCTGACCATAAAAAAAAAAAAAAAAAAAAAAAAATGCAAGT
>JANHMN010000011.1:35912887-35928731 GCA_030674055.1 Rhabdomys pumilio | reverse complement strand
AAAAAAAAAAAAAAAAAAAAAAAAATGCAAGTCATCTAGGTGGGACGGTGACCGGAGCGAGTGAGAAATAGTTTAACCTGAAATAGTTGGTAATGACAGGATGAGGTACAGTGACTTGGTAAAAACTATGATCATGTATCCTTGACAACCCCTCACCCTCCTTCCCACTCCCCTGGTTTGTGGTTTACTCCTTTAAAAACCATCCTCAAACTGAGTGGCTTGGTCAAACTGTACTCCTGTTCGAGTGTGCAGTTTGAACCCTGGCTGCCAGCTCCCTAATAAACCTCTGCTAATTGCATCCAGTAACGGTGTTGTGGAGTTTGTGGGTGTTCGCGACTTCCCGAGACTTGAGTAAGGGTCTCCCAAATTTGGGAGTCTTCAATTCCAGAATTTAGAAGGTAGAAATAGAGTGTGCCTATAACAAGAGAGCCATTCAAGTGAGCATATTTTTCCATTGAGACCCTGTCTCAAAAACAAGATGGAGAGTGATCAAGACACCCAATGTCACCTTTACATACATACATACACCCCACATACTCATGCACTATGTGCTATTTTAGGTAAATATAAAATGATGTGATTCTTTGAGGCTTTGTCGAACAATCTTGGTGTTATTTTCTCTCCTTCCTTCTTCAGAATTCACTTCCTTTCCCCTCCCAGTTAAACCTTTCCTCCTGCTTTCCCATCCCCCCACCCCATATCCTGTTATTTCCCTCTCAAGCTTTTCCACCCTCCATTCTTGGCTTCTGCATTTCCTCCTCTGTTAATACTCACATCTGTAGGCTTGCATCTAATCACTGCTGGTGAGAGATTACCTTGCATTTCTCTTTCTGGGTATGGGTTACCTCACCCAGAATAATCTTTTCTAGTTCCCTCTTCTTACCTACAAATTTCACTATCTATAGAGATTTTCTACAATACATTCTTTGCTATTTTTCTAAGTATTTTAATCATACTCTGATATGATTATAATACTTACAATATAGTATTATATTAGTGATAATAGTGAGAATAAAAAATTGCCAAATTTCTGTGTTAGAATTTTTATATTTGCAAAAATTAAGGTGTGACTAAAGTCTCAGAGATTAGGAAGCTCCTCTGAGGAATGACTGATGTATTTCTTTCATTAGAAGAAAATTTATTAGTGTCATTCTTTAACTCTTTCTAAGTCAAAGTTTTAAAAGTACAATAAATAGAGATAAAAAGCAGAAAACAATAAAGACGTTTGATAAATTTAAGATATTGTGGCATTGAGGCAAGCTACCTTTGATGCCAAAGCCATTTCTAAACAAAATATAAGAAGCATAAGAAAAACTGGAGACTAAATGGCAGGCTATAAGTGTAACCATGAATCAGGACTGCTAAGCACCTCTGAATACCAACCAGAGTGAGTGACATCAAACACATGGTCATTTGGTTTCTAAGGAATGACCAGAAATAGGAAGTAATTGAAGAAATTTCTTTACAGTGCAGTACAGTTATTTAAAAATTAGACCCTAGATACTTTGAAATAACCAAACTATAACCAAACTGGATTCTCCAGCGAGAAACCAAAGTCTAACAAACTTAAGGTCCTTAATTTTCATTAAACTATAACATTTGAAAATAACATTTCATCCCTTAATTGATGGAGCCCTTATGTTGACTGAAAACTTCTTAAATTAAAGGTGAGGTGCATGAGAGCCAGACAGCTTGATAACACAGCTAGATTTTATTTCTCTCTCTACTCAACCAATTATCTAAATTGACTGTAGTCATCATGGTAGTTGTGGGGTTGGGAGCTTGGGAACAAGGCAATCACTCAGAAGAAGGACTGTTTTCCTTTTGGGACATTGGTATCAATCTCTAGTGTCACTAGACATTTTCATGTGACAGAAAGCAGTACGTAAAAGTCAGGGAAGTAAGCGACTTGCAAAATCTATCAGCAGATTAAACATGTGTACACAGAGCTCCTCTCCTTTACGTCAAATTCAGTTCCTCTGTTTAGTCGTTTAAGGTTTAAATTCCAAATCCTTTCAGAAAACAGGATAAAAATTAAACAAGCTGAAGCAAAGACTAATAGTTTTGTTACCTTTAAAAAGAAGTACAGAGGGCCAGCAGAGCTAGTTAGCGTGTTTGATGTGGTCTAATTTTAAGGGGCAAAATACCACTGGAAAATAATTTGAACAAAATAAATCTTCCTCAGTTGAAAGAATGGTCAAAACAATTCTGAAGTATGAAAAAAAAGAAAAAACACAGAGTAATTTGAAACCTATACTTGCTTAGTCCCCTGCATACCACATACATGCAGCTCAATGGGATTTTTTCAATTAAACGTTCAAACTCCACAACATACAGCTTGATGTTAAATTACAATGAAAGAGTGAATACCATGGAATTCTATAGGTTCCATATAAGATCCCCAGTAAGCTATGCATACCCACTCTATGCCAGGTCCTGTGTTCATTGCTGCACTAAATTTAAGCTATGACGCTACTTCTGTGTGTTTGACCTGTGGTGGATCACTTTCAATGAATTTATCAGAATTCTGTGGCAAGAAAATGAAAAGAACAAATCATTCCTGACAGTTGTAAACCATGCCTGAGCCCTGATTGATTAGACTCACAGTCATCCTCAAGACAGGCTTTCCTTCAGTGTTCACTATGAGAACATTAATAAAAAACATATCCCAGGAAGGGTCAACTCTAGACCACTGCCAAACTATAAAGAAAACATAGGTCATTCTTCTCCAAGATTTTGCTAGCCACCATTAGTCATCTTTTCTTCTTGAGCCTGTAGTACATTTCTTCCACCTCCTGTGTTTGGTATTGTTCTTCATGGTCGATATGTGCTCTTGGAATGACCAGGATTCAGGTTTGCTTGAACAAATCTTACACATTCTATAGTCCCCATTTCTTATAATTCTTTTCCTCCCCTGCTTTGTGCCTTTGTCTACACACCATCCTCTAGTGCACTACATATCGGGTCTAGATATACATTAGAATCCATAGGAAAATTTGTCAAAGCAAGGATTTGGGAGTCTTTCTCACACACTTATTCATTAGTCAAGAACATGAATCTAGGAGAATCTTTTCTTACAATTGGTCTAGATGTTCCCAGTGTACATTGTGTAGCATTTGCTCTGACGGCTGGTATGTCAGAGTGTGCTCTCCAGATGAAGAGCAAAATCATGACTTTGATGTTCATTACCGTGCAGAATCTTGGTGTTCAGGAAAGATCTACAGAACATTTATTCTCAAGTAGTGACATAGTGTTACGCATCAATTGGTTGTAATTACTCAATTCTACAGGTCACCTACCAAATAATCCTGAAGCCTACAGGACCTGTCCTGTTTACTTGCATTTGTTTGGCCCCTCTCTTGTTTCAGCTAGCACTTGGACACTTGTAATTTGCAGAATTAACAGCCATTGTTATAGCTTCTCTTATCAAATCATGAAGTCATTTTTCTCACTTCTTGAATCCAGCTTATGTGTTCATCTGGATCCCTAGAATTTAATATATTAACATTGTGAAATATAAACCAAATCCTCAGCCACCCCAGTGATTGTTCTTGCTCTTCTAGGATCTTTTGCCACCAGTCCTGTCTGAAAAAGGTCAGGCTGACCTGTAGTGTGGTGAGGCACATACAGCCATTGTGACTACAATGAACAGACAAACAGCCCTCAGACACAAAGCTACCCAGATAACCAGAAATCGAGTGAATAAAAGTAAGAACAAGAGATCTGCCGAGCTGAAACTAAACCTTTAGTATCTAAGCCCTGTAACTGCAGACTAAGAGACAGTGGATATGTCACTAAAATTTCTACAGAGAAAAAGTATCAATTCCCTTTCTTGTTAACAATATTCTTTGGGACTTCTAAAAGAGAATTATGATAAAGTAGCTCAAATATTGCTCCTTTTCAACATCTTGGCTTTAATAATGATGATAGTGATGATGACAATTATGATTAAAAAACAAAACTAATACACTGAGAATGTTTGATATTAAATCTTCTTTAAGAATCTGGTAGACGTCTATGCTAAAATCCATATGACCGTGGGCTTCTTTTATTTTATTTTATTTTATTGGTAGAATTTTAATTACTGCTACTATTTTACTAAGGGTTAGAGGTTTTGTAAAAAGATTGTCTGATTTTGGTTCTTGTTTTATTCATTTAGCCATAAATATTTGCTGGTAAAACATCATTTCAGCAAGCGCCATCATCATCACAATCATCATCTTTATCATCATCATAACAGCCAAATAAACATTAATTTTATAAGTAAAATAACGAAAAGATATCCATGATGAATATGTTCCTGAAGGATATGTAAGTGTTAATTCTTGTGCCCTCAGATGTTCAGGTCAACAATCAGGAAGGGCTACAGAGATATGTGGAGACCTGAGAAAGTAGACTGCATGGCCTACTAAGCCTTGTCTCTTTTGGTCTGTAAAGCACCATGTTTTTTTGTTTGTCGGTTAAGTTATTTTTTTTTTGTTTTGTTTTGTTTTATTGTTTTCATGCTACATTCAGATTCATTCTGAGAAGGTTAGTCACAACAGCCAGATGTGTTCTGTGTACAACAGAAGTTTAAAAGGGTATGATTTTTTAAAAAATAAATTCGTTATATTAATGGGCTTATCACAAAAATCTGTTATGTTTTGACCACCACAAAAGCTCACCTCTGAGCACAATTCAAAGCTTGTGTGGCAAATGTGAACAAAATACAGTGATATATGATTACATAACATTGATTTATAAAGTCAAAAATATGAATGTTTTCAGGGTTGATCATTTGATCATGGATAACCAACTGGTGTGCTCTTCCTTGAGGAAGACTGTATGTAACAACAATTGGTGGAAAGGGGAGGCATGGATTTGAAAACAAGCAAGGAGGCATATATAGATGATGTCATGCGGCTGTTTAAATAAAAATGTCCCCATAGGCTTTTTTGCTTATGTGTGTGGTCCTCACTTACTGGAACTCTCTTAGGAAGGATTAAGAGTTGTGACTTTCTTTGTTGGAGGAGGCATGCCACTGAAAGTGGGCATTGAGATTTCAAAAGTCCATGCCATTTCCAGTTAGCTTTTTCTTTTTCTGTTTCTTGCTAGTGGATCAGATGCACACTTAGCTAGTACTACATCATGCCCACTTGCCTGCTGCAATGCATCCCACCATGACAGTAACGGGTTCCATCTTTCTAAATTATGAATCCCGAAATGAATATCCAGGACCTCTTGGACTCTGCCTTCACCATTCAGAAAAGTTCTGGCAAATAATTCCTAGGAACAGCTAAAAGCCACAAAAATGATGGGTTTCCAAACACGAGCTTGCAAAGAGGCTTGTGGATAGGAGGAATATAATTTTGATTTACAGATGCCTGTCTTAGTGGGATAGGACACTTTTACTATCAAGTACAGGATTCACAAACAAGTACTTTTAAAATAATGCTAATACCACTGTGTGACTATGTATAAGTTCATCAATACCATCATGTGACTAAGTCCATCCACACAGTATTTAAACAATTTGAATGCAAATAAATAATATAAATTTCCTATAGATAAATAATTACTCAGGCTAAAATTATCATTAAGACAACCAAGGGCGGGCCAATATATCAGTCATTGGAATTTATGTCAATATATATCATTTTGGGATCTACAACTAAAGCAACACTGCTGGAAGCTCCAACAGAATGGGCTTTTGATCATAGCAATATAAGATGGTTTCAGATAGAATGTTGTTGTTGATACCTTCGGACAAGTCATTTCATTAAGAAAATAAATAAATTAAAACTGAATACTGTTGTTGATACAAGAGAGTTCCAGCAGGCTTTTAAAGTCTTCCAGTATATATTCTTGAGGGAGAAAAACATACATTTATTTATAGTGTAAAAAGCTGTAGAAAAAAACTCACAGACCTCCAGCTAGTGACCACTTTGTGGTGTATAGATAGACTTCAGCCCACATTCAACAGACTAACCTGTGAGATGGTTCAGTATAGGCATGCAGCAGCATAGTGAGATAACAAGGAAATATGCACTCAAATTCTAGCTAGGGCAGAATGAAGGGTGGTCTAAGCAAGTACTTTAAAAGTTAAATAGGAGATAGAGGTGCAAGGAAAACTTTGCGATAGTTGAAAATGAGCATAAAAGATTCCCAGTCCTTTCGACTACTCCAATAATAAATGTTTTTCAAGTACTGACAGGAGAAGAGAAATGTCACTGCTTCCTGCAGGACCACCTCATACCCTGTCTCTTCCTAGAAAAGAAAAGTCATGTGTCAGCCAAAATATACTGTCACCCTAGTGATTGAAAAATTGCAAAAAATGATTTCAAAAACTAGTGGACAGCTTGTGGCCAGAAAAATTTTTACACATAGAACACTGTTGCATGAATTTCTAAGCAAGTCTTGTCTTTTTATACATGATGTGAATCCACGAAAGGAAAGCATATTATCTCTAGACCTATTTTTGAATACAGTATTTCTTAACTGGTGTTATGCATAAGAATTACATAAACTTCCTTAAATTTGGATGCTAATTTTAAAAGTCTAGGATAAAACCCAGGTTGTTTTTCTAACAAATTTTTGCTCAAATTGCTGCTGCTGTCCAGGAGATGTAATTTGAAAACCCATGATATATTTGGCTTTCTATGTTAGTGAGTTATCATTTTTAAGAAACAACATTATGCTTTCTTTTTTCATAGAAAAGGAAACAATCAGCCTAATAAAGAAACTAACTAAAGAGTATTTGCTAATTTTACATCTAAGACTAGGCTGAACTCAGAATATATGAGAAATAACTCAATAGAAAAAAAAAACAAACAATAGGTAATGATAATAGATAATAGATGAAAATGAACATTTCACAAAGGAAGACTAGTAGCCATAAGCCTATAAACAAAAGTCTTGATCACTAATTTGTGAAAAAATGAAATTCTAAATATTGTTGAGATATTATTTTATATCAGTGAAAATGGCAACTATGTAAAAGATTAAGAAAAACAAGTATGGATGAAGATGTGAAGAAAAGGGATCACCATTCAAATTGTTGATGGCCATGTCAGTACCTCTATTGAGAAAGACAGTGTTGAAGCCCCTCCCCAAGTTATCCAGCAATCCCACTATTAGATATGTAACTAAAAGAACTAAAGACAGCATGTCAAATATATTTCCATTTTTCTTTTTATGGCGGAAGATTTCAAAATAGACAAAAAAGGTGAAGTGTTCATTAGCTAATGAATGGATAAAAATGTCAGATATGCCATATTGAGAAGATCCTCTCACTCTGCTAAATGCAGTAGGCCAGGTACAGAGATATAGGCCCTGCATCATCTCCTTCATATGTGGGATCTAAAAAGGTCAATCTATGTACGTTAACAGTAGAATGAATCTATTTAGGATGGAGAATATTCACAAAGGAGGGTGTACAAAGCTCAGTTCATAGATACTAAGTTACCATTCGATAACAGTAACATGTTCTTGAGTGCTCAGTAGAGTGTAGGTAACAATAGCATAGACTATATTTGAAAAAAAATGCAGAAAAGATTTTGAAACTATTCAACACAAATAAATGGCAAATGTTTAAGGGCCTAAAAATACTGACTTTGATTTGAATTAGCAGCCATTCTGATCTCCGGTGCTGGGCATTTCTGACAACAGCAGCAGTTCTGCTGAGTAATGTCTATGATGATCAGGAAAGGTTATTAGTTTTGTTGTCACCAACTTCAGGTAACTGGGAGCTTAATGTTAATCACCTTGGCATTAACACATCAGTGTTGACATAAGGAAAATTGCTTATGAAATTGAGTTCCGAGGTAAACTAGTTGCCTTGCTTATCAATAATTCACTTTACTTGAAGGAAGCATAGATTTACAAATGGTAGTTATTGAGACTGGCATTTGGTAGACATAGTTTCCAAACTGAATAAAATGAGCCCGGCATTTCAATGAAACAACTGACATCAGTGGTTGGCAAGGATACAATCCGAGCTTCCAAGCAAAAGCAAGAACTTTAGGAAATTTATATCTGTTACAATTTTGACAGCTTCTCAATACAGACTCTTCTAATGAGATTAACAAATGTTACTATTTAATAATGTATAATAAAACGTTTCAACATTTGGAGGCACTGCATAATTCAGTGGACCAACATTTTCCAAATGGCTGATGCATGATGTTACAGAATCAAGCATTGCTAGATATGCAGAGATAGTCTGAGGACTGTGATGTAGTGTTAATAGAGTGGAAATTTCATCCATATGGTTTCAGTTTCTTCATTGTTACTGCTTTTGAGAAGTAGCTACAAGAAAGGATTCCTAGTAGTCTGAAAAAGAATGTGTAAAACCTGCCTCTAAAAGCTGATAAGATAGCCCTGCCTCTCTTTTATAACTACTCACTTTTGTAACGTTGCCACTTCAATGTTAGCTTCAAGTGATACAACATGCACCTCAAGCAGACAGAAAAACAGATTATGTGCATTCAGCTGTCTTCTCCTGAGCCAGGCATTACAAATTTTTAGAAAATTAGAAAGTACTGTCCCCACTCACTATTTCTTCCTTCGGAAAGTCAAGCTGTCTCAAAAATGTATTTCTGTTAATATGCTATGTGTTAGCTATTGCTGTTTTTGAATGTTAACATGTAGTTTAATTTTCAACATTAACATCTAGTGCTGTTTGTATAACATTCTAAATTTAGGATAATATTCTAAATTTAAAGTCGTCTTTATGACACTCAGTTATTCCTTCAAGGGTCATGAGATTTAAATGTCTGAGAACAACTACTCCGTGGTCTGAGCCACAAAGTTTGTGAACCAAAAGGATTGTCTTTAGGTAGACACAGCATCATCAATGTAATTACCATCACTGTTTCCATGACTAACACCAGTATCACTGCCCACTGCTTTCATCTGTGCAGCATGATGGCACCTGAAGCTTAACTCTTATGCCTATAATGTCATGTGAAATATTCTAGTAAATTTCTTTATGTGAAATAGTAAGATGCAAATTTGGTAACATTCCCATGTTAAAAGGAAGACACTAAAACTAATTCACTTTAGGGCCCAAGTCAATACTTGGTATGATGCAGGGTTAATAAAATCCAAATCATCACTTTTCTATGAGGTCACCTTTGTTCTTCGCCGAGTTTATGTGAAAGAGGGTTGATGTTGCCTTTCTTTTGGTTATTATCAATTGTCTATATTCCTAAAGCATGGAATAGGAAAGAGGATTATATTCAAATCAGCATTATTACTTAACAGACCTTACTAGTAGGCATCTTGATAAGATGTGGTCCAGGGCCTTTATTGGGAAGGTTTTATTACGTCATGCTGCTTTCTCCTCATGCCCATTTCTTTGTATACTGTAACATAAGTGAAATCAACGTCTTACCAATATTTCAAAAACCAATTCATAAAAGTTTGAGTAGTAAGTCACGTTTGTTGCCCACCCCCAAAAATTTTAAGGAGGTCTTTACCCTGTGAGTCTTGTACAGAGGTTTTAGGTTACACAATAGACTGCATCTTCAAATACTATATTTCAAGAATGAAAAAATATTGCTCACATAGACATTTCTTTTATTGGCTTTCTATAAAAACTCAGAGTTTTAAGGTTAGATTATTTCTGTAAAGACTGTTTCTGAAAGAATCTAAAGTAATATAACTCAGGCATGTTATTCTGGCAGACTTGACTTGATGCAGAGATTCTGTGAGTGTCTTGGAGGACCCAGAGCAATGAATAGTTAATATATTCTTAGCCTCTGTTACTGGTACATCAGCAGCGCTGATGGCAACTGCTGGCTCACAGTCAGCTCTTGATTAGACTTCCTGACATTGCCTGAAGAAGTGATATTATGTTTTGTTTATTAGAAAGAAATCCTAACGTTGTAGATGCCAAACATGCAGGCAGCTGGCAAATCTGTTTTCAGAATTTTGAAGCCTGTCACATTCTTGGCAAAGGCAGCATCCTGAACTGTATCTGGGTGAATCGGAAGTGTACACACAGCTTGGACTCACTTTCCCCCTTGCTGAACCTATATAGATTCTTCAGTGGACAAGCATAAATCCTGTCTCTAAATTGAGACTGGGTGATGCTGGTCCTGAAGGGACTGACTATAGAAGGAAATGCTGGGGAGGTAGGTGCTACCTTCTGAGGAGTAAAACACAACAAAAACAAATGCCATGAATAGTTCAGTTCACAGTTTACAGGAGTAAGGAGTAAGGATCATTTCCATATGCCCTCAAGCCTCTGTACCAGAACAAAGTCACTGTTACCTACAAATCTGCTCAAAACAAACGCTGATACAGGCCTGAGAAGAATATGTACCTAAAACTGCAACTGACATCATCATAACCACTCTTTTGTGCTTTCTTATAAGCATGTTAGAGTAGCAATAAGCGCAGCATGGTTAGCTTTGGAGAGCTTTTGTCTTGGCTTGTTTAAAATGGCACCAGAAGCACAAGTCAGTGGAGACATTTGGAGAGATACAGAAGATAATTTGTAAGTAATATTTTATTAATTCCTTGAAATTTTCATATAATTTATTTTAATCATTCAGCCCTTGTCTGACTTCTACCAACTCTCCCTCACCTCTCTATCCACATAACCTCACTACCTTTTTGTCTTTTAACCCATAGAATCTAGTATATATTGTCCACATATTCTCAGACATGTGGACTTCCACCAAAGGTTGCTTAACTTACCAAAGTCACAATCTTTAAAACAGTAGACTCTTCTTCTCCAAGTAGCTATCCATTGGCAATAGTTTCTCAGCTAATTGTGGGATGTTTTGCTCAAATCCCCCCACCCAGGCTGGTATTGTGTTTGGCTTGAGCTTGTGCAGGTCTGATACAGTTTTACAACTGCTGTGGGTTCATATAAGCATCTGCTCTGTTGAGTCTGAGAAATACTGTTTTCTTATAGGCATCCACTACATCTGACCCTTACAATCTTTCCACTTCCCTCTTCTGAAATCATCCCCAAGCCTTAAGAGAAAAAGGACAATAGAGATGTCCCTTTATGCTTTATGGCTGAACTTTATACAATCTCATAGTCTGTGCTTGTTGACCAGTTCTTGTTCCCTGTGTTAATCACAATCTACCGTAAGAAAAATCTTCTCTAATGAGGACTGACAGATGCACTAATTTATGGGCATGAAGAGTCAAAGGAGTCAGTTTAATTCTATATCCATTTAACAGAATAAAAAATAGTAGGTTCTCCCTTAGTTTGGGACAATATATTTGTTATGTAAGGTATCTCTCTTTTTAGCAGCTAAATTAAAAAGTTTATGTTAATTTTTAAATTTGTATTTATCAATTTAATATGTATAGTTGTTTTCACTGCCTGTAAGCCCGTGTAACGTGTATGCTGGGTGCCAGTGGAGGCCAGAAGAGGGAGTTGGAGCCCCCCTGAGCGTGGAGTAACACACGGTTATGAGCTACTGTGTAGGTACTTGGAACTGAACTTGGATCTTCTGATAGGGCAGTCAGTGTTTCTACCTGCTATCCCATCTCTCCAGCCCCAAATTTACATTAATTTTAAGAGCATGAATAAAATATAAATTTAACTTAAAATGATACAGCTAAATCTTTGTCAAGATTTCATATACCAACTAATGGTTAGCCTAACTTTATAATGAATAAACATATTAAAGACTCTTACATTGATCAATTAATTTTAACATTTTATAGTCCCCCATATAATTATGAGTACTTCTTGTACATATTTATGTAAAGTGTATCAGAAATTAATAATGGATTATGCATCAGCACTATGGAAGATGATACATTATTATTTAATTTTAAAATTTATTCACAAAACTGTGAGCATTATAATTTGAGAAAATATCTAAACTAAAATGCCTGCATACCTAAAAGTAGATAAGATATTTCTCATTATTACTAAATGTATTTTAGTCCATAGGGAAGTATGTGTTTGAAGTGTAAATTACACTAATCTAGATATGGTCTTAGCAATATGCACTAGGATACTGAAATCCCTTTTTAAAATATTTTTAAGTCTCTTTCCATTTTAATTTTAGTTTTTTATTGCTTGAGAATTTTATACATGCATACAATACTAGCAAAGTTCTACATTTATCTGAGAAGTCACTGTCAATTGCTGACTCCTGGGAGAGGAACAGACTTTTTTCTTGAGGGTAGTGGCCCCTGAAAGGCTATCTGTGTTCTAGTAGATGGTCCAATACCTGTGTATATATTGGCAAGGCAAAGCCAATATTAATTTTTTAAATCAGTGACATTATTTAAAAAGCAAGCAAGAAAGACTGTAACTTAGAAGATGCAAACGAGTATTTCATAAAACTTTTAAAACCTACAGGAATAATACACAAGTCATCAGAAGATCATTTTAATCAATCATTTATATTACATATGTACTTCCATGAGTCACAACATTTTATATCTCACTACTATTAGTGAATTGGACCTGACGGCGAAGTGCATGACTTTCCTTGATTAATTCAATTTATAAAGGAAGATGTTATGTTTTAAAGGAATATAGACTAACGCATTTATGTGTGACTTCATCTGAATTCCTATTAGGTGTTGTCTTCGTAGTTTTGCCAAATATTTTAATTATATTTTATATTTTTTTAGCTTCCTGTAAGGCTTGATTAAAAATATAAGTCTGGGAATCCTGAGTTAATTCAGAGTGGGCAAGATTCATTTAATTCTCCTATCAACCTATCAACAGTTATTTCTAAAAGACAGCTGAGAAAATATGTCCTAGCTGCTTGGACCAAGAACACTACTGACTGATGATACAAAGCAAATTTGTCCATGTTTCCCTTCGTTCATTCTTCAGTTAACTAACAGACAATCAGAAAAAAATCAAGTGTTAAGGGATTATGATCATTTGCAATGGAGATTACAATTATTTCTAAAATCATGCCAATCACAATAGGTAGTTGAAAAAAATGTTAGGCTTTTGTTGGAGAAAACCATTTACACACATTTCACAAGTCATGTAATAGTGTTATAGCTAATCTTGTTTGTCAGTATAACACAACTGAAAAGAAGAAGCCTCACTCAGATGAAAAATTTCCTACATCATATTGGCCTGTAGGCCATTTTCTTTTTCTTTCTTTAGTTCTTTTTAGATTTTTTTTTTATTTACAGCTCAAATGCTGCCCCCTCCTCCTCTTTGCCTATGAGAGGGTGCTCACTCCCCAGGTATCCTGCAACCCTAGCACATCAAATTTCTGTGTGATTAGGCAAGCCCTCTCCTACTGAGGCCAGACAAGGCAGCTCTCTGCAACATATGTGCCAAGTGCCTAGGTCTAGCCTACGTATATTCTTTTGCTGGTGGCTCAGTCACTGAGAGCTCCCAGGGGTCCAAGTTAGTTGATACTGTTGGTCTTAGTCACCCACATCTGTAGGCCATTTTCTTATCTGTTAATTGGTATAGTAGGGCCAGCCCAGTATTGGTGGTACCATCCTAAGCAGGTAGGACTTGGCTGTTTAAGAAACTTAAATAAACCTGAGTATTAGATCAAACCAGGAATCAGTGTGTCTCTATGAATTTTGCTTCAAGTTTCAGCCATCACTTCCTGCTTTGGCTCTCCTCAATGGCTGTCTGTCATTTAAAAGAAAATAAGCATTTAAAAGAAAATAAGGTCAGGCTGTTTTCAGTCATATTGTTTTATCACAGAAACAAATACCAAACAGACTATATATTGATACCAGTGGGGTGGATGAGGTTTTTACTGGGATGAAGCTAATTGAGGTACTTTTTTGCAAGGATTATGGAAACATTTGTAACTTTGGTCTAGAAAACCATCCAGTGCTAGAACTTAGTGGTCTGTTCTAGTAGGATCCTGGAGGATATGGATGCCAAAAAGAATGTAAACAATAGAGGCCTAGTTTTTGACCTTTCAGAATGAAGTGAAGCCTCTATGTGGGATGTCTTTATGACATTTTAAATAAAGAATCTGTGGAAGGAAAATCTTTGCTTTATTGGAAAATTGGAACTCAAGGCACAAACCTTGGAGCAATGTTGCTGGTCAGCTGGGGTCAAAGAATGAGCTATGAGCCAGCAACACTGAGACAAAATCTGAGAACTAGTTCCTCAAACCCAGCAGAAGGTCTGTGGTGTAGGGGGCCAAGGCTGCACCTCCAACTGGCAGCTGGATGTGGCAACATACAAATTTTCTATGAAGTACATGTTTTGGAGAGAAGAAAGTATGAGGATTTCATGAGGAGCATCCAAGTTCTTACATTGTGTGGAGGAACTGGAGTTCCTGAAGAGAAGATGTGGTTTCAGTTGCAATGGAGAGCCGAGCTTATTCAAGATGCCAAGGCTATGGGATGGCCATGAAGAACAGAGGCAGTTGTGGAGTAGAGTCAGCCAGAGCCATAAACTGTTTACTAGATAAACAGTTTATGCAGCTGATGAAAGTGCTAAAGGAGCTTCCCACGACTCGTGAAGCCAAGGAGATATTTAGTATTTCCCAGATACAAGATTCAGAAGTATAGGGTTTGCTTTACAGTGTGGAATGGAGGAGGTTGCATTTATCTGATTGTTTTCAGACATTTATTTATTTATTTATTTATTTATTTATTTATTTATTTATTTTTTGCCTGTCTGTCTGTTGGTCGATCGGTCAGTCAGTCGGTTTTGTTTTGTTTTGTTTTATTTTGTTTTGTTTTGTTTTGTTTTGTTTTTCAAGAGACCACAATTATGGAACTCTGATTTTTGAACACAACTAGGGCTTTTAAGTGAATGATTTTTTTTTTAATTCCTGGGATTCACCCCTTTGGTTTTTAACAGCCCATGGGTTCATATGAGAAATAAAGGTGGAGAGGCTTGTGTTAGATGAAGTGGTGAACTACATCGAGAATCAGCTCTGAATCCCTTGGGCCTGAAATGTGCAGGTGACGTTAGACTAGAAAATACACCAGGAGCTTTCTTTTCTTTACTTTTCATTTTATTTGGTTTTCCTTCTTTACTACACACTTCCATATGGGAAAAATAAGGAAGAGCATGGGAAAGCAAGTACACATCAATGTGTCAGGGCAGATGAGTAGTCCTCAAAATCTGGGTACAATAGTGGTAATAAAGACATTTGATTTATTGTAAATTTTTCATGTTTTGCTCATTATTTTTATGTAGGCATCTAATCACCATCCCTGATTTAAAGCTGTACTACAGAGCAGTAGTAATAAAAACTATATGGTATTGGCAAAAAACAAAAACAAAACAAAACCAGACAGGTGAATCAATGGAACCAAATTGAAGACACAGACGTAAATCCACACACCTATTATTCTTGTGACAACCTGATCATGTTTTGGGAAGGACTGTGGAAGGACTTTGAAACTTTGGACTAGAAGAGACATTGTGTGTTAAGAGGTCTGTGGGGTGTTCTGTAGGAGCTTAGAAGATAATATTGAGAACAGTGCAAATAATGAAGACCTGGCTTGTGAAGTTTCAGAGGAAAGAATAAAGACGTCTATCAGAGCCATTGCTGTTTTAATTGTGAAGATTCTCTGAGTTTAGTTAGCTGCAGTTGAAGAATCAGCTACGAATAAGAAGATAACAGAACTACTAAAGCGAAACCTTTGCATTACTGGGACTATTGTTGTTGGTTAGCTGGAACTAAGAAATTAGTGGTGATTAAGAAGAGACCAGCATCATTGAGGCAAAATCTTCTGCGAAGTGTTTTCTGACAGCACAAAGAGGCTGTGTTCCAGAGATAGCCAAGGTTGTCTGCATCAGGACTTGGTAATATGTGAGAGTCACCTAGGTGGTACTGGTTTTGAAGGCATGGAGGGGTCATGAAGAGCAGCTAAGGCTCAGCACTGTGAGAGGCAATGGAAGGACATTGGTAAAGGTGTAGCCTCAGTT
>JANHMN010000011.1:35872761-35912877 GCA_030674055.1 Rhabdomys pumilio | reverse complement strand
TTGAGAAAATGTTTTCCATGAGATCCAGCTGTAAGGCATTTTCTCAATTAATGATCAATGGTGGGAGGACCGATTGTAAGTGGTGGCATCCCTGGGCTGGTAGTCTTGGGTTCTATAAGAAAGCAAGTTGAGCAAGCCAGGGGAACCAAGCCAGTAAGTAACATCTCTCCATGGTCTCTGCATCAGTTGCAGCTTCCTGACCTTCTTGAGTTCCAATCCTGACTTACTTTGGTGATGAAGAGCAATGTGGAATTGTAAGCTGAATAAACCCTAACTTGCTTCTTTTTTATAATGTTTTTTTTTTTTTCAAGAATAGAAACTCCGACTAAGGAACCTATGGATACATGAAACCAAAGAAACCAAAGTTATACAATGGAAATAGAAAGCATCTTCAACAAATGGTGCTGCTCTAACTTGATGTCTGCATGTAGAAGAATGCAAACAGATTCATATCTATCATCCCACACAAAACTCAGGTCCAAGTGAATTACAGATCTCAACATAAAACAACATACACCAAATCTGATAGAAGAGAAAGTAAGAAAGAGCCTTGAATGCATTAGTGCAGAAGATATCTTCTTGAACAGAACACTAATAGCTCAGGCACTAAGACTGACTATTAATAAATGGTATTTCATGAAACTGGAAAGCTTCTCTAAGGCAAAGGATACTATCAATAGGACAAAATGGCAGCCTACAGAATAGGAGACCTTCACCAACCCCTAGCATAGGGCTATTTTCCAAAATATGTAAAGGACTCAAGAAACTAGATATCAACAAACCAAATAATCTAGTTTAAAAATGGGATTAGATCTAAACAGAGAATTCTCAGCAAAGAAATAATCAACTGGGCAAGAAGCACTTAAAGAAATGTTCAAAATCTTTAGCCATTGGGGAAATGCAAATAAAAGATTGCTCTAAGGTTTCATCTTATACCTGTCAGAATGGCTAAGATTAAAAACGCCAGTGATAGTTCATGCTGATGAAGATGTGGAGCAAGGGAAACAACCCTCCATTGCTGGTGGGAGTGAAAACTTTTACAACCACTTTGGAAATCAATTTGGTGGTTTCTCAGAAAATTGGCAATTTATCTAACTCAAGACCCAGTTATACCATTCTTGGGCATATACCCAAAGGATAATCCATTCTACCACAAGGGTACTTGCTCGACTATGTTCATAGCAGCTTTATTAGTAATACCCAGAAACTGGAAACAACCTAGAAATCCCTCAACCAAAGAATGGGTAAAGAAAATGTGGTATATCTACACAATAGAGTATTACACAGATGTTAAAAACAATGACATCATGAATTTTGCAAGCAAATAGATGAAACTAGAAAAAAAAATATTCTGAGTGAGGTAACCCAGACCCAGAAAGACACACATGATGGAATGTTTAAAAAATATGGATATTTTAAAGTTGGGGTGTGTCTAATAGAATAATATTAACATGAGATTTTAGGGACAGGAAAAGGTAATAATTTAAAAGTGATGTGTTTGTATGTCTAAATGACAAGGAGTAGATAGCTGTTGGCTAATCTTATTGTCATCTTTATTAATTTAGCAAAGGGAACCTCGAATGAATAACTGTCTCTACTATATTGGCCTGCAGCATGTGACAGGAGCATTTTCTTAATTGTTAATTTTTGTAACAATTAGAGGCTCAACTCCCTGTGGGTAATACCATGCCTAGGCAAGTGAATCTAGGCTATTTAAGAGAGATAGCTGAACTAGCACCTGAGAACAAGCCAAGAACTACTCCACTGGTTGTTTCTTCAACCTTCTGCCTTGAGATCCAGTCTTCAGTTTCCTTGATAATGGACTGTAACCTGTAAGAATAAACCTTCATCTCTACAAGTTGCTTTTGGTCATGTAGCTTATCAGAGCACTACAACATTTTTGTGAACTTGAAGTACTTGGCACAAATAGAAACCTCAAGCAGATGTACATTCCTGACATACAATAAATCTTAACCAATGATGGCATCTTTATGTGTCACAGAAGAACCATGAAGAACATATGCACTGAAATTGACCATAATATGAAGTGCAAATGCTGTCTCTCCATGAGTCTCTCCTCGTGTGTGTTTTACCAAATGTCTCTTCTATAAAGTTCTGGCCAGCGTCATTTATCTGAAAGCAAGTGCTGGCATACTCTTTACCATATTGACTTATGCAACAAATGGGAAGAACGTTAGCAACAGAATTAGAACTGGAATCATCCAATCCAATGCCAGATGATTTCATATAAGAGTGTTGCTGTTGCTCACACGTTTCTCAGCATACCTTGTCCTCCAGCATCTTCCATCAAGTCCTCATCCTACTGACAAAATAAACTTCATTAGATTTGTCTGAATGAAATGCTTCCATTTGCATTAAACAGTTTTCATTTGTTTGTTTTGGCTTGAGATTCTGTGATCATTGAAAAATGCTAATGTCACATAGACCAGCCAAGTGCTGTCGCTCATGCATATTAGATGTGCTAGAATTTTGCTTATTTTTCATTTCTTTGGAGCTGTAACACTTAACTGAGCACGATATTATTTACTTTCACTGTTTACTAAACCAGACACAAAGGTGAAAGGATGATATTGTTACTACCAAAGGACAATGTTATGTAAAAGTCAATAATAGAAATATATAGTTCTCATTATGCTATAAGCAAGCAAGAGTTTGAAAATAAAACAAATTGCACACTGACATTTAATTTGTAAAAAAGCAAGTTACTGTGCTAAGGATAACATTCTTTACCTTACTAAATATTCTCCTGTTTATGGAATGGGGCATGAATATTTGGGAAATCCTTACTTTTACACCTTGGCCTTGCTCCTTATCTGCATGGCTTGTCCTTTACCCAGGTATGATATGACTAGTTGCATATCCTAAGCTTGGTAATCTTATGTGAAATTCCACTCATGCCAAGTGTCTCATAGAATCCTATATTTTCTGTTGGTGTCCAAATCTACAACTCATATTTCAAAATAAAACCTAAGTTGTGATAGTAAAACTTCACAAATATGGATTATGTTTATAATCTGACTATAACAAACAAGTATGTCCTGAATGAATAAATGCGTAAATGGGCATACATTTCATCCTTCCACCCAGACTTCAAAGTGTTTTCCCTCTGATCCTGCTATTTGTATGTATTATCCATTGATTTCTGACTCAGCTGTGAATTAAAGTCACTGCAGAGTAGTAACAGTAATGCAATGCCATAGATTTGAACTCAGCCACCTGAGTCTTCATGGTAAAGTATGTAAACTACTTTTTTTTTTTTTTTACTTCTGGAGTGCAACTTTTTTACAAATACTGGAGAGTTCTTGGGAATAGGAGGTATATGTATTTAGCAACTGAGTTTAACTGTGAAGCTGCAGAGAGCAGTGAACAAGGATAAGTTTTAAATGCAACTGCAAAGCACTTGGGAGGCAGAGGCACGCAGATTTCTGAGTTCAAGAACAGCCTGGTCTACAGAGTGAGTTCCAGGACAGCCAGGGCTACACAGAGAAACCCTGTCTCGAAAAAACAAAAAGAAAAAAAAAAATGCAACTGCATGTGGTCATAGGCTCTTACATATGTGGTCCATGTCTTCATTATGTAACCTCCCTGAAGTGGTGGGTTTTTTTTCTCTAATAATAATAAATAAATAAGTTAGCATATAATGAGAGTTTTCTGATAAATAAAATAGAGAAACAGTTAAATTGACAGTATAGTTTAATGGAATGCCAGTCATTATTGTTAATAATTGTAATAGAATTGGAGGTGTGTGAAGTAATGTAAGTGGTGAGTCTGAACTTTAAGTTGATAATCATCAGTTTGGAGACAGTTGATGGGTGTTTTTAAAATATGCGCACACGTACTTCTTTATTTTACATTAAATAGACCAGTATGGTTTAGGGCGGGGGGAAGTCATTTTCAAAATCATAGGTTTAAATGCTTAATCTATCTTTTATGTTGTGGTTTGGGAAAAGCAAATAGCTTCAGGAAAAAATAAAACTATGAGGTATTAATGGGGATGTTTGAGAACTAGAAGAATTTATTTCTTATATGGTGAATACTACTACAAAATAGGATAAGCAAGAGACAGAATAAATACATGGTGTATACCATGTAAGCAAGAACTACTGAAGAAAGCATCATGGGAAAGGCAATGTCAATGCTTGGCTGTGGCATAATAGGATTTAACAAAAGCAAATGAGTGGCCAAAATGTGGAGGACAATCCATTGAACTTAGATGTCAATGGTCCACTGAAGAAAGCATATTCAAAGAGAAGTGAATGTGGTGGGTAATTACTGGGAATAATGTGATGAGGATTTTAGGATAGTTGGTTTGCATGTGTGATGTGTTGTACATTATCCGTGCATGCAAAAGTTGCCTATGATGCATTTCAGGTGCTGGCAGGGAGCAATTAGATGCAAGAAAAACTGGAAGGCAACAGCAATTGCTGCTAAGTTGGAAAGATAAGTATCAGACAAATTTGATAGCAGCATATCTGAGATACCCTTGGAAGCACATTAACCTAATGTGCTTGTTTTCTTCTCTACTCAGTGTGCGAAATTATTTGTTTCTCTAAGTAGAATAAAAAGAGGTTTCAAGAGCTGACTGAAAACCTAATCAGAGGCAGAGGACAATGGAGGGACTGAAGAGTATGATATTGACAGCATGGCTATAGGTCAGTTTTGAGCATATGTACGTTGATGTAATACAATTGTAACTGACCAATAGGATGGTCATATAAAAATAGCAGTATGAATTGGAGGTTACTTCATATGTATAAGCCACAGAAAGTCCACTAAAAGTGTTAACTTAAGGATTACTTTTGCATTGAAAAAACAACAAAGAATATGTTACAGATTCATAGAGGCAATAAAACAGGAGACTAAGGGAGAAAAAGAGAAGAAAGGAAAGATGGGAAGGATGAGTAGAGAGGGAAGAAAGAAAGAGGACTGAAGAAAGGAAAAGAGGGTAGGAGGGAAGGATGGAGGAACAGAGAGAGGGAGGGAGAGAGGGAGGGAGTCGAGGAGGGAAGTAATTGTGAGGAGGGAAGAACAGAAAGAAGAAAAAAGATAAAACAGAGAGCTTTCACAGAAATGGAATGAAAGAAGCCAAGTTTGTGTGAGTTGAGGCTTTGTTTACATCCTTAGCTTGAGTAGATGGAATAAGGATCAGAAAGGGTTATAGAACTGATTCAAACAACTTGCTGAGAAGAAAGCCTTACTTACCATCAGAAACATTTTGAAGAGATCTCAGAGAAGACAGACAGATGCAACAACAACAGGAAAGACTTCTAGATTCTTCAAGAAGGAGACCACCACAGTCTCTGTGGATTGGGAAAGGCTGAAAACTCACTTAGAAACATTAAAGTGTGACCAGATAATAAAGAGACTGTTTCTAAGGCAAGTTACCTTCATACATGAGAATGTTTCCATATCGTCCATGGAAGCACAAAAGAAAAACTCAGGTAACCCTCTTGGATTAATCTCTGCATATGGATAAGAACCCCACCATGGTTCTTCAGAACATCTTACTAGAATATTACTGTCATAGTCCTTACAGAATGAGGACAAGTTCTTAGCATTAAAAACAACTTTCATGAGGTTGTTGATAGTGGAAGAAAGATACTAATTGGTGTTGATTTTTTTTCCAGTTCACCATTCAGAAGTTACTAATCAGCCAGGTATAACTTTGAAGCCTCTTGCTCTGAGATGGTTTTATCCACCCCAATGAGGTAGCTTTGAATGCCCTCAGGGTAAAGGCTACAAAGCAAATTGATATCATACATACACTTTCCCTAGCAAAAAAAGAAAAAAAATGTATGAACATTTAGCCTGTTGAAATTCCATATGAAAAAATATTTGGACAAAATTGATGTGTCAATTGTTAAGAAAATAATTTTATGCTATGATTAACTCTATTAGTTACAGATGATTTTAATTATTTTGTTTAATGTTGAATGAAACCCTTTTCTTCTCCTTTTTATCTGTTAGGCCCTGTGAGGGATGGTTATTTGCACCTCTGTGTCACAGGATGAAGTGATAGCCCCCGGCTCACCAATTAGAGTATGTTTACCACATCAGAGTGACATCTCCATCAGTCAACTAGTCCTTTACTGGTCCAGCATGTAGACCTTAGCAGAGATGGATCATTTAGAGAGCTTGGAGAATTCATTTTAGAGGAAAGAGATGGGTATTTTTATGATCTTTTAATAAACTGTGTGAACTATGTCAGCCTTATTACTGGAAGGAAATGGAAATTTCACTGTTAGTACTGAAAAGAAGTTATTTAACAAAGTATACTGTGTTTTGTAACAGTCTGTCATCTTTAATGAGCTGGAAAGATGGCTCTGTATTTAAGAGCCCTGGTTGTTCTTGCAGAGGACCAGTACTCAATTGCTAGCACCCAGATAGTGGATTACAACTATCCATAATCCAATTCTAAAAAATCCTACACCCTCCATTCTCAATAGGCACTAACATTCATGTGGTGCACATACCTAACTGCAAACAAAATGTTCAAACACATAAATAAATCTTAAAAGATATTTAAATCATTTTACTCTCCCTGTGTTAGTCAGGATTATTACATCTGTGCCAAAACACCATGATCAAAAGCAACTTGAAGAAGAAAGGATTTATTTGGCTTATACTTCAGCACCACTGTTTAGCATCAAAGAAAATCCATTCAGGAATTCAAACTGGGCAGGAACCTGTAGGCAAAAGCTGAAGCTATGGAAAGGCTGCTTACTGGCTTGCTCCTCATAGATTTCTCAGTTTATTTTCTTATAGAACCCAGGACCATCAGTCCAGGAATGAGAGCACAGACAATGGGCAACATGCCTGCAATTCAATCTTATGGAAGCATTTTCTTAATTAGGTTCCCTCTTCTTAGATGACTTTACCTTATGTTAACATGAAACTCTGTCATACTACCTAAGATTGACAAAATATTTATATATGATACTCATGATCTGAGTTGTTTTCCCTATTTCCAGTAACACACAGGGCAACATTCTGCTTCTGAGAGCCATTAGGTTATTGGACAGGTACTTATGTCAAAGTCTAATGTCTTCAGCATCAGTGGAATATACATATATTTGTTTTTCATTTCCAAGCCCAATCTAACAAGAGTGAACTGAATTGATATCTCTAGTGTATGATTTCTGTGTTGTGAGTTTGGAAACAGCAAGGGGAATAAATTCAAAATGTTATCGAAGAATGTAATCCTCATGTTCTTAGTCCTTCAGAGCCACACCATAGCTTCTAAGATTCCTCCTCTGGGATAGGCCTTTAATTTCTTTTTTATAAGCTGCTTAATGGTTTAGCATTAATGGTTTCTCGAGAATTGATCTTTTAAAAAGGAGTCTTTCAGGGCTGTGGTAAGACAACTGAAATTTAAATGAAAATGATGGTGATGTTTTCCTTGGTCTGAAAGTTTCTCAGACCCCTTACCACTATTGTACTGATGTTATGAAGGCCAGTACAATACACCGAAGCATCATTGATCTTCTGGGTGTGTTCGTCACAGACACATCTTCATAGTTTAGAATGCTAAGCTTAGAAGTTTTACTGTAAACAATAACATACAGGGGGTATGAAATAAGTCATAGCAGCCAAAAATTCTTAAATATTGTAAAAATTAAAGAAACTAAAATAACAATCACAATTAATTTACTTTAGTTCCAATATAATTTCTATCACTAAAACATGACTGAATATTTTGACATAATAATATATATCTTGAGTACTTCCCATTAGAGGATTTTGAAATCCACATTAATTTCCGGCTGCTGAAGTTATGTGTGCTTCATTCACTGTTATTTGCTCTGTTATAATTGTCATATGTGTTTTATTTTAAAATAAATATAGTACAGTCTTTGAAAAGATCAAAAACTCTCAAGAGTTACAGAAATTTATTATATGAGCCATCTTTAATAGTATCTAAGATAGGATGCTAAAATCAATTCTACATCTATAGCAAAACAAAATTATAGAACTGTATTTATGAATTTTAATAAGATATTATTTTAATGGGGAAATTTAGGGTAATATACATTTTTATTTTATGCCCTGGTTCCTACCATACAAATATGAAAACAGGGAATGATGTATGAGAATCTATTTAACTTCATTAACTTATTCTAATTAATGAAGGTCAATTATCATCACTAAACAAAGAATTTGAGTTAAAGGAGAAAATGTATGAGTGAAAGCCATACATTGTTGTGATAAAATAACTAGTAATTTATAACACAAAATAACTCATCAAAGTAAAATTAGAAAACATGAAACACACCCAGATGTAGGAGGCTGACTATCCCAAATGCTCAGTCTCATCTTTCTTCTAAATGTATTTAATTCTTTCTCTCTGCAATACGGGAAATGGCTATTGCTGCTACTTTTTTGCCCCAGGTGAAAACACCTATTATCTGATTTTGTTTGTGATTTGGGAAAGAAATGGACTCAGTCTCTCATTTTGATGATTTCATGTAGTAAGAACTAGGGTGGGAGGAGTAAAGAGAGGAAGAGGAGGAATAAGGAGAGGAAGAGGAAAAGGAAGAGAAGGAGCTAGGGAGACCAGAGATGTAGGCAGATGGAGAGCCACGCAGGTATGCAGAGCAGTTGCAGGTAATAACTTTTAGATTAGCTAATTGGGAAACAACTCTCTTTGTATGGGCATATTGTTATTGAGCATTACCAAACATATAAAACCTTTTTTTAATCTTTAAGCATTAGAGTCTCATTTTATTACTGGGCCTGCATGGATGGTGGGATGGCCTGGGCAATGCCCAGTCTTGTGGGGACAGCATGGAAGATTGGCCAAGCCATCTCTCATGCTGGCATCTCGTGAGTGGCATGGCTGCTGTTTCTAGCTGGCCTTTTCTAGCTGTGGCGCGCACAAGGCGTCAGAGCTAGGTAGAGCCGCTGCAGCTTAGACAGTGAGCTTACTGGCTGCTGATTTTAATAATTACTTCAACAATTTCATGGTTTTTTTTTTAGTTTTTTTTTTCTTGCATAAGGCACTTGGGTAGGACAGTTGAAGGTGGATTTTCTCATTGGCTGTCTTTTCAATGCTATAACACCTTTTGTATTATTATCCTGGAAAGGAAATACATGGTTAAATTTACTTTCTGAATAATGAGAAAAAATTAGTGTCTTGGTTGCTTTCCATTGGTATAATAATGACATCATGTCTAAAAGCAACTTGGGGGAGAAGAGAGTTTATTTCACTTAACAGCATACACTCCATCTGAAAGTGAAGTTAGGGCAGGAACTCAAGAGAGGAATCTTGGAAGAGAAAGTAAAACAAAGTTCCTGGAGGAACACTGCTGACTGTTTCCTCTCCTTGGTTTGGTTAGCCTACATTCTTATAAAACCCAAGACTACCTCCCCAGAAGTGGTATTTTGCATGGTGTGCTGAGTCCTTTGTCATTAGACATTAATAAGGAAAATGCTCCTACAGGCCTGTATAAAGGCCAAGCTTAGGGTTCCTCCTTTGCAGATGACCCTATTATGTGTAAAGCTGACAAAAAACTAACCAGCACCTTTGAGGATTTAGCAACTTGACACACAAATGTAAACAGTATCACATCAGTAACTTTTCCTTTCTAAATGATTCCCAAGATCTCATGTAATTATCAAGCTCACAATATCAAAAACATTCCAACTTTTAAAAGTCCCATAACTCTTTAAAATGATTAATATTTTACAAGTTAATTCTCTTTAAAATATCCAAATACTCTCTAGAAGTCCAAAATCCCTCTACTACAACCTCTTGTAAAATACAAAATAAGTTTAATTTTTCTTATTATAAATAATCAAGCATAGTCATAGTCAAATCAAAGCAAAACCAAGCTCTAACTGTAATGTCAAGAGTATAGCTCACTGTCTGACATCTTAGATTCTCATGATGCTCTGGGCTCATGACATATATATTGCTCATTCAAAGTATTGTAAAATAACTCTTTGAGGGACTTTCAAACATCCCTCTGAGACATCACAAGCCAGGCCTGCATCAGCTACCCTGCTCTCAGCATAATCTTCCAGGTCCCCAAACAGCTCATGAACCTCTGAACACTCAATTGCTTTTCTAGCCTAAAGTTTCAAACTTTTCTCACAATCATCTCCCAAACATGTTCAGTTCTATCATAGCAACTCTCCACAAACCTGGTACCAACATCTGTTTTAACTTGTTTTCTGTTAGTGTCATAAAGACACCATAAAGGAAAGCATTGTGGAGAAGGAAATGGTTTACTTTACAGCTTCATGTCCATTCCAAGGGGTAGTCAGAGAACACACTTAAGCCAGGAACATAGAAATAGGAACTAAAGCAGAGACCATGAAGAAATGCTACTTACTGGCTTGCTGTCCATACCTTCTTTCTTATACAATCAAGGACATTCTAGCCATGGAAGGTATAGTATGCCCCATCAATCACTAATCAAGAAAATTCCCAGAGGCCTGACTGCTGCTCAGTCTGCTGGGGCGTTTTCTCAATTGATTTTCTTCTTCCACGATGACCCCAGCTTGTGACAAGTTGAATAAAAGCATAATAAACAACCATAGATATGCAGAATTATTGACTGTCCTTCTAACATATGAGCCAGAGATACTTAGTTAGCATGAGAGATTCTTTTTAATTTCATTACATTATACAGTTCATATGTTCTTTTGTTTAGACAGTCTAAGGATGTTTTTGGATATTTTTCAACACATCCACAATTCCTAACAGTATCTACCTGCTCTTTCTGAATTTCCTCTTAACATATGTTCTCAGTCACTCATTCAATTCTGCATCTGTTCTTTATTCAATATACCATGTCCTCAATTCCTATACAAAACAACTGGGGCTTAGTTTTAGTAATTATGTGCTGCAATAAAGAATCAACTTCTGTTACAAATCCTTTTCTTCCTATAGAATTATAGTAATCTACTTTCTACAGTTAGGACTTAGACTTTATAGACTATTTCAACCTGCTTGGTTCAGCTGAAGGGATATTCAGAGATCGTTAACCATGGATGTTTTTTAGAGTATTGTATCATTATTCACCTTGAAAGTAATAAATATTATATAATCATACTGTCAATGTATATGTTTTTATTTGGGGACATGACAAAATGTTCAATTAAATGTGAATAAATAGTTAGAAATGGAAGAATAAAAGAAAGAGTTAAACTAGTTTTGTCCCAACCACCCTGAACACTCCTAAGATCCTTTGATCTCAGAATCTAAGATCAGCCTTGGTTAGCACATTGATGAGAGAAATACTTAAACTCTGGTGGTATGACTATCTCCTCTAATTCATGTTAAAATCTAACTCTCATAATACTAGTAATAAACATAAATGGCTTCAGAAGGTACATCATTGTGGGGCTGTGGCTCGCATATGGGTGTGGGTCCTGTGGGGCTGAGTTGGGGGTCCCATCTGTCTGTTGCCCCAGATGTCTGGAACCTCAGCATAGGGGGCAGAAGCATGGGAATTTGACTGAGTTCACTCCATGCAGTGCTGGGTAGATGTCTGGCTGTGAGAAGTCACAGAACTCTGTTCCGGATGTGGGGAGATCTCAGTCTGAGGTCCTGCTGGGGGCAGAGTTCTTCAGTTAGGGGAGGTCTTCAGGCCGAGATGGGTGGTGGAGACCAGCTGGTCTCAGCCCTTGGGCACCCAGGCACCAATGGGAGACCTCAAAAGCACTGAAACTCGGGGTGGGGCACAGGAGTGGGGTGGCATACAGGCTGGACTGACCAGGAGCTGAGAGGGATGAAGGAGAGAAGCTCCAGTGGCACCCTGCTGGGTAGATGAGACTCTTGGTCAAGGCAACTAGCTTGGCTGGGTCACAGCAGGCTCTGCTAGCTTGCTTGAGTTGGCAGGCCTCCGTGGCTGGAATGTAGATAGTCTTCTGGCCGGAGATAAGGAGGCTGCTTGGTAATTGAAGACTGTTGCCACAGTTCCCCACTGAGGGCCCCAAGTACAAGAGGAAGTCCATGGTTTTAAAAGATTTTTTATCATGACAGAAAGTGAATGAAGCTCTATCCCATGTCCTCAGGGTGGGCCTGAAATTAAATAACTTTTGTGAATAGGAGGAGGGTCTGGGAAGGAATGCTTAATTGGCTACATTCTTTGACCTTTAGATATCTTATTAATATGGAGATCTCTTGAGGCTCTGCACCCTGTAGTCATGCCCTCTACCTGTGTTACCTGTGCTACATGACCTAAGGCCACAAATCTTTCTTTGGGAGGGGCTGTGGATAAGTGAAAGGAACCAGAGCCCAGGAGCAAGGCCAAAGGCCTACCGTCAGATTAGAGTATTATCCAGGATGTAAGGCCTGTGCTCAACTAGGTACACAGCTGCCTCTCACAGCCCACCACCCCACAATGCCCACTGCCCCACATATCATGAAGCCTCCAACATCAGGAATGGTATTACTTCCTTATAAAAGAAGCTTTATACTGTGTTGGTCTGATTTTTGTCCCCCTTGCTATGTGAGAACATGGTGATCAGATGCCAACTTGAACCAGAGATGATGCAATCCTCAGACTCTGAACCTGCTAGTACATTGATATTAGAAGCCACAGCCTTCACAGCTATGAGCAATAACCATGTTCTATGAATTAAGACATAACAAAATATAATATAAATTGTAAATTAAGGTCATAGCATATGTAAAGAAAAGTTGAAAGAGTAGCAAAAGGGTCCAATCATTGTGCCTCTAGTTGAATGTTAGTTTTATTTAAAGAAAAATTGAAAGATTAAGATATGGCTTATAAGTAAGACATGTCCATAGACATTTTTCTTGATATTAATCTATAAATATGTAACTTTTGTAAAAATAAATGATTCATCAAGGCATGTCAGTTTTTTGTTAAGCATAGTAGATATTTTTCAAATATTCTAATTACATAAAACAATACAAGTTCTGGAAAAAAATAATTAAAAGGTAATACAGTTGTATTTTTACAGTAATTTCACCCTGTTGGTTTTGGAACCATTTGCTAAAACATTTACTAAAGCCAAGACAAATGAGTGACTGATTGGATAAATAAACGAATAAATGAAAATGGTTCAGTGTGATAGGCTTGTTTTTCATTCTAGTGAGAGTTGATATTCTCATCAGGTGATACATAAAATTTCCTCTTCAAATGAGGCCTGGTGTGAAGAATTCACCTCTGTGTCAACATAGACTAGCATAGAATGTTTGGGATAGGGTAAGAAAGTAAAATCTAGTTTCAGGAAGAAAACTTTTAAGATTACAAAGCCTCAGTGATCACTAAAATGTACATCTTTACTTATTTATTTATTTATTTATTTACTTATTGTTTTTTTGTTTTTTTTTTTTTGAGACAGGGTTTCTCTGTGTAGTCCTGGCTGTCCTGGAATTCACTCTGTAGACCAGGCTGGCCTCTAACTCAGAAATCCGCCTGCCTCTGCCTCCCAAGTGCTGGGATTAAAGGCTTGCGCCACCACCGCCCGGCTAATGTACATCTTTAAAAGAATATTTTCAAAGTCCAAATTATATGCTCAATAATACAATTTAGTAAAAAAAAATAAGCAAAACACCAAAATATTAAATAATGCTGTCTTATACTACTTTGTGAACCAGAGGACGTAGAATACTGTGACTGGAGAAAAATCATAGGCAATAACTAAACCTGAGCAAAAGACAGAAGATTGGGAGAAGCAAAGTTCTGATCCTTCTTACTCATATAATGACTTTTCTAAGGTGTGCTTTTCCCACATGACCTCTGTAGAAGATAGTGTACATGCTTTGGGTAACCAAATTAGTTTTCTTGTGAAGCTGTGAACAATGTAGGAAAACACACCCTTTTATGTCATTTTCATCTTCTCTTTCCCAATTGCCTTTCATATAAATGCCCTGTAATTATAAAAGTAAGGTTCTTAATGGAACCTTGGTATGGTAGAAAATAACAACTCAGATAAAAGGTAAGAAACAAACTCTTGTCAGCAGTTTAATAACCAAGTGAAAGCTATGACACATAAGCACGATATGTGAGTTATTTCTAGAGAAGTCCACTCCTTGTGAAAATTCCCAATGGAGAATGCCACATTAAGTGTGGCCAACAACTTCTGAAGAAAGATAAAAGGTTACATGCAAACAATCAACAGGTTAAATTATTTCAGAAGAAGAAATTGGGAGTAAACTAAAGTATGGAGGCATTTTCAGGCAAAAAAAAAAAAAAATCCTGAAGTTTATCATCCCTTATATCTATAGTAATTTGCTTGAAATATATTTCTCAGGACCTCCGCTGACTAAGTTTGATTGTCAACTTTTTAAGATTTAGAATGAGCAGTGAAACAAATCTCTGAGCATTTCTATGTGGTATTACCCAAATTAGGTTAATTCAGGTTGGAAGATACATCCTAAATGAAGGCTGTATTGTTCCATGAGTTGGAGTCCTTGACTTAATAAATACAGGAGAGATAGCTCTCCCAAAACACATCAACTGGTTGTCCAGTATCAGATGGTCAGTCCTAAAAAAATTCATGCAAGTAACATTATATGACTGAAAATGTACAATAGGAGCAGCTGCCTTAAGTTCCTACTGCCACAACTTTCAAACCATAGTGGACTGTAACCTCAATTTCTAAGTCAAAACAAGCTCTTCCTTAATTTTATCACAGAATGAAAAAAGTAACTAATACATGACTTTATTTTAGTTAGCTCTAAAATAAGATTACTATAGTGTATACCCTATAGTATTCCTGTTTGAAAGCGAGAGCTCATGAAATATGCACAGTTATGGAACTTAGCCTCAATGAACTCATCTACAAAATACTTGCACACTTAAGGCTCAGGGAATGCTGAGGAAGAGGGGACAGAAAGATTGTAAGAGCCAGAGCATCAGGGATTTTGCTGTGAGATAGTATCTCCAATAACATCAGAATTTATACCCATAAAGGCTCACCAACATGACTGCACAAAACATGGCTGAAGGATGACACCATTAAACATGCCAAATTTGATGGGGCAAAGCGTGATTCCTCAACCTTATGCAAGAACTACAGGCAACTGGGTAAATCTGTGAGTGGTAGAGGTAGCCTTCCTCAGGAAAAGCACACAAACTGGCTGTCCAGTGTCAGATGGAAACAAAGGTCCTGAAAACATTCATGCAAGTAACATTATGTAAATTAAACAGGTTATATTTTGGAATATATATGTGTATACAAATTTATGTATGTCCAAAAGCAACTGATAAAAAAGGGGCTATAAATTTAAAGAGAATGTGGGAGGGGCATTTGGGATAGTTTGAAGGGGTAAAAGGGTAGGGACAAGTGTTTTAATTAAAATACAATCTCAAAAAAAGTTTGAAAGCCCTTAGATAGATGTGTGGCAGATAAGTAAACCTCCCCCTCAGCCTATTTGAATACCTTAGACATTTTAATAGCCTTATTTTCAAAGAAACTCACCCTATCTAGTTTTTTCTGTATTCAAACATAGTGTATTGCATATTAATAATTTAAACTGTTTTAATATGCAACACCATTTAAAACTGACTACTAAACATCTGTTGAACTGCCTGGGAAATAGACTTTGAGAAATGAACTAGTGACTTAATTTCAAAATGTGCAAAGTATCACACAGCTATCAAAATCATGTTGATATATGTGTTTCTCTATTTTTACCCTTTATTAAAGGGATAATTAGTCGTGTTTTATAAAATACTAAAAACAAACAAGCAAAACAAAAAAACAAAAACAAAACTATGCGGTTAGTCTAAAATTATTCTTACCGTATACCTTTTTTATTTATTTTATAAAATAAAAATATGAAATTACTATTATTTTGAACTTAAATTTTCTTTTTTCGGGGGAGGGTTTTGAGACAGGGTTTCTCTGTGTAGTCCTGGCTGTCCTAGAACTCACTCTGTAGACCAGGCTGGCCTCGAACTCAGAAATCCACCTGCCTCTGCCTCCCAGGAGCTGGGATTAAAGGCGTGCGCCACCACTGCCCAGTGAACCTAATTTTCTATTTAAAATATCCTTAATAAATTATCGTATTTACATACTTTCTACTGAATTAAAGTGTATAGCAACAACATAGGAAGATGCTGTATTTTCTCTGGGTTTTTTTTATTATCTTTATTATTTTATTCACCAAAAATTAACTATGAAGATCAGAGAAAAATATTTCTCAAAAACACCCACTGCCCCATATTAATTTCCTGTAGTTTGAACTATAATGGGCTTATTTAAGAATTTAAATGATAGAGAGTTGTCTACATAACAAATAATTAAGCAATAAAGAATTAGAGTTTAGAATAAGATACAGCAATGAGATGAAGTGAAGAAAGTTGACTTATATGTAATGAGCAAATGAATATAGTTATAAAAACACTATTTGAAATATGAATATGAATGGAATATGAATGCCTATGAGATCTGTCTCATCAGATCATATATGTATATATATACATATACATATGTGTGCATATACATATACATATACATATACATATACATATAATCCATGATTAAAGGTTAAACATATACAGGTAAACTATTAACATTAAGCAATCCATATCGCATAAATATTTGAAGAGCTTCTGTCTATAGACATTCTACTATTAGCATCTCAAGTTACAGAAAACCAACCAGCAGACATTTAAATAAACATGACATTAGAGTTTGTGAGAAACTGATTTTATGAAATATGTCATGTGATTTGGAATTCATCCTTCTTTTCTTCTTTCCCTCCTAATGATTATTTCTTAATCATATAAGCAAGAAAAATTAAATAATCTATAATGGCCTTAATTTGTAGCTTTCTAAGGAGAATTCGAAATAAGCTCTGCTCAACTTTTCAAGAATTAAAACACAGCAATAAGAGTATGATTTTTTTCTACTGTTCTTATCTCTACCAGTTATTACAATCTTACCAGTTATTACAATTTCTAAACCACATTTACTCCTAGGTTATAATAATGGGTTTCAGTAATCATAGCTTGAAAGTTAGGGACGGATTAATGGAATTTTAATGTCAATAAAAAATTAATTTCAGAGCCTTCTACAGTTATTAGCTGTATTTGATTGGTCTTTATATATTTAGTTTTTGTTTCATTTTTCTTTTTGTCTTTTTCTATTTTATTTTCTTTAGATAGAATTGACTCCAATAGACTATATAGATAGACTTTATAGAGACAGAGCAATACTTTTAATGAAGTGGCTCGCCATTCCTTCTCTCTTACTGACCAGCTTACTGTTCAGGGCTAGAAGAATGAAGAAGAAAGATAATTAATGAAATCACACTGCTATTCCGAAAGAACTTGGTGCATTTTATTATTATTTACTGTATGATTACAAATTCCTTAAATTCATAGGTCTCATCTTCTTTATCAGCAAAATGGTCCATGAATTAATTTGAAAAATGCCATCAAATCATATGGCACAAGGCCTAACAGAAAGCATAGTATCAAATAGATTTTAAACACCATAACTTTCCCTCCAAGTGTTATTATGACAAAGTTCCCTTTTATTATTATGGTCATTTAAAGTAATAAACATCTCAAGCAATAAAAAAAATTGTCTTTTATAAGACATTATGAAATATAGTTGAATAGCATTAATTTAAACCATATTTTTAATATTAATAGGAACACCATACATTATAAGATTGAGGCTGTCATTTTTTTAAGCATTGTTCAATTAAGTTCTGTTATACTGGAGCAGAGAGTTGAAACCAGAGCATAGTAAATAATGTACAAAACACAAGTTGTCTACTGTTATTTTTCAAGAGAGGAACATGGGCATATTCATATACCTATTAATTTTGACACTGAAAAAGTTCCAACTTACAGTGATTTGATTATGATTTTACTGGTAAAAGTGTGACATATTTAGTATAGAAAAATATTCATCATATTTTTAATTTTGACCTTTTTGCAGGCTAGGCAAATGTACTCTTGAGAGATTTTACCTAAACAACAGCCATGGTCTTAGCTCCCAGTTGTCCATGTCATGTGGGAATAAGCAAGTGGCACTCTGGAGTGTACTCGATTTCTAATTAGGGCCAGTAGGTTAGAGGTAGGAAAGGCACTTTGAATTTACAATATTTTCATCTTATAGGGAGTAACAAAACATTTGTGGTTCCAGAAAAACTGCAAGAGGATGTCCTGTCTTTCAAAATATTTTTATTTCGCTTTGTTTTGTTTTTTATTAAATTATTTTATTTATCTAGTTTCCAAAAGTAGCCTCTCTTTCTGGTCCTCCTCCTGAGTTCTTCCCTCTATTACTCCACCTGCTGCCTCTAAAAGGGTGCTCCCTCCCCTGCCCACCCACCAGCACCTCACCCTCACCAGCATCCCTCTTCTCTAAGGCATCAAGCTTCTACAGGATTAAGAAAGCTTATTCTCTCCCATTGAGGCCATACAAGCCCCTCCTCTGCTACATGTGTGCCCGTGCTAGGAAGCAGCCCATATATGCTCCTTGATTTTTTGATTTAGTCTCTGGTAACTCTAAGGCATCCTGGTTATTGATAGCATTGTTCTTCCTGTGAGGTTGCAATCCCATTCAGCTCTTTCAGCCCTTCTTCTGACTCTTTCATATTGCTTCCTGACCTCTATCCCATGGTTGGCTTCTATGTATCTGTATTTGTCTCAGTAAGTAGCTGGTAAAGCCTCTCAGAGGACAGCCATGTTAGGCTTCTATCTGCACACACAATATGGCCTGAGTAATAGTGTCAGGATTTAGTGTGTGCACAGGGGATGGATCCCAAGTTGGGCCAGTCACTGGGTGGCCTTTCTTTCAGTCTCTTTTCCATTTGTGTTCCTTTATTTCCTTTAGACAAGAATAATTCTGAGTTAAAATTTTTGAAGATGGGTAGATGAGCCCCTGCCTAAATTGGGGTCCATGTCTGTGTACTGGACATGGTTTTTCCAGTTCTATCTCCCCACAGTTGGGCATTTAGGCAGTTAGTGTCATCAGATTGAGTCCTGGTAGCCTCTTTGGAACTTTCTAGAGGTTCTAGAGATAGTTCCTGCCCCCTAACCCATCTATTGCATATTTTGATTCATTCTCCTGGCCCTTGTGGCTTCTCTCCTGTCTCTCCCCATATCTAATCCCTCTCCCTTTCCCCTCTCCCCTCTCCCTCTCTCATTCAGTTTCCTCCCTCTCTCTGCCTCCCATGATTATTTTGTTCCCCTTCTAAGTTGGCTTCAGGTAGTTACACTTGGGCCTTCCTTCTTGATAAGCTTCCTATAGTCTGAGTTGTATCATGGATATTCTTAACTTTTTGACTAATAACCACTTCTCTGTGAGTACATACCATGCATGTCCTTTTGGGTCTGGGTTATCTCACTTAAGATAATATTTTCTAGTTCCATCAATTTGCCTGTGGATTTCATTATGTCTTCGTTTTAAATATCTGATTGAATAGTATTCCACTGTGTAGACAAACCACATTTTCTGTATCCATTCCTTGTTTGAAGGACATCTGGCTTGTTTCCAGCTTCTGGCTATCACAATAAAGGCCTCTATGAATATAGTAGAACAGGTGCCCCTGTGGCATTGTGGGGCATCTTTTGGGTATATGCCTGAGAGTTGTATAGCTGGGTCTTCAGATAGATCTATTTCCAATTTTCTGAGGAACCTCCAGATTGATTTCGAGTGTTTGTACCAGTCTGTAATCCCAACAGCAACGGTGGAATATTCCTCTTTCTCCACAACCTCATCAACATGTACTGTCACTTGAGTTTTTGATCTTAGCCATTCTGATTGGTGTAAGGTGGAATCTCAGGTTGATTTTTATTTGCATTTCTCTGATGATTAAAGATATCGAACATTTATTTAAGTGCTTCTCAGCCATTCAAGATTCCTCTGTTGAGAATTTTCTCTTTAGCTCTGTACCCCATTTTTTAAACCCATTTTTGGGGGTTATTTGGTTTTCTGGAGTCAAACTTCTTGAGTTCTTTGTCCATTTTGGATATTAGCCCTATATTAGATATAGGGTTCGTGAGGATCTTTTCTCAGTCTGTAAGTTGCCGTTTTGTCTTACTGAGTCACTTTTGCCTTACAGAAACTTCTCAGTCTCATGAGTTCCCATTTGTCAATTGTTGATCTTAGAGCATGAGCTATTGGTATCTGTTTTTATAAATACTGTCAATACGAGCTTTAAAAATATAGCCATTACTTTGAGTGGTTAAATCAGTAGTCAACTGTGAGTCCTCTTTCTACATATTTTTGAAACTCATACATCCAATCAAAACACTACACTCTACCTATTTGTGTATGGGCATCACTGACAAGACTCCATGGCATATTACAAATGAAAAATGAAAAACAAGAGGGAATGAAGTTAGGAAGAATGTGGTGGGGAGTTTGGGAGAAATTGGATGAGAATAAGGGGTAAACATGATCTAAATACACTGTAGATGTGACACAATGACAAAGCATTAAATCAGCACTAGGGCCAGATGAACATTTTTTTCTCTTTGAGCCAAACCAGATTCTGATGATTACCTTACGTGTCTACTATACCAACTATCAGTTAGAGCAATTCCACTCACTGAGCCAGGCCTGCACACCATTCCATAAGGCTAGGAGGTGTTTTTGGTGGCATGTATCCAAGAATTTGAAAGTAAGCATTTTTTGCAACAGAAATAGCAGCTCAACACACCAAAGCGGACACCTGAAAGATGCTCCTAAACCTGGCATCCATATTGATGAATGATAGTATTATATCTCGATCGCTGAAAACAAAGCAAGACAAAATTTCTGCAAAGACCATTACCTATATCCATATTTTCTGCTAAATTTGGGAGGCAAGCTTCTACATTACAATCAGATTCTAATCTGTTTGAGAGGCAGCTAATCCCCTTTTATACAACTGAATTCAAGAGGGTCTATGAGGTGAGGTTGATATTCAGCCAAATCATCCTCTCCCACCTCTGTTCCTTGTCCACTGTGATGATTTGCTATTACATATACAACACTCCCAGTTCTCCTTGGAAGCCTTAACTGCACTATCCATTTGGAGGTTATGCTATGTCTCTTCCAAACTGAAGCTACAACCCGCAGTGTATGTTAGAGTGATTTACCACATTTCCTTTCCCATACCTGACAATAATTATAGCATAAGAGTGTGTATTGTGAAGCTATGAAAACAAGCTTTGTGCCCCTTCATTTGCAGAGGTTATCTTAAGATGCTACATTAAATGTTTTACGTATAATTTTCTGTTTTAAATCTTCAAAGAGCATCCAATGTTACATAAGTCTTAGGATCCACCAGCTCTTCATACACACCCTGGGAGCAAGTGACACCCGATACTAACAGCCTTGACCTCTGTTCTAAAATGAAAAGAATTCTTTGCTTGGAAGAGTTATACATAGGTAAACAAGAATGAAGCTTCCTGGTTTCCAGACCCTGAAATGTGTTTTTGTCATAGGAGTATAACCTAGGTTACCTCTAACAGTATAACTGACTCAGTGACTTCCCATATAGAGAGAATATGCTACTAAGGCCAAAACAAAAAATTAATTGGCCTGACAATTATATCTAATACATAAGAAATCTGTCTAGAAATTGACTTCATCAATGCTTTATAAACTTAAATAACAAGTAAGTGACTTGGTGTCTAAGATCTTAAAAATTCAATCAAATTTGTAGCAAGGAAAGCTATGGCTTGATTATTGGAAACTGTTCAAGTTCGGTGGTTAAGGGTTGGCACGTTGCCTTTGTCGGGAGCTCAAACGAGATCCACCTTTAGCAGTATCTCAAATATTAGAACAGACACTATGTCTTTACTTCAAAATTTAAGCAATTTTTATTACTTAAATGATAGCCAGGTGCCAAATTCTGGTGTGTGTGTGTGTGTGTGTGTGTGTGTGTGTGTGTGTGCACTTGCATGTGTATGTGTGGTGTTTGACTGTTTTAAATGGAACCAAATAGTACTGGTGGATTGAGCTAACTCAATCATTTCTTTATTGTGTAACCTAATCCAAATTGCTTTAGTCTCTTTAAGCTTTCATTTATTTACCTGCAAGTGAGAGACATAATCTCACAATTTTGTGGTTAGAATTAAATGTAATCCTGTTAGCAAATATAATGAATAGAACCTGTTTGAAAGCCAAAGTGTAGTCACAGTCCTGCCCAGAAGCACATACACTAAAGTTGCTGGCATTTGTGTAGCCCCCTCCCATGGTGATCTCTAAAGTATAATCTCTTCCTGGTATTCACACCTTCCTACATACATTTCCCTTTCTAATGACTAAGGCTTATCTGTCTGCCAATTCAGTATTAAAGAAGCATCTTTATGATTTCTGCACCTACCTTACAAAGGGCAGCACATCTACCATCTCAAGCTCTCTAGTTTCTCACTGAGAAGGACATCAAGTCATGAGGTTTGAGCAGCATGGAGAAAAGACCAAGAAAGGGAAGAACCCAGTCTTCTTCCCACCAACCAGTGCAAAGCTGTCAATTATATGTGTGAGGCACAGTTGAAGGGAGGTATGTAGGCCTCAGACAGCATAGGGGAACAGAAGTTGCTCACCTATGCCATTCTAAAAGCGTGACCCACAAAAGCAGAGATAACAAACGTTTGCTTTTCTTTTAAGCAACAATAACAATTAAGGCAATTCTTGTGCACTGATAGGGAACTAATGCCATTCTGCTTTGAGTTTTGTTCCACAGGATTGCTACTCCAAACCATCTGTTGACTAAGCACCAAATGTGTATTCAGACACAAGGTGACTGAACGTACACAGTCTTCTTACAACATTGTCAAGTTACATACAATAGGAACACAATTTCCAAAGATAACAATTTAGTCAGCAATGAACCCTGTGATGAGAAGTATGTGGCAAGGTAGGAAAGAAGGGTAAAGGTCTTCCATGGCCAAAAGAAGAGCTATTTTGAAATAGTTACATTTGGCTATAAGGATCACCAACAAGTGTGTAATGTGAGTTCAAGAATGGACAGGCTGTTGCTAGGCAGATATTTTAGCAAACATTGTTTTAGTTTTGATTTTTCACTACATTTACAGTGGCTTCTGTGGCAGTTTATGGGTCTGGCAGTCTTCTGTGGTCATTTTTGGTATTAGGTACAGGTGCATGATATTTCTGTTCCTCAAAACCTCACATTTTTTGCTTATTTTTGTTAGAGTTTGACAAACGTCACTCTAAGTTTATTCTGACAAACTCCATAATTTCCATGCACCACCGTCTTTAGCACAGCAAGCCAATGTTTTATCACAGTGTCATGCAAGGTCCTAATTTCCTTCGATGTTGTCTGTAAATGTAATATTATCTTCGTTTCCATTTCCTTCTGCTTGTTTATTAGTCTACACTAACTTTGAAACCTAGCACTGCGGAATGTTGCGGGTACGGTCTGTGGTATCTCTGTTTTAATGTTTCCCCTCATAGCTTTAAAAGGGGCTTTTTCTAGAGAATGAGGAAGCTTTTGACAACAGAGCCCACAGCTGCATATCATTTACCATTCAGTTCTTGTAAGTTGAAAAGTAAATGTACAGGAGTGATGGAGTCCTCCAGTCTCCAAACACCACTCTTGGCATGGCTGCCATGCGGCCTCTAGCCAAGTGCTCCAAAATGTTGATGAGTACCCCAGGCCCTGAATTCTATACCAAAACAGTTCTCCCTTTACTAGTCATTGATAGGATACAATGCTGTGCCAAATCCTGTGTTAGTCTTGTGGACACTAGCAATGCTTTGGTTTTCTTTTCCTTCATTTTCTTTTCTGTTTTTCTCTTTCTTGAAAAGAACCAGAGATACAATTTCAGAGTATGTAAAGAACAGATATGGATGAAAGCCACAGTTACCACATATATCAGTGTTCATGTTTCTGTGCATTTTCTGATTCAACCACAATGTGTGCCCATGTCACACCAATAGCTGACCATCACATTTAATGTGAAATGAAACTCTAATGGGCAAGTGACACTATTGTGGGAGTGGCAGATATGAAACAATCACTGCTACGTGATCAAAAAAAAAAAAAATCAATGAAATGAATCCAAGTCAGAAAAGCTGAATATTGTGAAGGTGAAGGGACCATAAATGTTTAAATGGATTTGAGAATTTTTTTTTATTACATCTGTCGATTTGAATATTCTGTGCTTTGCTTCTTATAAACAGCTGGAAGTTTATTTTTCTTATTTCTATCAAACTAGGAAGGCCATGTAATGTTCACTGGTGATGCTTTCATATCAATAAATGGGTTGTGATTACTCCACAATGCTTCAGGCTTTTTCTCCTTCCCATGCTGTAATAAAAAAAAAAAAAAACATGTGTCTTTTGATAGGAGGGATATCTTAACTCTATTTATGGAGCATGTGATTACACACACACACACACACACACACACACACACACAGAGAGAGAGAGAGAGAGAGAGAGAGAGAGAGAGAGAGAGAGAGAGAGTCAGAGATCAAGATAACTGGTTATCCTCAAAAAGCCCCTATTTGTATTAGACATCTCAGACAGATACAATAATTTATGTTGTCCAAACTACCTGTGCTTAATGTCTTAATGTCCAAATAAACATTACCAGGACCATGAAATTGATTGTCACACTGCATGCCATCCCGTGAAGATGTTGAAAATAATTAACAAACTAAATGGCATTGGTAAAGACAATCAGATTAGGCACTGACAATAGCACAAAGTGTTACCTATGGTTTGATTTAGAGCAAGTAGCTAGGTGATTGAATGAACTTATTTTATGGGGATTGAAGTGAATGGCTATTAGTAACAGACACGGAATTATTTCAATATTTTAGTAATTAAAATGGGTATGTCACATGAGATTGTTGTCAGTAGAACTTGATGAGATGACAGAAAGCTTGGACCATTATTTCAGGGCATTTATTTTTATTTGTTTTTATGTTACTTCCTAAGTGTTTTCTTGAATGTGTATCTGTCCACCACATATGTGCTATAGCCATGAAGGCCAGAAGAGGTAGTCAGGTTCCCTAGTACTAGAGTCACAGTTAGTGATAAACTACTATGTGGGTGCTGGGAATTGAACCAGGTTCCTCTGGAAGAGCAGTCAGTGCTCTTAACTGCTTTGCCATCTCCTCAGTAACATTCCATTATTCAAGAGCTATCCATACTACCTGTACTATGTGTGGAACTCCAATCTGCAAATGTCTTCAGAGACATTTTACAAGCCAGGCAAAGAGTCTCATTAATTTCATCGCAATGTTTTCTTTACCAAAAATGGTCTTATCCAGCATGCTCACATACATTATTCAACACTGTTGGCTCTGAGAGGTTTTCAGCTATTTCCAAATATCAGACTTAAGCTGCAAGACAAAGACATGTTAAGCATTTATTTTGTAGTCTTTGGTGCAGCACGTAACCCAACTCCAAATGAAGAAAAGAGAGAAAGAGAAAAAGATTATTCTCTCATTATACATCATTAGAGTACTATAAGTTTGTTTGTAGTTATTCCACTTAATTTATATTATTTTAATTTAAATCATTGACCCCTTAAGAGTCTGAAATCCAGACAGAACATTTTCAGAAAAAACATCCACTGTACTATAGAGACCGACTATCTCTGTGAGTCTAGCCCACCTTCTAATTACAAACTCTGACTCTAATTACTAGACTCATGGATAATAATACATCGAAACAAAACAGGGACAGAGTTTCCAAATACCTTAAAATAAAAGGAAGCTGAGATTTATTGCATGTCCATTGTATGCCAAGGCCACCACATGTCAGAACTAGCTTTTGCAAAAATGTAGCAAATTTTAAAAGTCTATATTTGGACAGGCAATGTGTTACATTTCTACATACTTTACTCTTAACCAGTTGTTGACTGAAATTTTTCTATTAGTACATGTTTTAACATTTTAGAGCTCCTACTATTAAATACGCATGTATGAAATGATTAGATATTATTCTGTTTAATTCCCACAATAACCTCATTAAGTAGATTCTGTTTAAATTCCCACTTTAAAGGTAAATATTTGGGGCCTCTGTGGTCTTAAGAAGATTCTTAATAATGACATGAAAGAAGTTAAGGCAGCCTTGCTGTAGGGCTACACAACTATGGTACATGTAAGAGACTGAATATAGTGACCAAGCTTGCATTGTTACAGTTGCTAAATCTAATTACACCACAGATGGGTGGTTTCACACAATCGAATGTTTTTATATTACGGCAGAACTGGGAGTCTCAGCTCGGTGACCATGACCAGCCTTAGGATAAAGCCTCCTGCTAACTACAGACGACATTGTTATTATTTCCTCATACAACAGGAGAGCTCTCCAAGTCCCCTCTTAAGGAAGCTCTAATTCGGCTGGAGATGGTTCTATCCCATGAAGTAATGAAGACCTCCTCTTTAGATATAATCCTACTGGGATTTTCCTTACATGAAATTTAGGAGACAAAATATTTAGGAAACAAATGTCAGGTATGCATAGAGATCAGAGGACATCTTGCAAGAGTCAGTTCTCTCCTTTCCTCAGGTGGGTCCTGGTGATTGAACTCAGGTCATCAGGCTTGTTGACATGAACCTGTAACCACTGAACCATCTTACCAGACCTCTCATGTAACTTTGACCCACTTAATTATAAACCAATGATGGTACAACTGAATTCCTTTCCCTGTGGCAGCCCTTCCTGTCTTCCTGAAAGTCTGCAACTCGTTATTTTTACGTGTGATTTTATTTCTTTACATTTCTTCTGTTTGCCATTCATATAGGTGTCTCTAAGTATTTTTAACGGTTGCCTTTTTAACTTTAAGTAAATGGAGCCATTGGCCTGGTTTCTTTTAGAATATCTGTATAAATTTGGCTGTGTTGATTATCATTGAGTTGTTTTATTTATTTTGTAGTTATACAATATACACACACACACACACACACACAAAACTCATTTCTTCTTTTTATTTTTGATGAATTGAATTACTTGCATGTTCTTGGTAATTGCTGTTGTCACTAAAACCATGGTGTTATACATCACATGGTCCCCATTAGGGGTACTGGGTCCTCACCTGGAGTAAAATCGCCAAGTTAGAGCTTCTGCTGAAGACTTGTCATTTCTACCCATTCTTCTCTACTATTTTTAGTCTTTTTGCAACCACTTGTGGCCATGTAACCATGTCCTAGTTGATGTAATAGAAATGCAAAGTGAATGAAAAATGTACTCTTCTAGCTCCTGAATTCCCAGACACCTGTGCTTCTCTTTCCGTACTCTGTGATAGTAATGTGTCTACAGTTAGGCCTGTGGTTATTATGGAATAAGAAGATAGTCTAAAATAAGAGACTGGCCAAGTCATGAGACAGAACACTCACTGATCCTTAGATCATCCTGGGGAAGAAGCCACTGACAAAACTAGAACGTTCCCACGAGAGTGCATCTGTGAGGCAAGTACCACCCACCTCCCTCCGTTGCATTCAGTGTTTGGGCTTCTCTTCTGTAATATGTTAGGAATGCTTGTGTTTCATTTGAGTAGGAGTTGCCAGAAGTACTCCAATGGGCTTCTATCAATCTGTACTCCCACCACAAGTACACAAAGTTACCATGACTGTACCTCTTAGCTCACTTTTGCTAATGTTAGTTATTTTATTTTTACAGCTCCTGCATATGCCAAATGCTATCTCACTAGGGTTCACCACTTTCCCCTGACTGGTTTCTTTTCCTGTGATATTTGTTCTTCTGTGATGTTGATGTTCATGCTTAAGCCTTGTTGTCCAATTTTCTAATCTGCTTGTTTCTTAACACTTTTCAAGAGGTTTTTAGGATTCTTGCAAGTAGGCTAGCCTTTGGTAGATCATATAGACTGTTAATAATTATAAATTTTCATTTTATTTATTGCATATTGAATAAGGAAGAGCCTCAAGTTATTAATTTATTATTTGTGATTTCTTTCTTTCCAGTTACCAAGTAAGAAGGGCTTCTCCATCCTGGTATCATGGAAATGTTCCTCTGGGCTGATCTAAAAGCTTCACACTCTGTTGCCTTTTGGATTTAGTCAACCATCTACTTGCTCCCTTTTCTGATGTGCATTTTCATAGATGAGCAAAGAATAGAGGTACAACTGGCTGCTGTGACCCACAGGTCATCCCAGGTGTGCCTCTGGGTAATTATATTCTATATGTGTGCCATCACTCATGTGTACTGAGAGGGGAGAAGGACTGGGACTGACGGGCTAAAGACATTGTCTTCAGAAGTTGCCTTGGCAGGATTTCAAAGAAACAGAAGTTAAACTTCACTGTTGAATGCACTTTTGTTTACTTATGTATGATGCAAACCACTCATGAGCAAAAGACTTTTTTTTTTTTTTTTGATGATCTGTTAGCAAGTTACACATGAATCCAAGTGTTTAAAAAGCTTGCTAAGGAATCTGAAATATTAGCTTCTGTTCGTTTGCCAAAGAACAGAAGGGCCAGGTTTTAGGAAACAATAGTTCCCTTTCTGGTTTGATCTCATTAAACAACAAGCAGGTTGTTGGAATTTCATTAGGAAATATCGAAAGAGGTAATGGGTAAGGCAGTTAGATGGGTGACAAGATGGGAAAACATCATAATCCCTAAGAAAAGAAAGAAAGAATTTGAGAAACTTAGGGGAGTAGGTAATTTATAGATGTTCCACCAACATGTGTATACACCAGAGACAATGGCTAGATGCTGGAAATTAGGTTTCAACTAATTACAAAGGGCTCTATACCAGTTAGGTCATATATCTTCCCAAGGAACTGTTTGACTAAAGAATGCAGAAGTCTCCTTCCCCAATATTGAGGACACTGAAATGGAATCTGAAAGATCGTTTATCAGGGAAATTACCAGTAATGGCTAATATCTATTAATGCTACTACTGACAAGGAATTATTCAATGTGCTTTGTCTGCATTTTCCTACTTCTTACTCAGAGAGGCCCTACAAGATAGGAAATATTTTGTCATTCTCTAATGAAAGGACTGGAGCGTGGAGAGGTTAAGTAATTTGCCCAAAGTCATACAATTTGTAAAAGGCAGAAATCACATCTGTCTTGTTTCCAAAGTCTGGATTTTCACCCACCCGGCTCCCCACTGTCAGTGCTGTAGAAAGATTTTCTACAAGAGGAGAGGAACTCTACTATGGGGTTTTCTAATTCTGAGACTACTTGGTTCTAACAAGTTGAAAATGTATTCCCCCAGATGCATAAACTAGTACAGAAAAGAAAAAAAAAAAACAGACAGAAAGCATAAGGTAACAGGTGAAATGTCAGGATGGAAGAAAATGTCTGGAAAGATCTTAAGCGCAGGGCATTTATCCAGGATAAATACATTCCTGGCAAGTTGTAGGCAAAGGACACTTCCACAAGGTTGTTCACGTAGGAGGTGATGGGAGAGTAGGAAGTAGTAAAGCCATAAAACATATAAAATGCTCCTGCCTCGCAGAGGTGTCACTTGGTAATCCAAAGTGAGCTTCCAAGTGTCACATGTTTTGTTGCGAGAAAGAAGGAACTAAAAGAAGAATACCATTTATCATCAAGTGTCAAAGGTCCTGCAATGGTTTTACATCATGATCTTTATTTTTCACAATTAATTAACCCATCCTCTTTTGAAATTTAGTTTCAAGAACATGGTAATTAGATCCAATGGAAAATTTTAGGCATTTACTCATGAGTGCATTCATATAAGAAGCAATGAGTGTGTTATTTCTGTTTCACTTTTCTAAGAGTCAGGGGTGGTAGGATAAAGAGTATTCAACACTATTCCTCTGGAATCAGTTCCTAGAAGCATTGGCTATATTCTCTGCACCAGGAAGGCACACAGAGTACATAGGTATATAAGATCTAAACTGTGCTAAGATAGTCATGAGAGGAGGAAACAAAGCAAAGCATGTAAGAGGTGAATGCAAATGAAAAACTGGTGGTCTTCCATAGAAGTTCAACTAAGCATCTGAAGAGGAAAATAAAGAAAGAAAACCATCAAGAAAAGAGGATGCGTTCAAAGCCATGTGGGTGTAGATCATGCTCATGAGTCATAAGTACCATGAAAGTCTCTCCACAACTTGAAGAGGATGCTAGGCGAGTCACTTCCCTTCTCTTGCCTTCATTTCCTCAACTCTTCTGTGTTTGCCCTAATATTAGCCCTCTTTGTCATCTGAGATGAGACTGGGTTTCAAATGAGTCACTGAACTTGAGCGTGGTCTTCAAAATGTAAAACATTGCATTTCATTTTACTGTAAAATACAATTAATAGTTTCAAAACTTGCTCTAATTGTCTGGACCAATTATACACATGGTCATACACACTGAAATAGACACAAACACAAAAGAATTCTTCCATAGAGATAGAAGTCCATTAGGTGTAAGGTCTTATATGCATTGAGTCTAATCCAACCCTGATTTTATAAAGCCCATCTAGAGAGCCCATCAGACAAAAGAAAGAAAGAAGGAAAGAAAGAAAGAAAGAAAGAAAGAAAGAAAGAAAGAAAGAAAGAAAGAAGAGAGAGAGAAAAGTAAAAAAAAAGTCTATGGTTGAAACTTGAGAACAGTGTACTCAGAAGCTCCCAGAAGCCTGTGAGCAGACCTGGGGACACATTTTCTCTCCATTCAGTCTCTCTGGATTACTGAAGACAAAAGAAATCTCTCTCATTCACCTCTCTAAATGTGGATTTTTCCCTTCTATGTCCAAAAGACTAGCTAACATAGAACTTGTCAACTCTGCTTATGGTAATAAATCTTTTTCCTGCAATTCTCCTGACATTCTAATGCATTCTTGAACATAATAAAAAGGTCACTCTCTACCTGATCCATCTTCTCCAAGTTGCCTTATATTTCTGCAAATCCAAGTTTCAACAAGTTAGATTTCATTCCTTCTCCAGTATTTTATTTGCCTTAACCAAGTCAAAATCCCAACTGCTGCCTGAAGCTCTACTCTAATAGCTCGAATGGGGATTATATTTTATTGTCTGACTGAATAATGCGGATACATTTTGAGAGGTGAACTTTTTTCTTGAGTGACAGAGAATTAAATGTTCCTTTTCAGAATTGCCTAAGGATTTCTTATGATTTTGTTTCCCACATCAGCTCAATAATTTTCTATGTATCAATTATGCCTCAACCCAACAATTCTCAACTAAATATAAAACAATCCCCCAGAAGCCCTAAGACTGAACATGTCTTTCTCTTCTTAAAGTCAGCTCAGTCATGCTGCCTTGTATTTTACAAGCCTGTCTCTAGTTTCGCAGAGAGTGAATTCTTATAGCATCCTTCCAAGAATTTCAAATTCCTGCTTCATGAGAAATTCCTTCCAGTAAAAAGTAAGAGTATGTCTTTTAGGTAAGTTTTGGAGCTGATTGAAATTTAATGATCATTTCTAAAAAAAAGATTGTCCAGAAGATATGACTTTTTTCTGTGTTGGTTTGGTCTTGTTTTTTAAAGTGAAGGGTATGACTATCAAGGACATCTCCAGACAATAACTTGAAATCTGGGGAAACCTCGAACTCCTTGTCCATGGTGTAGGAAAGAAACAAAAAGCCTCTACTTGCCTACTTGCTTATTTTGATTCATAGATCTATGAGCCTGCATAAGTAGGTAGATACTTCTGCTTCTCTAAAATAATTGGTCAAAGTCTTGTGATAGTGAAGCAGACTGTGGCTTTTCCCTTGAAGGAAGAAGTCACAGCATGGGTTGGACGGTCCATACTATACCATGCTGCCTTCTATACGAGGCAGGATACATAGTTATCCTGGGCACAAGTGCTTGACCCAGCATTGCAAGAAAACTCATCATTGCTAAGAGCAATGCTAAATGCTGTACTTTGTCAACCAGACAGTGTCTGATTCATCCATGCCCAATAGAGCAGCCAAACTCTGTGCTCTCTCTACTTCCTGGGTGAGGTTTAGTGGTCATGGTCATCAAGAAGAGGAAGAGAAAGGACAGTTGAAGACACAGAAATCTGCTCAGAGGTATCAGCTGCCCCTCCTCCTATTGTTGAGACAGAAAGTAACAGAGTTGAGCCATGGGACTGAGCAAAATCAAGAGAAGAGAAGAGAGAGGCCAGTCAGTTTACTTGTCTGATTGTTTACTGGCTCAAATGAGACTCTGATCTCCTGAAGAGAGTTTAGAGTTACATGGGCCATGGAAGGGTGCAGGGCTTTGGGTACCAAAAGGAGCAAAAACGTTAGCAGTAACAAACTTTTGCTTGTAGATTCCCATGCTGAAGATAGGTTCGCATTAAGGAAGGGTTTTTGTTGTTGTTGTTGTTGTTGTTGTTTTTTGTTTTGTTTTGTTTTTGTTGTTGTTGTTTTGTTTTGTTGCCATTTTAATTTGCTTGGTTTTGTTTTAGTCTTCTCTTTCTCTGTGCTAAGCTCCACAGGAAATCAGCCAAAGCTGGCCTAGAGAGCATCCATTATGTAATTTCTAAAATGTTCATTTTCTTTGAAATTAAGAAAAGTACTTTTCTTGATCCAATTCTTCTCTATTTCTCTTTTAGTTCATTTGTAGTCTTAACAGACAGAGAGAATTCATCTCAGTTGGACTGGCTCAGTTGTTCACTTCTACTCTGTGCACTGAGTATTCGGCTGCACAAATGCTTCATGGATAGGCTAGTCATGTGACCATCCATTCCCAAAGGCCCCAGTCCTTCTCAAAGCATCATGTGTGTCCCTTGTGAAGATTACATCATTCTTTCCTCCCTCCCTCCCTCCCTCCCTCCCTCCCTCCCTCCCTCCCTCCCTCCCTTCCTCCCTCCCTCCATAGGAACACACATTGTCAAGGCCTAGCCCTTGCATTCCTTGACATGACCTAGCCTCTGTTTTGCCTTCAGGCTGTCATAGCACTTCAAAAGAGGTATAGCTTTGAATTTACTTGGATCTAAGTTCTTACATATAATGTAGCCACTTTCAAGACGTGAAGCCATACATCAGGAAAAAAAATACCATGTGATTTCCTGTAATAAAAACAATCAAGAAACTAAGATGCTGAGGCGAGTCTGTGAAAAAGCAAATCGTGGCCAGTCTTCTACAATTCTAAATAACTCTTACTATTTCCCCTCCCTTTCCTACCTTTCTTTCTCATTACTTCCTTCTCTCAACCCACACTTTTGAGATTCTGACATTCCAAAATTTAATTCAATGCTGTTGACTCTGATCTACAAAAGAATCCAACTTTAGTTATTTTGACTTTGCTGTAAGGTCACACAAGGTACTATCAGCCACCCATTCTATAAGCAACCATCAGACACTTCTTAGGTACCACACACTGGGAAACAGTCCAGGAGCTAAAAATATAAATGAGATTTCTTTGGCATCACCTTTCTCATCCCACTGCTCTGCTGTATCCTTCATCAGAGCCATCCTCATCACTTCTATTAATATTCATTAATATATGTCAGGCATTGGGCGGGAGCTTTGTGTGTGCTTTGCCAATTTTTGTTACTAGAAGAATCCCGTGAGAACAGTAGGATATTAGTTCCTTTTTATAGGTGAGAAAACTGGGGATTAAAGAAGCTGAGCAGCTGCCTCAAACTCATATATCTAATGTGTGTTGATGCAGGTGTTGGTAAACGAGACAGTCTGACTCCAGGCTTGCAGCACATCCCTTCTAAGGAGTCACTGTTTCAGTGGAGGAGTCAGACGTGTAAACAGATAAATATATCAAAGAGCTAAGTGCCAGAGCTGTAGAAATAAAGAGGCAGCAATGACTAACATCGCCGAAGGGAATCAGGAAGAGCTTAAAAGACAAATTGACATGGGAGGTGGGTTTTGAAATATGAGTAGGAACATCTCAAGCAAACAAAGGCATGAGAGTGGGAGGTATGTTTCAGGTTGAGGGAATCAGACACACAGCGGCATGGTTGAGAAAGACTGCCGTGGTATGTTTGGGAAACAGTGAGTTCATGAGAGAATGCTGAGATGCAAAAACAAAGGGGGCAGAGGTAAAATTATATATACAAATATATGTTATGGTTATATAGCTTGCCTGTGAGAATCCTAACAGTGGGAGCTGGGGCTACTTCTGACTCTGGTGTCTCCTTTTGTGAACCTTTTCCTCCTATTGGATTGCCTCCTCGAGCTTGGATATAAGGGGAGGTGCTTAGTTTTATTGTAACTTGTCGAGCCATGTTTGGTTGATATCTGTGGGAGGTCTGCTCTTTTCTGAAGGGAAATGGAGAAGGAGTGGATCTAGAGGAGAGCACGGGTGGAAGGGAGTAGGCACTGTGTGGGGAAGAGATGGGAAATTGTGGTTGGGAAGTAATATATGGGAGAAGAATATTTTTTTATGTATGGCAAAAAAACTAGATGTGAGCATGTAAAAACATTCACCATATTCACACACTTCCTTTCACTGGACTTTTATGTGAAGATACAGTTGCCCTAGCATAAGTTTTTTTCTTGTTGTTGTTTTGTCTTGTTTTCAGGAGACAATCAAATGATCATGTGTGTCTGTGGGGTTTTCTTTCCTTTGTCTGCCCATCTTAAGATGAGAATTCTAGAGAATGAAAGGAGAAACCCAATAGGAGGACAGTGGTTCTAAACATCTTGTCCAAATGTAGGAAATGATGAGGGTCTAAGATGAAAACAAGAGGAATAAGGATTTTGTTCTCGAAAGAATATTGGCATTGAGGCTTCTAACTGTTTCTAGAATGAAAAGCTGGAGGTACCTCCCAGAATTCCTGCAGACTAAGAAAGTGTTTTAGAAACACCCACTGTCCCTTTAACAGTTGCTGCAGTACTAGAGATCTTTGCACACGTTAACCTCTGAGCTACACCTCTAACCTTCACCCCTTAACTTTAAAGGTATAATTTCTCTATTGACTTTAGGCAAACTGAAGCCAGACGTTCAACCACTGAAGAATTACTTAAGTCACCTCCTGTGCTGAGACTCCTTGCCACTCATTAGGACTCTTTAGTATGACTGACCTTCATCATGACTCTGCAGTTGTCATGCTATGTGCTATGATTAGAACATACCCATGGGCTGGGGGGAACAGCTCAGTAAGTAAGATATGTTTCACAAGCACAGTGGCTGGAGTTTAATTCACAAAAATTACATGAGGAACTAAGTTTAAAGCTACAACGTGTATTAAAATTTAAAAAAAAAAAGCAAGAAAGAAGAAGAACTTGGGCATGTTGGTGAAAGTTGTGATCCCAGCAATGAGGAAGTATAGTCAGAAAGACCCAAAGGGCTCTTTGGCTAGTGCAGGAGACAACTCCCAAGCCAGTAAGAGACCCTACCTCAATAAACAATGTAGATGATGCATGTGAAAAATTGACAAATGTTGTTTTCATTCCTTTACACACACACACACACACACACACACACACACACACACACACGCATATGCACACACAAATAATTATTTTTAAATCCCTGCCTGGAGAGAGTCAGAAATTAGCAGCCCTGGTTGCTATTTCAGAGGACCCAGGTTTGATTTCCAGGACCCATTTGGTAGCTAACAACTATCTGTAACTCCAGTTCTATGGGATCTAATGCCTTTTTCTGGCCTTTGTAGGCAATGCACACAAATGTCACACAGATATACATGAAGACAAAGCACACATATACATAAATAAACATAAATAAATGTTTTTTAAAAAAGTTAAATACCTTAGGCATTTTTATTCATTCACATTCTAGTGCTGTCGTCACTAGTTTCCACTGTCCTTATCTTTGCTGGATACATTCCAACCACTGCTGGCCATGAATTCACGAATGGTGACCTATACTAATATATGGATATAATGTGGACCCACTAAAAAAAGGTACTCTGATGATCACTTTTTTAAGAACTAGAGTTTTATGAAAAAGGAAAATAGAAAACATATGTGATAGCCACATGCAACAAGAGACACAGATGATGCAAACTTCCTCTACCAGGTACAAAAAATCAGAAAGGGAGGAACTTCCATTGTTGTGGGTTTTCTTATACCATAGGATTCAACTGTTTTATATTACTGGAGAAGAGGGGCGTGCATAGATTAAACAAGTCTCTCAGTGTTGCACAGATCCTAAAGAATGAGCAAAAGTTTACCTGACACCTGACTGAGGCTCACAAACACTGCATTGCTGGTCAGTCAGAATGTAGACCAGTTCCATGGGACCAGTACTCAAAACTAAAACCAACAACAAACAAACAAACAAACAAATAACATTTTGTAATATTTGGTAACTTCCAGGTTCTATAGGTGAAAAAAATGCACTGTACTGCGTTGGTCTCCAAGCTACCTGCATTTATGACTTGAGGCAGGAGTGAACCTGCATACACTTCAGCTCTGTGGAGCCTCTATCACCTAGCAAGATGAAGAAGTACATGAGGCTTAGTTTTAGAGCCAAAGTGTCAGAGAACTGGCTTAATCTTTATAGAAATAGAAACACCAAATGAATGCTTGACTAGGGATTCCTTTGTTATTTTAAGGAAGATAGGCAGATGAACCAACCAGCTGTGCTTATATGAAATAGAAAAAAAAAAACGATCTAGGGCAATTTAGCTGATACTTCCTTAAGATTGCTATTCTCGAAAGATCAACATTTCTTCAGAAAAAAGAAGACAAATAATGACTTATATTAAGAACTTCTGCCAAGTTCTTCTTTTAACGACTATTAAAACTGACAGCATATGAAATTACTCTAATCATTAGTCAAAAAGCTTAGCTCAATATGAATTTCTGTGGGGTTTTGTTTTTATTTTTCTGCTTTTCTCATCCCTTCTGGCAAGGACAACACCAAACTGTTGAAGGTAATATATTGATTAAAAATGTGCCTTAGGAAAAAATGTAGCAAATAAAGTTGAAAGGAGTTACTTGGTTCTCAACTTTCCAAAACTACTTCTTCTGCCAGGCTGAATATACTTAACATTGGCTTTATAGGAAGGAGAAAAAACTAGATTTGCAAATACTTTTGTTTTGTCATTTCATTTCACATGTCATAGAGACAGTAACAACATACAATTAATGCATATGGTAGCAACAAGAGCAGACATTAGCTGGTACCTGCATATAACTCTTCTCCTCTGCACCAATAAGTAAGCAGAAAGGATGCAAAGTAAAGGTAGATTTCCCAGTTGTATAGTATTTCTGTTTTGTGTTTTGTATTTTGTTTGTGTGTTCTTGCTTTCTTGACCTGCTAATCAAAAAGCTCTTTGGTGCACAATCTGGATGAAGAGGTATATTGAGCTTAATAATGACTGAAATATAAGCAGGACGTATAGTTTATCTTATTTCTCCTGGTTGGCACACAGATTTCTATACACTTTTTCTTAATATCATCACATAAATTATCATGGTTTTCTTTTTTAACTTGACATGCTACTTTCAGAGAGCATACAAAAACATAGCATTAAGTTGGAAGGGGAAAAAGGCAGAAGAGATGTTAATTACTTTCAATTGAAAGGGCAAATCAGATTAGAATTTGTTTTTTTAATTTCATAGCTGGTATTGGTATGGATGGGAAATGATCGAATAAAGTGTTGAGAGTTTTCAAGTCTGCTATGAACTATCCCAGAATCTACAAAAGGTAGGCAGTTCAGAAGGAATGAAAACATGTGGCTCAGTACTGAGTGCGGAAAGAAGATCTGAGTGACCCAAATCTTCTTGTCATGTTGAGTGGTATCTCCTAGACACTCTTTTCTCAAGCTTCCCCTGGCCAAGTCTTTGTCATTACTGGGCAAATTGATGAAATGAATGCATTTAATCCTGAACTCAATCTTTGCCTTAGCCTAAAATTTTCAAGAAATAATAAGAACACACACACACACACACACACACAGACACACACACAGACAGACACACACACAGACACACACACAGACACACACACCTCTGAAATATTAAGTCTCAAAAATTTGAAAAGTATATTTTGGGGGATGTTCTAACTAGTATGTTAATTCTTGGATAGAATTCTTCATTTTATTATTTTTGTGATGTCCTTGCTTTGGTCAGCATGACACAAACCAAGACACTCCTGGGAACACATAATCTTAGTGGAGAATCTGCCACCTTCAGAGTATCTTATGGACATGTCTATAAAGGGTCTTTCTTTATATATAAAATATGGAAGGGCCCAGTCCACTGTAGGCAATGCTATCATTGGGCTGTGAGCCTAGGCTATGTAAGAAAGGTAGCCAAGCAAATCAGAGAAACTAGCCAGTAAGGGTTATTTCTCTATGACCAGTGCTTTAAGTTTCTAAGCTCCTGCCTTAACTTCCCTTAATAAAGACTGTAACCTTTAAAGCAAATAAACTGTTTCCTCTTCAGTTGGCTTTTGCCCAGTGTTTATCAAAGCATCAGAAAAGCAATGATAACATATGCCTTTTTTATATAACAAGAGAAATCATTCTCAGGCCCAAAGATGTCTGCTAACTAGTTATAACAAAAGTAAATTCATAATCATTGGTCAGAGTTCCTCTCCTCTGTCTCCTGTTAGTTAGCTAGACTGAGTAGCTAATTCTACTCATGTCAATGGAAATATGTTCACTCTATTCACATCTCTGTCTGCATGGGCCTCTTAATATTCACTGCATTTTCTCAAAGTTTCTCACCTTCAGGTACAATCATTAAGTGAATTTCCTGCCCTTACAAAGAAAAGTAAACATATTAAGTACCTGCAAGAAATCTTGAAATGCTGGACAATAAGTTAAATTAAATATTTGTCCTATAGCACTGTGAACCGAATAGGTTATGAGTCATCTATGCTTGTAGAATACGCTGCTCAGAATTATAACTGTACCAAGTTTACTCCGTATAAAGTATAAAGAACACCAAGGCTTAGAATCTTTAATGAGGTACTAAGACTGTAGTCCTTGTGATATTGGTACAGAATCCATAATCTTGCCTTAGTGAAATGTTAGACAAAACATTATGCAGAATATTTGCTCAAAAAGAGTTTGGCTAAATGTGCTATATTTAAAATTGATTAATGCAGTGTGATGTACATCTTGATATTTTTTTTTTATTATCCCTGAAATTTTAACCTAAAAGTTGAGGTGTCTTGTATATTTGTTCTATTTGAAAGTGGTTCATTTGTATTTAAACAGGGATACCCAAAACTATAGAATTTTTGTTATATCTGACTCTTGAAAGATGTATTACTTTCTCTGTCCTAGGAGGCAAGCGGTACCTCTCTGTGCTTTTTCTAGCTATTCTGGAAAGCTGTGAAGTGGCTACAAAATGAAGTAAAGCTTTATGTCACATTCCAAAATTCAACCAAAGGAGCCACCATTAGCTGATTGTTAAGTACCTTTCCTGATGATCTATTTGTCCATTCACATATTATGGAATTCATTAATAAAACAGTATCATTAGCACACTCTATGTTATCTGTTTCAGACAGTAAATGAAACAGAAGCAAACCTCTGTCTTCCAGGAGCTTTCACTGCCATAACAATACAGACAATACCAATCTAAATAGTGCTTAATATACATGTTATCCTATATGATAACAGAATCTGTGGGGAATTCCAAACCAGAAAACACAGGAACTCAATATAAAGGGGCTGGGATTCAGTTTGGAAGTGTTTGTAGTTGTTGTGGGAAAGCAAAACAAGAGCACATTCCTTAAAATTCCTTAAAAAATCTACATCATCAGCTGAGGAAATGATACCCAAGGAGTGAAACACCCAGTGCAAAGCCCCTGGTGTGTATATGATACACTATACTGGTATAATTAGGAACAATGAAGAAACCACTCTGATTTGAATGGATGTAAGGGGGAATAGGAGTTTGGACTCCAAACAAAGTATATTAGAAGGTAGGGCTCTGTTTTATAATAATGTTTGAAGGATTTTAAATTTCTTGAATGGCCCTAAACAGTATTAAAATGTCAAGGTGTTCACAAGGAACTCCATGATCGGTGCTGCTGCTGACTATAAGGGACAAAGAAGCTTATTTTGCAGTGGCATTGATGACTGCAGACCAAAGTTGAGAATAAGAAGCAGAAAAGACTTCTGTGACCACCTCTCTCCTCCAGCCTCACCCTCCCCTGGCAAAAAGAAGAAGAAGTAGAAGGAGGAGGTAGTAGAGGAGGAGGAGGAGGAAGAGGAGGAGGAGGAAGAGGAGGAGGAGGAAGAGGAGGAGGAAGATGAGGAAGAGGAAGAGGAGGAGGAAGATGAGGAAGAGGAGGAGGAGGAGGAAGAAGAGGAGGAAGAGGAAGAGAAACAGAGAGAAAGAGAGAGAGAGAGAGAGAGAGAGAGAGAGAGAGAGAGAGAGAGAGA
>JANHMN010000011.1:35828913-35872751 GCA_030674055.1 Rhabdomys pumilio | reverse complement strand
AGAGAGAGAGAGAGAGAGAGAGAGAGAGAGAGAGAGAGAGAGAGAGAGAGAGATTCTACAGTCCTGTTTGAAGAGAACTCTTAAAAAGTATGATAGGAATGCTGATTTGTAGCTCCTGACAGTTGATGGTTTCTGGCTGAGGTAGGGCAAGGTAGGATTCAGTTTTCTTTAAGAGGCTGGCCACTGGGAGTGTGCCCATGCTCCAACTGAGTATATGTGGAACAATAATTGAACTTGGTGTTGTTGTTGTTGTTGTTTCCTCTCTCCTTTTTATTGTGTTTTGGGGAAGGTCACAGGGTGTCAGGTGGACCTGGGAGGACTGGGAAGTGAATGTGATCAAGACTCATTATGTGAAATTTCCAAATAATAAATAAAAATAGAATTTTAAAAATAAGAAAATATCACTTGAATTATGTGGCCAGTGAGCCTTGATTCAGCATTATCTGTCTTGTTTTAATACTTAAAAAGGCTTTTCTATTCAGGAATCGTAAGTTTTTTCCAAGAATGGATTTTTAATTCTCTCATATAAATCCAAATATCTTACTTATTATGAGGAAAACAAAAAGGATTGCCAAAGCCTGGTGTTAATATGACTTTACAGAAGTCCATGGTATCTATGGTGATTGGTTTTTAAAAAGATATATAAATGATTATATAATATTTGAACTTTCACTTGTCTAACTGACATCACTGAAATAAGTGACTGTGTAACAAAGAAAACTTTAGCATATGACAAAAAATAGAGATGACTCCAGTACGCTTCTCAAACTGAGTTGAAATTTCTCATCAGTCTTGGGACTTCTGTATATACCCAGAGTCCCTTTCTGCAGTCTCAAATAGAATCAAGCTGCTGATCTCAGTGGAAAGTCAAAATCCCCTAGGAAACTTTGAAGAGAAACTCCCACATTGTGTTAAAGTTTTTGACTCAGTTCTATGTAGTTACTAAAAATTACTAATGAGTTATGAGTGTTTAACACACTGCGAGTTTCTGACATTTATTTTATATGGTGTGCGTTCTATGGCCGAATGGCTCTGCAGGATTCTTTCCCCATTCCTCATGTCTGAGGCAGAAATGAAAATGACTAAGTGGATTTGTAGTTGCACTGAAATAGCTATTCGTGTCCTTTTGTACCTAATGTTGAACACACTGCAACTTGAAATAAGAACTGAATGTTTACCAGAGACTTTGAAAGCTTTTGCCTTTCTGTGCTGCTGTGCTATCTTTATTAAGTACTGAAGCTGTGAACAGTTGTATCTTCCTTATTTAATGAGCAATGTTACTTTTAAAAAGTAAAATGAAGTAATTAAGTACATTAGAATATGTCATAAGTAGACAGATACCAATTCATTTCAGTAGATATCTGGAGAAATTCGAGAAAAAAAATTACTTAAAAAAAACCTTAAAATCCAGAAACATAAAAGGTTTATGGTGTATATATATCTAGTCTTTGTGACTCCTCAAATGTTTATATATCCTCATGGTTAATATAAAACCAACTTAGTCCTATATATCAGTTTTTTCAGACAGTACATTAGAAACTCAGTCCCTTTTCTCATCACTTAAAAAAATATACTAATCCAATATCTGGATTTTTTGGTTTTATTCTTCTGGATAATAAAATATTTTTCCTATTATTTTTTCCCTGAAGATTCTTCCTTGTATTAAAAGGGCAAGATACCCTTATCCAAAGTGCTTAGGACCAGCCCTCTTGGATTTGGGAGCACTTTTGTTTGTTTCTCTGTTTGTTTGTTTTAGAATATTTGCATATATAAAGAACTGTCTTGAAGGTCTCAACACAAAATTCATGAATTCATCAAAGCTAATGTAAACTTCACCTGTGAGTTCCTACACACCTGGATCCATCACAAATGTCTTGCACTCACAGCCTGAAAGAAAGTTTAGATATTTTTGGTGCTACTGTGTTTTGGCTTTGACTTGCCTTCTGAGGTCAGGTCTTCTGTATCTTGCATTATGTTAGCACTTAATGCAGTTCAATTGTTAGGGGGACATTTAGGATTTTAGCTGTCAGGTTAGGAATGATAAGCTTGTACTTCAGTGAGCTCCCTTTCGTGTTGGGAACTTATAGCCCTCCTCTGTGTTCTGTAAAGAATTCTTCACCACCTGTCATTCATTTACAATTATTTATGGGCTGTACAGTCTATTTGTAAAATACAACTTGTCTTAGCTATGGTTTCCATTGCTGTGATGAAACACCATGACCAAAAGCAACTTGGGGTGGGGGGAGAATTGTTTATTTCACTTAAACTTCAATATCACAGTTCATCAACCAAGGCAGGCAGGACAGGAACTCAAAACTGGGCAGGAGCCTGGAGGCTGAAGCTGATGCAGAGGCCATGGAGCAGTGCAGCCTATTGGCGTACTCCTCGTGGCCTGCTCAGTCTGATTTCTTATAGCACACAGGGCCATTAGTTCAGGGGTGGCCCAACCCACAAAAGACCTCCTACTTCGATCACTAATTAAGAAAATACCCTACAAGCTTGCATACAGCCTGAGCTTTTGGAAGCATTTTTCTCAGTTGGGAATCTTTCTCTCAGATGATTCTAACCTGCGACAAATTGGCATAAACATTAGCCATCACACACCTAGACAAATGCATTCACAAATAAGGTTTCTGATGATGTGCATCGAATTCTTTGCCTCCTCTTGGGCTGCATACTTCTTTGGTTAAATAAATAAATAAATAAATAAATAAATAAATAAATAAATAAGAAAGACACCCAAATCATTCTGATATACTGGAGTAAGACACACATTTTTCCAGCTTCCAGATTATCTTTAGTGAAATTTCATCTACAGTAAGAAGTTCTGGTTAGTTGGGGGAAGAAAAGTCTCTAGATTAGGTTGAGATTGTCTAGATTGGGTTATCCCTCAGGGGCTACCTGTGAGGGAACTGTTATCCTTGTTAATTGATGTGGGAAAACCCAGGTTATTGTGGGCAACCCTATTTCTTAGGCAGTTTTCCTGAACTACATAAAAAGAGAAATGTAGTTGAATAGTAAATATGGATACATTTCTATTTCTCTATTGACTATAGTTATGATGTAACTGGTTTGTACTTGCTTCAAAGTACTGTTTTGACTTCTAAGCAATCAGGGATCATAAACCTAAAGGTTAGTTTAACCCCTTCCCCCTGTTCTGTGTCTGCTATTTTTATCACTACAACATAAATGAAACTAGAACATCTCCCTATGGAACTAGTTTGTAGAGTTCACATTCCTACGTTCACTTGTGACTCTTGGCCCTTATTCATGAATGAACATCGTCTTCCATTAACAAGGATTCCCTCCCCGAACTTTGCATGAAGGGTTCCCTAGCACAGTCACATACTGTTTGCTACCTTATTAAGTTCCTCAAACGTGTGTTTGACTGTAGCAGACTTTATTAAAATTTTGAGAAGATCTAAGAATTTATGTTTAAGTGGAGACTCCATATTCCCAAAGGCATAAAGTTACTATAACACAAATCCAATGAGCAAAGTGGGCAGCAATTCAATACTAGAGTCAGAGGTTCAGATCTAAAAATCTTTCTGGTGCTATGAATCATCGTGTAGCCTTGAGAAAGTTACTACTTATTCTGGCCTTCAGTTCCTTATAAGTTTAATACTGAAGGGATGTTATTGATGATGAATTCATATAATTCATATAAATTTCCTTATTGTCTAACATGAGTGTTCAGTAAAAGTTGCTGATTAATTGAAATCATTTTAAGGGGCCTCTGATCATTTCCAAATTCCAGCTAATATAATATGTCTATGTCTCTTTCCCTGCTTTTATTCTCCTACTGCATTCTTCTGCTAAATTTTTATCTTGATATTTTTATTATTTTATTTAATATAAAACAGTGTCCCTATTACTTTTTATGGTAGTAGCTATAGATGGACCATTTGCCTTTGGAGTTATTATTCCATTCTAAGCAGTTTACCAAGACATTTTCCTAAGGAAAAATATATTCCTCTCTAATGGAAATTCTGAAGATAACTGACTATATATTCAAATATCTGTGCATAAATCTGGTGCGCATAATACATGCATGCATACATAGTCAGCTGCTTAGAATTGTGTGCAGGCTGAAACCTGTAATTGTTTTATTTTGATGTAGCTTGAACAGTGGTTTACTGACGTGTCATCACAATTTAATTATGAGAGGTTGACTTCTGAGCAAGGTCATTCACTAAGTGCAAATCAGTGATTTCTCTAGGTTCCGTCTATTTCCCAAACACCAACCCCTGCTACTGTGGCTAACCAGTGACCTAGGAGATCTCATTTACTCAGAATAAGCAATCCAATGAGTCTTGAATTAATATCCCCTTTCTAAAGTGAAGACAGTGAGGCATAGAGAAGTTGAACTGACTATACTCATCAGACTCTGTCAGAGCCAGGATCTGACATTCTGTCTTTTTGCCATTTTTTTTTTCTTTTTACAACTATATGCTATGTTAAGTTTCACCTCAAAATAGATAGTCTGAAGATCCAGGAGAAACATGGTTAGAATGATTTGTTCCCAAACACTCAACTTTAGGCTGGCTGCAGTTAGAAGAAAAATTCCCCAAAAGAATCTAGTAGGGATCCCAAGAGCATGCCAGCACTTTAGCTCTGTGCTTCGAATGCAGAGTTAACAGGCATTTGCCTCCTAGCATTTAGCCTTCCTGTTGATTCATAAGATGCAAATGAAATGTAAATGTTCAAACCTTGTGGGAAAAACGATTTTCAGAGGAAAAATAGAAGAGATCTATCCTACAGTACTGTAAACGCGAGGAGAACAAGACAGAGAGGCGCTGGGGGAAAAAAAATCACAGCTGAAGACAGAGCTTAATAATTTCAAGCAGGAAAGGAAAGGTATTCAAAGATCCGAGTCTGTGTTTGTTATGTGCACGCTTGCGCATTCGTGTGTGTGTGTGTGTGTGTGTGTGTGTGTGTGTGTGTGTGTCTGCGCGCGCGCTCACAAAGCTTTTGCCTGCACACTTAGACACCCCCATTTCCACTTGCAAGTAGCTGGTGGTTCCCAATCTTTTGAAGACAGAGCCCGGTGAGGCTAGTTAGCATTCCCTGCTGGAGACTGGCTTCACACAGGGAGTGACCCTGTGATGCACCAAAGACTATTTAATGCCCTTGCGAGGTGGTTCAGAGACCAGGATTTTTATTATGCTGTGGGCATAAGAGTTGTGATCCTGCATTCCTGAGTTAGAGCCACTTAGGGTCCCAACAGCTCCACCCTGGTGTTTTAGAGGAAAATATTCCTTCATGCTTTCTGCCTGAACTGAAAGCGACACGGCTTCCCGATGCTACCGCCTGGGAGGTAGTTCAAGCTTTAGAAATTGCCTGAGAAGCCCGGTCCATCTGCTGGATGCCTGGCTTTCTGGAAGGGACCAGAAGGTGTTGGCTTTTAATCTGAGTAACTCTGGGTTTTGTTTTGTAACTGAAAAGCATCGCCTAATTAAAAGTAAACGTGACTACTTTTTTTTTTAAAGGGACGTTTGGAAAATCAGTGTGGCGACGTGTGTTAGTCTAGAGTAAAATTCTCACCGGGAAGGAGATGGGGTCGAAGAGGGAAGCACAAAAATCTCTTCTAATTTTTGGTACTGGATATTTGTCTAAATGATTTGCTTTGATAGAGTGTGCGCCAGCCAGGACTAGGGCAACAGAAGAACGGCGGATTCGAGGAGTTACCTTCTTTAAAAGTGGGTGAAAATACCCACAACTACCAATAGCTGTTTCCATGAGCCTGCTGGTGGAGAATCTCCATCTTTTCCACCTCCTCAGTCCAAGAGGACCCAAGGTGAGCTCCTCACCTACCAGTGAGCTGCCCCAACAACTCTACAGAAGGTGAAGGCAGAACATCGCCGAGGAGAAAAACCCCTAAGGAGTGAGCCAGTGGACTGGGCTTCGGAGTGCAAGAATTATGTGGCCAGGTTGGGCGGACATCGGAGGGTCTCAGATCGTGTGTCTTGGGGGCGCTGAGAAACCCCTGGCAAGAGCCAGTCCAGGGCGAATCCAGCCCTGCCGCGCCCCTGCTCTCGAGCCGGCTCCTTATTGGCTGGGGTGTTCTTTGAGAGGAGGAGTCAAGGGCAGCCCCGCCCACCAAAGCGCGGGGGCAGGAGCATCAGGCTCTCCTCCCACCAGGGGCCGCCAGCTCTGCACCGTCTCCGACTTGGTCCTGCAGCGCCTCTAGGCTGCGGATCTGCGCTCCAACCACCTGCTCCGCGCTGCCGCCGAGGAAGCTGGGCGGGAGGGAGGAGCGGGAGGAGCTGGAGGAGGAGACAGGCAGCTTACACACGCCTTCCAGTCCTCCACTCAGAGCAGCCCGAGCCCGCGGCCGCCGCCACTGTTCCAGCTGCTGCCGCTACAGCCTCTGCCTCGGCTGCCACCTGAGGAGACCTGCCGTCCGGCCCCGCGGCGCTGCCCCGCCGACCCTTCTCTGGTCCCGGTGATCCGTGCACCGTGCAACTCTCATTGCTCTTCTCCTCTCCTTTGCAAGAAGAGAAACTACTAGAAGATAGCAGCCAAAGAGAAACCGCGTCTACCTTGACTGACTACTGAAGTGTCTCCTGGGATAAGAGGGTCGCCTGTCCTGGGAGTCGCAGCCCAAGACCCTGAGGAAGGGTGTGGAGGGGGGAGGGAGGAGTTGCGGGTTCCGCGTGGAGGAAAGTTGCGTGTGGCACAGACCCGACGGCGCAGCGCCACAGCCCCCGGGGGACCCTGTGTCTTGGAAAAAAGTCGCTGTCCCTCTAAAGCGAGACCCACAAGCGAGCGGGCCCCGTGGGCCCGGGGACGACGCCCCCTCCTGCGGAGTGGACTTTGTCGGTGGCCTTCTAGGAAGAGGAATATGGCATCTAAGGTGTCCCCTTCTTGCCGTCTGGTTTTCTGCCTCTTGATCTCTGCCGCCGTCCTCAGACCAGGTAAGCTTTTGGCCTCTGAGTAGTCCCCACGGTTGTGGCGGACCGGGGGCGGTTCCCTGGGTGGCCTGGGGCTGTGCGCTCTAGCGTGTGCTTCTCAAAGTATGGAAGCCATAAAGGCGCGCGGGGACACAGATCTGTCCCTGGGAACAGTCACCTGTCTCACACGGTTTAGGCTTGACTGATCTGCTCAAGTTTGGGCAGCGAGATTGAAAACTGAGCACGTCTCCAGGAACTTTGGGTGAGGCTTAGCCTGAGGGTGCAGGAGCCCCCAGGAAAGATCTGCTGAACTCTCTCCCCTGCACCATCCCTCCAGTCTTTCTGTATCAAAGTACATTTCACTGCACCCTGAGCAGTTTCCTTTCGTTGGGCTTTGAGGTGAAATAACTGCCTGCACTTTGTCATGATAAATCCCCTAAGTAACTTCCTCTTGGTCATAATGTGAAGACCCAGGAGGCATGGCAGGGGATGAGAAGGGCTTTAACCATATTAAAAAAAAAAAAAACAAAAAAAAAAAACATGAAATAGCAGCTGCATTGTCTAGTGGGTAGCTAGTATAGGGTTGATGGCAGCAGAGTCACGCAGCGTGGACTGGGTTAGCAGCCAGGTTTGTGAGCCTTGAAGCGAGAGATTTCTTGGTTTCCACACCCAGTGGTAGCACCTCAGTTCTCACTTCTACCGTGAGTCCTCACAGAAAAAAATGACAAAATTCCCACCAGCCAGAATATCTTGCGGGGGGAACCCCTTTTCTCACCCCCAGGGGACATCCCTGGCCCGGGACTCCTCCAGTTGGCCTGCTGGCTGACATGCTATGGTCCTGCCTGGCCCGAAATGTGCTCTCTGTCCTTCATTCAAGTGGCAGGTACTTTTCCCTGCGGAGCCTGAGGATCTAATCCTTTGAAGTTTTGATTTCCCACTGCTTCCTGGATAGTTGGGGGTTAAACTACTCCCTGTTATTTTGGCTTCTGCCTGTTTTCCCTCCTCCTCTCTCTGTCTCTGTCTCTCTCCTTTTAAGTTTTAAATTAAGGGGTGGGGGGCAGGTCTCACTTTCTTTTTCCGTCTTTTATTTCTGTATACCCCTTCAGTTGCTGGCTTACTGAAGCCACAGAGAAGTGTTTAAAGGCTCGGAATTCTTCCCGGGAGGAGAACAACGTAAGGGAGACAGGAGCCGAGATCCTCAGGGCTTGGAGGAACTGCTTTGTGTGTGTTGAGGAGGGGGTGGGTGTCAGAGTGGGAGAAGGTTGCTTCTCTGTATCTCTATATCAAAGTTACATTTCTGGGTGAGGTAATGAACTCACTGCTTCTGAGGCTGGGAGGAAAATATCAGTGACCAATCTCAGGCTCTGGGGGCGGGGACCCTAAAGCCTGAGTAGATCTGGCTTTTAAGGCAGGTAGGGCAGAGTGAAAACACTCGGGATGTGAGCACCGGGCACCTCTAGTCTTGCACAGTGTAGTCTCACTTTTTCTGGAATCCCGGTATAGGATGGGGGAAGGGCACTTTGGAACCCACGGGAAGGCGGCCAGTTTGTGAAATGTGGAAATACACACGCCTATCTCCGGTGTTGGCTTTAACCCTCTCACACCTGCCTCTGAGGCTGTCATCTACACTTCCACCCCCGGACTGCAGCACATAGCTGTTAACCTTTTCAAGCGGTTGCGCTGGAATTTATTTTCAGTTGGCCCCGTCGGAAAAACAGGTTTTTCTTCACTCAGAACAGCCAAGAAGGGGAGAGGTTCCGCTTTCAGACCTGATGGCGGTTCTTTCAGCACCCTGCAGGCTCCGGTCCAAGCCACCAGCTGGGCGCTTTCCTGCAGGAGCGCGCCTGCTGATGCAGGGTCGCAAGCCACCAACCCTCAAATTCGCTTTTCCCCTGAATGATTGCGCTGATGTTGTGCAAACTTCTGCATGGAATGTCAGTGTGCTTTTAATGAAAAGATTGTAGTTGCCAAGGCACAGTGACTAAAGACACAGCGAATCCTAGACTGGAAGTGCGCCTCCTGCAATGTCCTCTGCAGAGCGGAGCCTTGGGAGTGAAGTATTGCCTAGCTTCATCCGTGGGGCTCATTTCCAGGCTGCCTCCCTTCATTTCTAGAGCAGTTTTAACAGTCTTCTCTCAGTTGCCAGAGGACAGAAGCTGCTCCCCCCAGGTCTTTTGACTTGTCTCCTCCACAGTAGTCATTCCTGGATTTGGGCCTCTTGTATAATCTGTTTTGAAAGGAGAGGGAGTCAAGACTTCAACAAAATCTGAGTGTGATAAAGGCAATGAAGTGTGAGCTCAACGTTCTAGGTGGCAAAAATCTCATTATTCTCGCAGAAAGAGCGTCAGCCTGTGGTGACATTTTGTACTGCTTTAAAGAAAGCTTTCCTTGGTTATTTGCGAGGAGGAGTGGCATGGTAGTTAACTCTTTCTTCCCTTGAGCCCTCTAAGCACAGCCCTCTTTGAGATTTTGTTTTCCAATTTTCAGATTACAAGGGTCACTCTAAGACTTAAAGATACATAACTCTGTTTTCAATGGGGTACCATATTTATCAACTTATCTCTACAGGGCTGGGGAAAAGGCAACCACTCAAATCAAGTCCTTTCAGATTACTCACCCCGGATTATTAAAATTCATTAATTTTCCAACTACAAACTGCTTTGTGGCCATTATAAGTTGTTGTTTGCTTGATTAATTTGATCCAAGAGCAGTTTGTAGTGTAATGGAGAACTGCTTGCTGCAAATTGCTTTTCCAGGCTTGGCTCAGGACCTAGGTCTGCATTCAGGCACTAGAACAAGACAAGAAACCTTTTGGGGCTTCAGCTTTCTTAAAAAACAGACAATAAAAAAGGGGGAACCGTGAATCTATTCCTTGAGATTTCCTCCAATTCAGACACTGTTTCTAGTATTAAGGTAAAAATATTTGCCCTGGTAGATTTGTTTTCCAATCATTTGTTTCTTATACTCTCTTTCTGGGCAAAATTCATATGCATTGCATTGCTAAAAAGGTCTCAGTGTGTATCCCAATTGATAACTTTTTGTCTTTGTACTTTTATAAGGGAATTCATAAGAATATGTTGGGCTTATTTTCCAAAGTCTAATTAGAAAAATTAAAAAAAAAAAATGTGACAGAGAGAATTAGTCTTCCATTCTCCTATGAGTGGGAAAGGTTTTCGATCTTAGAAACCCTGGTAGTGTAGCCATTGGCCTCACTGTTTACTGCATGTGTAATTCTAGAACTGGGGATAAACACTGGCGGTTGCCAGAGTGCTCTCATAACAAAGCTTGATCTACTCACCCTAACGATGCTCATATGCCACAGAGATTGGACCACACCACTATCCTTCATGTCATTTTTTTTTTATAGCTATAGAAATTCAAACTATTTTATATTGCTAATTTCCAACATTTCTGACATTTTAGGAGATCCAAGCTCACTGTTTTTGTGATAGCAATTCATATGCAAAGGCACATTTATTGTCAGCTTGGGAAGAAGTAGGCAGTGAACCAGAGCCCACTCAGAAGTCTTAACATACTATTTATATTGAAGCTGGTATTCCAGAGTTCCACTCTTACCTGTGCCGTCTAACGCTGTGACCTTGAGAGCTAGTGTGCAGTCCCTGTTTGTTTCCCGTCGGCAAAACTCTCCTTTTATGTAATGCATGGTTCTGATTGTAGTGAGATGAATCATTCCCCAGAGCTGCATTTTGAAAATTTTGAGCTGTAAGATGGGCTATATCAAAACTGTACATACTGTTAACAAAACATTGTAATCTGTTCCACATTCCACTTTATCATTTTATTAGAAGGGGACAAAATCTATCTTTCCATTCTTTCCTTTTTGTAGAACTTCTATTTTAATATCACCAATTCTCATAGCATTAAACTCAGATCTCACAGAAGCTAAGAATGATCTGAGTTGTCAGCATGCTTTTGGTGTGTAATGACAGTATTTTTAAGGTAGTGTTTTGACTGCTTTATGGGCACAGTCCAGACACACCTCTTTCTGTTCTGACCATTTGTTTAGCATCAAACAGGATCAAAGAGGTTCTATAATTCAAGTTGACACATGCCATTTATATCCGGAAGTATGGAAGAGAGCCACATAGGTGCTCCACGATAAAAGTAAAAATGCATCTGTCCCTTTGTATGGGCAAGTAGACTCAGTCCCTTCAATGTGTTCGTTTGCTTCCTTGTTTTTAAGTTTTCGCACAGCTCCATGCCACTGCGGGCACAAGAGTTTTATGACATACAAAGCATTACATCATTTATTGAAATAGCAAAAAGTACCAAGAATAGTTTCTTGGAAATGATGTTAAATTAATGGTTGTTTGATTATTACTGTCAAATTTCAGATCATTTTATTCTCAACAATGACTAAAAAGACTGGCAATGTGTCCATTTCTCCTTTTATTTTCTTTCTTATTTGAGCAGAAATTTCATTTCCTATGGAGAGCTATGTGATATATATATATATATATATATATATATATATATATATATATATATCATATATATGTATATATACATATATATACATATTTGAGAATATTGCATGCTATTTGACAACTATTCAACTATTGTTACTATATATAAAGGGTTACTTATTTCTAGAGCTATATTTTCATTTAGCTAATTACCTGTTTAAATGACAAAACTTGCATTCTTTATATTCTTTGTTGTTGAATAGAGCAGCATATATTTCATGAAAAACTGGCACCAAAATGCTGTGATATTCAGTAATTGTTTTATGGCAACCTATCATCATTGCCCATTATTGTACTGTATGTTCCAAGAATGAAATTAGCTTTTAATGCTTCTTCTTATTTATCTAGTCAGTTCTCAATTACCCATTGCATCAAAGAGGAAATCAGAGTTGCAGGCAGTGCATAGCAGTCCTAATGAAAGAATTATTTAATGTGACTTTAAGTTGAGGTACTTAATGAGCGTGCCTGTATTTGGTCTTCAAAGAATTGATTGTATTGAAAAACCCTGAAACCAAACTATGCGGTGAATAGACAATTCAGAAACTGGATGTCAACTTCTGCCTCTGGAGTCTCCTCTCTCTTCTCTGTTTTCAATGTCCCTTCAGAAAGTAATGTGAAATCTTGGTCAAGGTAAGATATAAGACTAAAAACATCATTAAATCCAATTAACTTTTATAACCTTGCCATATGGTAGAAATATCAGGGATTTTTGCCAGATACAAGGAAAACATCCTATGGCCACATTTTGTCATCGAATCTTCAAATGTCCAATCACGAATCACTCCCTTAAACAAACAGAGTCACACCTGGATTGGGTAAGATTTTGCCTTCACTAAATGACTACTTTCTTAGCAAGTTTGTTCTATTATGTTTTATTAGCTTTTATGAATAGATAAAAAGAAAATTCCTTTTTCTTGATCTAAGTTTGCTTGGCAACTTGGTAGATTGATACTTTAAAGGCTATGTGGGTACCTGTTTTTAGCAAAAACAATAGTACATGTAGTGGATTTCAAGGTCATTGTAAACAGTGGCCACCAGTAGTGTAAACTTAGGAATAACAGAGGAAATTGAATTAAAAGAACTTTATAATTAATTTACTGTGATGATGTCAACAGAGAAGTTATTTAAATTTGTTTTTTAAGATATCAACTGTCATTCCAATTCAATATTTTAGGTTCATACCTCCAAAGACAGTCTCACTTCACAAATTAATGTAATAGACTTTTCTTCAGTTCTAAGAACCAAACCAAGGGCTTTTCATGTTGTGTGCACTGCACCACTGAGTTGTAGCTAGCCTGATAGAGATTTTTATCCTTTTCAGTCAGAGTAGCTTTCAGGCCTCTAGGCTCTCCTATTAGAACTGTAAATACTTACATGTAATTTCTGCCTTTATATGGAATCAGGATTGGAATGACCAAAACGTGTCTTGACATTTCCCTTTTCTAGCACTTATCTTTGCTGTGACCTTTGTCCCATTGTAATAAAATATGTATTTATTACTAATCTCTCATTTGACCAGGAACTTTTACAATACCACACATTGTCTTCTTCTGTGAAACTATTAGTCCTACAAAGAGGGAGACACCTGCAAGCTTCTGAGCTGCTTTTTTCTTCTTTGCATGAAAAGCCATATACAGAAATTTGTATGGAGCATCACTGATAAGTTCAAAAATGTCTCTTCCTAAAGAACTTAGAATTAGAGGTATAGCATAGCTCCCTGAGTATTAAATTAGAAGATATAATCATATTGGAAGAAGAGTTGTCTGTGGGAGTAGGGGAACCATGAAAGCACACAGCCTCTTGAAACACAGTCAACTAGCAATCTCCAGGTAGTTCCTGTTACACCTCTATATCACACTTTGTGGTCTTTTGTGCTTCCTACAGTTAATCTTGATTTACCCTTCAGTGTTATTGAGATTGATACGTTTATTACTAATAGGATGACCATGACCCCTGGAGTAACCAAAGCAGAATGAATATAGAGTATGCGTGATGTTTAGCTGGGTACGGTTTTGATTGACCAATCGATTGGCTGACTGTTTGATTTTAATGTCAGTGTCTTGGATTTTATCTCACTTGTTTTTACCATTTTCCATAAGTATATGGACCATTAAAGTTAGAAAAGAGCTAGCCATTAGTATTTTGTATCTTTTTTTTTCTTTATTTGTGCTGCTGGGAGTCAAACTTAAGGCCCTGTGCTTACCAGGCCAGTGCTATAACACTCAAATTCAGTAGCCACCTTGGACTTCTGGAGCGAAGTTTGGCTAACAAGTCATATGGACCATATGCTCCAGTTTGAAGGTTGAATATCCTCCAAAGGGCTGTGTACAAAAGGTTTTGTCCCTTGGGTGGCAATACTAATAAGTGATGGTGTTTTAGAAAAGGAACCCTAATTAAGACCATTAAAAATATCAAGGCACAAATACTTAGCAGCTTTATGGCCTAAGTCATTTTCCTCCCTTTTCATTCATTTTTCTCCCTGGCTCATGGGGTTTGTCCTGTGGTGTCCTCTTACCATGAAAGTGCTGTGTCACCACAGGCCTAAAACAAAGATGTCAATTGAATTCCAACTAGTACCTTCAGAACCCTGATCTGAAATCTTTTCTCTTTGAAGTTAATTACCCCATGTATTTTATTATAGCAACACAGAACTAGGAAAGCATAATTATTACTATCTCCTCTGTCTATATATTTACTCTATGGCACTTAACTATAAATAAAAAATATATATTTGTTATTTATATATTATATATATGTATTTGCCACTTTGAAAAAGTCTACACTCTTAACCTATTAAAATTTAGATTCCAGTTATAATGAAATAGCACCAAAGAATATAAGCTTTCTTCTTCTAGAGTACAGGAAAGGCAGAGTTGTAGCCTGGTGGTGTAGTGAATTTGTTCACCTAGATACATGGTCAAAGGGCCAAAAAGTAAGTGTGTGTGTGTGTGTGTGTGTGTGTGTGTGTGTGTGTGTGTGTGTGAAACACACAGATATTTATCTCTTTAAAAATCTTAATCTGAAGCATATTGAACATTTCATGTGGGTAGACATGAAGAAATGGAGACCAAGACCCTGGTGTATCATGTCAAAGGAATGACATAGGTTATCTTGGAATGGGTAAATAAGGAATCTGTTATTAGTCAAAGTTCATATTGTTGGACAATCCTAATTTAAAACTCATGTGACGCCTCAACATATGTAATATCCAATAATTGCGGAGTCCTTGGAGTGGGCAGAGTGAAGCACCAATGCTTTGGGGTGGGGAAGTAAACTAACTACTCAGCAGATAAGAGCCCATCCTGCCAGCCCTGTGTCCTCTGGGAAGCAGAAGCTTGAGAAAGTCATGTAACTCGAACTAGAGGGATTGCTAGGTGCTGCAAACATTCAAAACCGGAGAGAGCAGTTTGTATCACAGCAGCTGGATCTGGTTGGGGCCTGGATAAACTTGGAAAAGATTCTGAAGAGATATCTGAAGCACCTGCTGAGGAGGAACCAAGCAAACCCAGTAGGGAAAGAGAGTTGGTGGAACTAGGAGACTTGGTAGAGAGGGGGGCAGCTCTCACTCCCAGATGGAAGTGGTACCTGTCTCTTTTCAGTGGTGGAAAACAAGCTGTAAGAGCTGACACAGACACTGAGGGGTTCTTGAGGTTGTTTAATATTTCCCTGCAACCTGCTAATTTGCTTGCCAGTGTGAGGCTCAGAAGTTCCAAGAATTCACACAGTGGCAGAGATTTGCATACACACTCCCCTCCTTTAGGAGGAGTGAAGATTCATTATATCTACACGTTTGCACGTTTCCTTTTTTTTTTCCCATCAACACAGTCTAAATATTAAGAAATGGTGTTGGGTGCACATGTTTTCTCCACCCCATTGAAAACTGAAAGTGTGCATTTAGATAGGTTATGCCCATCCTACCAGATGCTATTTCTCATATGAACAATCATGTTAGAACTGGAATTGCTGAGTTAAAGTATACATTTATTATTTGAAGAAAAAATTTAAAATCATACTTAAAAGAGCATGCTCCTTCTGTAGTAGTGTTGTTGCCAAAATTTTAGCAAAAATAAAGAATTTCATATATTCAAGACATATTGAAAAAATAAAGTTGTAAGAGCAATGGACATACATAAACTATGAACATATAGAGAACAGAAGTTACAAACTCTTGCCTGACTTTATTTTACATAGCCAAAATTGATGAAAGGGAAACCTTCTTTGTATGATTGTTTTAATCATTTTTCTTTACATATAACTTCTAGAACACCTAGCTTCTAGAACTTAAACTATAGTTGGCTGCCATGTTATCTGCCAATTATAAGTGTAGATTCAGTTTGACTGGCCAGAAAGTAGATTCAGAAGAAGCCACCTGTGTACCTTATGAGTATTTGTCACCGCCTTTTCATACACAAATAGTTTCCAAATATTTGTGTGCATTCATTGTAGATACAACACACTATAGGTGGCTAAGAGAGAGAGAGAGAGAGAGAGAGAGAGAGAGAGAGAGAGAGAGAGACAGAGAGAGAGGGACAGAGAGAGAGACAGAGAGAGAGACAGAGAGACTGAGACAGACAGAGACAGAGAGAGAGACAGAGACAGAGAGAGAGACAGGGAGAGACAAAGACAGAGAGAAGGAAGAGGATGAAAGAGGGTAAGTTGAGATTCACAACATGGTTCTGGAGTTGGGTATGTTCTAAAATTGATTCAAAATTTCAGAGGGAAAGCATTAGAAATCCTTGAACAATAACTTCCCAGTGTAGGCGATATGATACACTTGTGTGTTATAACCCACTTGTGTGTTAACCCATTCTGCTTGTCATGGTCAGTGTTCATGCCTTCCAGGCTGGGCATCCAGTAAAGAGCTGAAGAGGTGTGGCTGTGGTCAGGCTATCAGGTGGCTGTGGTCAGGCTTTCAGGTGGCTGTGGTCAGGCTTTCAGGTGGTTTTCTAGTTTTCTAGAAGCTGTTGGCCTTCTCATTTGTAAGTTGAGAATGATAATTACCAAGTTTAATTGATGTGAATATTCAAAAAGCTAATGAGTTGATCTGGCATTTCCCCATGCCTGACACACATTGGAGTTTCAGTTGTTACAAATGATTTGCATTCCATTTTCAGGAATAGTATTAAAGCTATAATAAAATTTGAGCATCATTCTCCTTTATTACTGGGGCTTAACAGCCACTTCTAATATTAATATGATTTTAATATTCAATTAGTTAACAAGTTTTGTTGTGCATAACAAATTATCAGAGGAAACTACCACAGGTAGCAGATAGGAAGAAAATAGCAGTGCATGAGGAAGGAGCTGTTTTGCTATTGACAAAATTATTGCATGTCTCTGTAATAATCTATGATAAACAGTACATTACAATATTGTTAACTGACTAATAGAAAATATATCTTTTTCTAATTTTCTAGATTTCTATAAGGAAATGGTCTATCCTCAAACTGTATGCTTTCTTATTTTCTTTAAAATTCCCTTAATGTACACAACTACAGCTGGATTTCTGCTCTGTGTCTATCTAGCATCTTGTCTATTTACTTTGTAACTGGATTGCAATGGAAGATATAAATTCTTTTCTGTCACCTCTAAAATTCCAACCTAAACTGGATTTCTGTAAGACACGTGCTCATATCATTGTGTCTTCCATTATAGGGTAGAATTTCAGAAAGTGGCATCTGTAAAAAAAATCTGTGCTGTGAAACTTTTATCTTTCCAATTGAGGAACTGGATGAGTTGCTTTACCCACATCCTCAAAACAGCCTATCCTTTGAAGATGATGTATCTCTTGAAGTGATTGAACACAGAAAAGTAGTTGGAATTGATGATAAGATATGGCTACACATAAAGTTCCTTCAATCCTGTGGCTATCGATAAATATAGATTTTTTTTATATATATTTCACCTTTAAACTTTCATGTCCAAATATAATTGATGTGCTCACGATGGTATAGAGAAGAGAAGTCACAGATTATTCAAAACTAGAAACTTCCGGCTATAGTGTCTCTCCTCTTCACCTTTTTACAATACAATAAATACAAAATGAAAGTAGGTTCCTTGTTATTTATTTGGCAGAACCTCGAGTCTATTCACTATAGACAAGTCATGTACAAACTCCAAGATTATTCTTTAATTACAGTATCATATTCATTGTGATAGAATTCTTATCTGATAATGAAACAACATTGTATTGCAAACCTAAATTTGAAGCAACATCTAAATTTGAATGTAAAATGAAAGCTACAAATAAGACAAATTCTAGCCTATTGTTCACGGTTGTCTGAGAGCAACTGGTTAGGTCACGGGTGTGTAAGTAGGAGTTCTAATGTGCGGATGCTCAATGAATGACTTGGGTAGCTGTAGATGAAAGTGGAGTAGAGTGATATCAATATAAAAGAAACGAAAGAAAATAAACATGCTGTGACTTCTTCTGAATGTCATTTTAACCTCCCTTTAATCAAATCCTCTTCTGCTGCCATCAGAGGAATACCAGATTTGAATCCTATTGTGTACCTGCTTACAACATATCCCTGGCTTCTGTGTACATTTAGGGTAAAGATGAGCTTTTAGCCTAGCACTTAAGGTTTTTAAGAATTTCTTACACAGTCTTTCTTGAATACATGCTGGAGTAAAACTTTTACAAGTATCATGCCCTTTCCATTCTCAGGGTTGCTCACACACATCTCTGACCTCTTATGCTACAACGCTCCTCTCATCCTCCTATACACCATCCTTTAACTGAATGAGTTGTGTTTCCAGCTTTAAGACCGCTGGTGAGGTGTTCTTTCCTCCAAAGAGTCTCCCTGGGGCTCCTGTCCTCTGCAGCTCTGAAGGTCATTTCGTTGTTGCCTGTTGCCTACTTATTCTTGTTTCTCTTTGTTCAAGAGTCTTCATATTCCTGAAGACAGCTACTATGATCTCCTCATTTTTCTCTATTCAAGATATTTTTCCCCAGTACCTGTACCACTGAATAATTGAATAAGTAAAAAAAAAAATGTCAATTCTTTGTAATAAAGAAGACATTTTTTTATCTAGGGGAGAAATCATATATCATTATACACATGGAGTCCAGCAAACAACAGAAAGGAATCAGTTTTCTCTTCATACCATGTAGGTCGTCAATGTGGAGTTTTGGTCGTCAGACTTCGTGGCACATCCTTTACTACCTTACCCATCCTACTGCTCCAGAAGCATGTTTAAAAAAAATAATATATATTCTCATGTGAATAAAAAAAATAATTGTAAATGAAACACAGTTTCTTTTAGAAATTTAGGAAATTAAAAAAAATTCTTTTAAAACTTATGAGCACTTGGGGGACAGAAACAGGCAGGTCTCGCAGCCAGCCTGATTTACATAGAGATTTCTCGGACAGCCAGTGCTACATAGCAAGACCCTGTCTCAAACAAATAAGGTAAAATAAAGCAAAAATCATTGTCCTATTCTAAAATATGTGAATGAAGTATAAAAACAAATGGCACCTCATTTGTCTGTTTGCAAATAAAAATTCAGATTAACATAAAGTAAACAACTTAGATAACTAGACAATGTTCTTGCAAAACATTCTTCTGTTTTGCACAGTTTGTTTATTCATGTGACTTTATTTGTGTCTGTAGGTTTCTGAAAATAGTCCAACTAAATATATTTCTATTTCTGATTAGCAGCACATGGCTAGAATTGGCAAACAATACTTGAAATTCCATTTTTTTCTATTTTTTTAAGTTTTAGTTTATATTTTTTCTTGTTGTGTATGTGAGCACACATGCACGGGTGTGTGTGTGTGTGTGTGTGTGTGTGTGTGTGTGTGTGTGTTTGTGTGTGTTGTGTGTGTGCATCCAAATGCATGTTTAGTTGCCTATGAGGACAACTTGCTGAAGTCAGAGATTTCATGGCTATGTTAGTCATGTAGGCACATGAACACATTTACCATTAATGCTTATCAAATATAGTACAATAAAGTATAAGTTGAAAAAAATCTGATGTTACATTTGCAAATGAATTGTAATGATTCAACAAACCTTCAGAAAATACACAAGGTTGGACATGCTGGGTAAAGCCTATAGTCTCATCACTGGAGAGGCTGAGGAAGGAACAGGTTTAAGGCCTGTCTGAGATAAGCAGCAAGGTCTTGTCTCTGCAGAAAGATGATATTTGATATTTATTGCAAAGTAAAAGGCAGGATAGTTCAGTGCACAGAGGCTGCTGCCACCAAGCCTGTCTGGTTAGGAAAGTTGCTTTTGTCTGCTCTGAGTTAGCTTCACAGTGCCTCAGGAAGTCCTTATGCTTAAGCAGAGGCTAGAGTCTGTATGCAGGCTCCATTTTTTTTTATTTATTCATAAATAAAACTTAACTAAATCCATTTTCAGGAGCTAAGAGCGTTACTCCTCACACTGAGTGGTTGTCTGACTCTTTATCCTCTGTATACTATATTATTTCTTTCCTCTGTTTCCCATGATTCCTCTCACTAGCCTTTAGACCTTGATTCCCAGTGCCAACATCTGTTTGTGTTCCCTTGTGAATGGTAGATTTTCCTTTCAAAATGCAAGAGTTTCATGTAAACTCAAGTTATGTTCCTCATTATCAAGCTAGAGACAATTATAGGCACCCTTGTAGGCACAGTCATACAGAAAAGATAGGTAAGAAATGATACCGTTCTACTCTTTGTCAAGTTTGGTGTCTACAGTTTCAACTGATTTCATTCCAAACTTCATCCTTTAACTCCAAAGTAATCAAAGGTAGTCTGAGCAAATTACCCAATGAATGTCATTTTTTTTCCCAAGTTTGAGTCTGCTCGTACTTAAAGCCGTATTAACTGATGACAGATCAAGCTGATAAAGCGTTTGTTTCCCCTGTACTTTTTACCACACTTCACTTTCTAAAATAGAAGTTTGGTGATTTCTCCATGCATGGCTAGAATCTCTTGGGAGTAATTATCTTTTTCCACAGCGGTAGGTAGTGGTCACTCAGGCTGTTTCCAAATCAGGTTATTACAGGAACGTCAGGAGGAAATAAAAATATAAGAAAGGATTATTTCTGCCTGCAAAAAAAAAGGAAAGAAAGAAAGAAAGAAAGAAAGAAAGAAAGAAAGAAAGAAAGAAGAAAGAAGAAAGAAGAAAGAGACACTTTGAAACAAAGCTCAAACACTTGAAATGTGAGGTCATCTTTCTTTACTTTACCTTGCTTATTTTGGCTTCGGAAAATATTACCCAATCTATTAGCTTTTCCTCTTTAGATGTTTCAGGACACTGAATGTACCAGTGACTTAACTGCGGACTCAGTGTGCATATTCGTGAACCACAAATCTGTATTATTAAAGGTTTTTATTTTCACACATAATAAAATATAAAGAAACTTAGAACACTGACCTTATGAGAGCATTCCATGTACCTCATGACTCCGTGGCTTAAGTAGGAAACATGCAAAGTGAATGTTGGTTTATCACTGTGGTATCTATAATGAGTCTGGATCATAGATATTTTCTGGCTACACAGTGATTGATGACACGGTGACGTGGAAGATTGGAGAAGAAACAAAAGACTCTGTTAGGTTTTGTACTTAGTTGGTTTAGTCGCTGTGTATTCTTTTTTCTCCACGTATTGTTCAATGGTGATACTAGATTGTAGTTTAGTTGGCTCTCTTCCATGGTAATTGTGTGATTTTGCTTCTCTACCATATAAAAATAATCACTTCATCATCTCTGTTCCGTATTATTTGCGCTTTATTTGTCCTCATAACTATGCATTATTAAGAGCTAACCATGTAAAACTTTACAGATTGAGATCCCGAGTGATAGTGGACCATAAATAAAATAATTGAAATATTGAAATAAAAATATGACACAAGCAGAGTGTGAAATTAGATTAGACAAGGAGCAATGTAAGCTCTTCCTTATACCATGCTAAGACTACATAGTTTTAATGATTTGCCATTTAACTCTTTAAGACAGGGGCTTGCTATTTAGACCAGGCTAGCCGGGACAATAATGCTCTTGCATAATCTTCTTAGAGTTTCAATTGCTAGCGAATGCATCTGCGTCTAGCTAAATAATTTTTTATCATGTTTAATTGCATTATTCACAATTTAAGTAAAGCTGTATAAAAGTTTGAGTTGGCCTGCAGACAAATAACACAACTAACTAAACATAATATATGTCTGTAAGGAAGAAGGTCTGGAGAAGGGAGAGGCAGGAGACTAAATGGCTGATAACAGATAAAAATCCATTTGGGGGCTGAAAGCAAAAGCTAGTTCTTTGACATAGTTTGACACTTTTCAAAGAAAAACCAGAATGACTATTTTTGATAATACTGCAAAAATATGACAGCTACTTTTCTGTCTGCAATGTTTTCTATGTTAGCATACTCTGGGAAGAGATTTTTATGATTTTTTTCAACTTAGAAACTCGTATTAAAGAAGAATAACATTGATAAATTTAGTGAGAAGGGTCTTGTTTACCATACCAATAAAACAGTAAGAATGGAAGGCTACAATTTCTAACTCTGCAGATTTGCCTTGATGTTTGAGTCATTGAACCTAAGGGTTCACAACTACAGAAATACTGAAGAAAACCTACCAGCAGCTGACTAATACAGATGCAGATATTCACAGCCAACCATCGAACTGAGCCTGGAGATCCCAATGGAAGAGCAAGGGAAAGGTCTGGAGGAGCTGATGGGGATTGCAGCCCCATAGGAAGAACAATATCAACTAACTGGACCACCCAAAGCTCCCAGAGACTAAACAACCAACCAAAGAATATACATTGAGTGATCTATGGCTCCAGCTGCATATGTAGCAGAGGATTGACTCTGGCATCAATGAGAGGAGAGGCCCTTGGTCCTGTAGAAGTTTGATGCCCCAGTGTACAGCAAGAGGATACTAGAGTGGTGAGGTGGGAGTGGGTGAGTGGGTAAAGGAGCACTGTCATAGAAGCAAAAGGGAAGGGGAGAGGAGGAATGGGATGGAGAAATTGTGGAGGAGTAACCGGGAAAGGGGATATCATTTGAAATGTAAACTAATAAAATGATTAATAAGAACATAATAAGTTAAAAATAAGAAAACTTCTTTTGAGTAAGAAACCAGGTATTTCTTATTTGTTCTTTTTAGCTGTAGAGAGGGTTCATTTCTAACTTAATAACTAGATTAGAAATGGTTTACACAACACCCTGTGGATCGTGACTCGTAAAGATTTAAACCCAAGAGGCTGCATTGTGAAATGTTTTCCAAAAAAGAAAAAAAAAAGAGTGTTAAGTTGAGTGAATGGGGGGGAGGGGTCGTGCAAAGGTTTTAGGAGAAATGGGAATCAGAAACAGTGATCAGAGTATACTGTATAAAAAAGTATTTTCCATAAAAATAGGATTTATATAGTATGAATAAAATGACTCTATTAAGAGAAAAAAAAAAAAACATCTAAAACAAGTTACATAACTGAGCAGGCCCCATGCTGTCTCTAAGCCTATTTCTTTATCTGCCCAGAGAAAAGAATAATAGTAATTACTGGAGACATTTGTTGAAAGGATGAGGTGAGATAATGTTTGGAAAGTGATTAGCAAAGTAAAGTCGAGTAAGACAAGCCTCAGGATGCTGGCTATTGTTGTTTTCACTTCCATTGTTATTAACGTCTTAAGGAGAATGTTGTAGTATAATAGGCCTTCTAAAGAGAGGTTAGATATTCAATGTACTCAACCTTAATAGAAAAGAAGGGGATATGTACAAAGTAGAGAAATTGTACTGTTATAATTATAGTTGTCCTTATTTACTAAACTAAGAAAAATAAGAAAAACAGAGTGGCAGAATTATGTGCCTTTCTTTGATGATACCAAAGAGTGAAAGACATTCAAAAACAAACTCATCACATGTTTGCCAGTACAAATCCACTCCCCCAACGCACATATATACAATCCACAAAACAGTTATGTTATTCTGCAAAGGATGCCTGGGAATAAGGATTTCTTAACTCTAAAGTGTTTCCTATCATTGTGATATTTAATTTTTTCTAGTCTTTAAAAACAACTATAAATATCAAAATTATTGTAAAAGTGTTACCACCAAGAATATAGACAGCAATATTTCCCCCAGGACTAATGTACTTATTTTAAATTAAAAAAAAATTAGGATACATGGAGATATGATCCTTTAAAGATTTTGGTGACAATCATACATTTTTTGTTACTTCTCTTTCCCTTCTTTTCTAAGACATGTGTTGGCATTCTGATTTAAAACAAACTTAAAGACAGAATTCAAGTGATTCCTCATTTTCGTAACTATTTAAAAGTGCAGTCGTGTAAGATGAGGCTACTTAGATTACTTTTTGATTGGTTAAGAGATTTGTAGATAGAGATGTAGCTGACAAGGTATCACCAGACAGAGAAGAACAGAGCAGAGCTCCATCTGTGTAGGACGATCTCCTGTGAGGTGGTATTCAAAGGCACTTGAAAAAAAACTGTGGGAAACGGGGCTTTAAGTTCTGTATCAGTGATTTCTGAGACTTGCGTCAGATTATGCTTAATGGAGTGGATTATTTGACAAGTTTTTGTCACATTATTCCTGGAGAGTTTCTCTAAACTCATGCAATATTAATAATCAGAATTTGACCAAATTAACTGGTAGATAGTATGTGTTTGCACACACCCAACAATGGTTAAATAAAGTGAGTTCTGATAATTCCTGATGTAAGTAAATTTGCTTAACATTGTTTAATCCTGTGCCTAACATAAGATATTCTGAGAGCCAGGGTTTGAGAGACACTGTTTGCAGTGAAATATGTTACACAAGAAGATATGGTGACCAGGTTTGGAGTTATTTGGTTTTCATTGTTTGAAGGACAATGTTTCTACATTATATATAAAAACACATAAAAGATCATAACAATTAAAAATAAAAGAAACATACTCTTTATTTCCATAAGAAGCATCTAAGATTGTTGCATGACTTTTAATTAAGATTATCCATGTCCTAATCATAAGCTCATTCAAATATAGGAAATCATTAATTTGGGGAAAATATTACTAATATTGTTATTATCATTATTACAATAATTGTATGTTGAGTTAAACACTTTGCCCCTCCTAAGTGAAGCCTAGGGGTTTGCAAGAATATACCTCACCATATAGAATATAAAAATATTTTATTGCTAAACCATTTTCTCAATCATACACCATTTCAAACCATAGCTACCTATAGTATAAAATACATAGCTACCTATAGTATAAAATACTTGTCTTATTCTAATTTTCTGTTTAAAGACATGAAAAAGTATTAAGTTTCATTTCTTTGTTAAAGATTCACTGGAGAAGCATTGCTAAGCTAAATACCATGACATCTAAAAATTCTTTTTTTTTAATCATTTTATTTGTTTACATTTCAAATGATCCTCCTTCTTGGTTACCCCTCCACAATTCTGGGAGCTCTGTGTGGTCTGTTAATTGATGTTGTTCTTCCTATGGGGCTGCAATCCCCTTCAGCTCCTTTAGTCCTTTCTCTCGCTCTTCTATTGAGGTCCCTGGGCTCAGCCCGACGGTTGGGTGTGAGTGTCTACATCTGTATTGGTCAGGTGCTGGTAGAACCTCTCAGGGAACAGCCATAACAATGTCATTTTGTTTTCAGTTTAATTTCATATGGAATGTATGCATAACTCATCAGATGCAGAGAGGCTCCAAAATGCTTCAGTCTCTGCACAGCTATCATCTCCAGAACCTTTTTGAAACATCACTTATGAAATGTCTCTCAGATGATAGACAGCCTAGGGAGTTGCTTCATTCTTTTTAGAATTTGCTTTTGTTTTGAGAGTTCCAAATTCTCCTGGTTTCCAGGCCTTCTTTTGTGTCTGACATTTTGTTCACAGGTAGAGAAAAGCTAATTGGAAAGATATTAGACTTTAAAATATATGTCAGCACGTTTATAAAGAAACAACTCAGAAACAGGATAAATATACATATATACCAGAAAGAAAGATGATAAAATTAAGACAAGGTGTAAACTTGGACATTTTAAAATTAAAAAAATATATATACAGCAAACACCTGCCTGGAGGTAATCAGCAATCCCAGCATGATTTAACTGATGTCACTCATCAAGTACTGAAACTCAGCTGATTCAAGGGAAAAGGTGCTTCCAGGTTATGAGCTGGGTTGTGTGCATTCCAAAGCATTATGGATTTTCTCAAATCACAAAAAAAAGAAAGAAAAAAACAAACAGATTAACCACTCCTAAGCTAAACAAGATGCCTGTGTTTTTTACAGAACAGGTCAGTATGTTTTCTCAGCAGTACCATGCCAGTATGATGAATATGCTAAGAGGTAGCCTGTGAAACATACACAGGAGGGAAAGATTCAGATTTACTTCTTAGATAACTGAAGAAACTTAAAAGTAGGCTATTGGGGGCAGTAGGTCATTTGTGTTCATTCCAGGTCACTTGTGTTCATTCTGCTGTTTCTCCATAGCTGCTCATGACACGTGTCTCATTACCTGTGAGTTGATACCTCAGATAGGGACACATAAAACGGATGTGAGGGAGCTAAGGTCAGCTTAGGTGTCCTAAGGCTTGAGTCTGCTCCAGAACACACAGTCCTGGTCTGTGAAAATACTACCCACAGTTCTGGATAAATACCCACTGCGCACACTTCTCTGAATCCACCATTCCCCCTTCAGCAGACACAGGGACAGGCCTCTGCTTTGTTGTTAAAGTTTACATTTACAGAGATGCCAGAAAGTTCTTGAGACTCCTTCATCCTGTGCTGATTTATAAACCTGAACTGAAGAGAAGGTTTTAGAGCTTATCAGTATTAAAACAAACAAAAGAACTAACAACACAAAAGAGACATCGAACAAATCCCACCATGTAAGCACAGACATAATGTTTCATATTTCAAAGTTACGGGGTGGGCACATTGAACCACACTTCTAGAGCGTCCTAGGCTATCATGAATTCATTATCTGAGCTACATGGGTCTTAGGTAGTGCCATTCCTTTCCCAACTTAATATCAGTTGTGGCCATATAAAATCTGCATCAAGCCATTGTCTGTATTCTGGAGAATCATTTCATGTAGTCTGCAGCTTACAGAGCTAGCCATTCTTTCTCCTGGACCCATCACAATGGCTTTGTCAGAAGAAGTAGTCATTTCATAACTGCTGAGGAAAATATGAATTTGATATTACTGACCGTGTTCTACGGATTTTGCTTTGTAATTTCTCACTGTAAATATGGTAATGAGAATGGAAGAAACATACAAGCAAGAGATACTATGGAAGCTAGAAATAAGGTCTGGGAATCAAATTAGTCCCCAGGGACAAGAGCAGAGTCAGCTTCCTCTTCCTACCTTGTAACCTCCGATCCCTTTATGTATCTGTCTTCACTCTTCCTGTGTGCGACCCCACCTTGACCCTAAGGGAAAATGACAGCTATTCACTTCCAAATTTAGCAATTTTTTTTTCACTCAGAAAAATAACCAACACACTTTGCCTAGATATGATTCCAAAGTCGCAGGGGAAGGATTCTGATTGGCTCAGCTTGAGTCAGGTGCTTGGTAAGCCCAAACAACTGGGAAGGAAGTAGAGGCAGCTGGCTGGTTTCTACACAAGTTCAAGGAAACATGGAGAAAGGACAGCTGGGAAGACAAATTAGTTTAACAGATAGTTATGAGAAGCCACTGCCTGTAACTGGATAAAATGAGTGGGACTCAGCGTCTGCTTCAAAATATTCAGAAGTTCAACAGCCGAAGAAGCCACTGAAGTATCCCCCAGTGGAGAACTGAGTGCAGCAGTGTTTAGACTGAGTAGATAGGAGACTTTGTATTTCTGGAATATTTGAACTACAACAATAGCAACAAAACCCTGATGGGTGAAAAAGAATGAAGAGGCAAGCTAAAGGGGAAGGACTGAACTTGGAAATAAATAAAGACTGATTAAGTCTTAAAGTGAAGCAAAAACATAATTTAGAACTGTTATGATAGGCTTAGTTGTCAGCGATAGAACCAAACGACACAGAGACACAGAGCACAGTACAATAGCGGCAAAGTCAAGTTAAACTTACTTGTGGCAAACATGATGAAGTTTTGGGTAATCACCGTAAGTAAAAGTTAAAATTGAGATCAGACCACAGCTTCTCCATGCTGTAAGTTTCTGTGTCTGTTTCTTTTCCTCTGTCATTCATATGCATGGTGTCATTCACTATTGACATGGCCTACTCCACAGAGAACATTCAAGGAAAAGACATTGTATTAATGTCTCAATAGTTTTAGAGTTCTTTTAGTGCGTGAAGTGGTTTCATATATAGTATATTTACATATATAATACCTGTATGTACATATACATCTTCTATATGTGAATACACATACACACCTTGAGAAAGAGGGTGTTAAAGGGCTTGTATGTTTTTTGTTTGTGGAGGTTAATCTTACATCTAATTCATGTCCTCAAGTTCCCTATTTTAACTGAATTTTATAATAATAATGTTTTGATAGGTCATATCAAGTGGTGTGCTAGAGATGAAATGTAACACTTTGCCGAACTCATTTCCTTCAGAAAATTATAATGCAAATGAAACTACAGAGTGTCTCCTAGAGCTGTGCTTTGTGAAAAGAGGATGGCCATCGCAGGACATCTCGTGCGTTATAAAGGTTGCCCTTATATTTCTGTTTGTGAGCCCAGCCTTTTGTATTGCTAGTTCCTCAGCCTAGAACTGACCTTAGTACTTGCATGTAATTAAAATGGTATAAAAGCAAAAGGGAGGAGAAGGAATGGGATGAGGGTTTCTGGAAGTGGGGGATGGGGAAAGGAGATAACATCTGAAATGTAAATAAATAAAATATCCAATAAAAAAAAATTAAGGTTTGCTCTTGCATTTCTTCCAGCATTTAGCTGGATATATAGGTGGAAGACTTCATAAAGGCACATCCTAGTCCATTCATTAAGTTTCTCTTTTTTGCTCATTCTGTATAAACGTTGCTTAGGGAAAATAAACCACGATTTTTGCAGGTTGTATATGTGACATATAAGCTGAACCTATCCAAGGCACTACATTTTTTGGTGTAATAAAAATTGTATAATATATTGTGTTTATTGTGTTGAGTTAATAATGAGGACTGTCTGCTGTAATATTAAGTGACTAATTAAATTTCAAAACTTATGCCAATCATAGAGAATAACCGGTCAATGATAGGAACATTACAGGTTCCTGAGTTCATGTTTCATGACTTATAACCTGTCCAATAACTGTCCTATCAATTTTCCAATAATGACAAAGAGACTAAAAACACCTACATAAAAATTCAATACTGTTTATCCAGTTAATGTATCATAAATAATATTTTTGGTAAATTAATTTTTACTCTAACTGTAAATAAAAATTCTTTCATATTAAAGATTCTAAGACAGCTGAAAAAATTGTATAAATTAAATTAATAATCTACCTGTAGCTGAAAATACCTACAACAATGACTGGAGTTACCTATTGACATGAGGTCAGTACTTTACATATTTTTCTTTTTAGTAACTACTAGGAATTAGCCAATGTACTGGGGTAGGTGTTGGCAAGAAAAGAATGAGAAATATGTCTCTAAGCACCTGATGTTTTGGTAGTCTGGTAGTTCTCAAACTTGGGCATGCATTAGAATGACCACGAAGCTTATTCAAGTGGACTTTGAAGCCCAGCTCCTAGAGTTTCAGATCTCCCATTCTGGCCTGGGGGGGTGTGAAATTTGCATTTCTACCATTGTCCATATGCTGCAGAGAAGGCTTGTCCTGGACCCACACTGTGCAAACAGCTGTTTAAGGAGGGACACTCTCGTTTCTATGGTGAGACTCTCTACTAGCCCAAACCTACAATCACTACTGCTGTTTAGTTATTGCCAATAAGAGAGATCATTTTTCATAAATCCAATCTGATTTCTGCATGTCGTTCAAACTGTATAACTTAAAGAAAACTATTAATAAATTCACAAGGTGGAGTAAATAGAATTTTCAATGACAAAGTCTCCCTGTTTACTCAGTAAAAATATTTCCTCCGATCTATGGCCTAATTTCCAATTTCATCATTGACGTATTTTTAACATAAAGCTTTTCTTTCTGATCTTTGGTAAACATCCAGTTTTCCATAGTCTTTTAAATGTGATGGCCAGTAGTTCATTTATCGCAATAATTAAGATGGGTAGCAGCATGCCAGCTGGAATGGCTGCACTTGTGTTTAGTGTGTAAATTATTTCCCTGGTATGAAAGCCTCTTTTACAGCTGCTGCTCTGGTCCTATCCTTTGCATCCTAAGCCATTAGCCACAGCAGGTTTCAGAACACTCTTCATAAAAGTCCGTCATGTTTACCAATTTTGATAACTATTCACTCATGTCTACAATTTTCTTAGTACTTGGGATTGCCTCTGACATTACTTCTGCCAAGGAACAGGGTAGAAAAAATAAACGCCTTTCAAGATCTGTAAACCTAATTTCTTGTTTGTTTTTTTTTTGTTGTTGTTTTGTTTGTTTTGGTTTTTTTTTTTTACATTCATACTTTCATTTAGTCCCAGTTCTCAAATCTCTGGCTATGATTCTAACATAATCAAGGGTAGTTTACTCTCAGTGGGTAGGACTGTAATACCAAACGTGAATTTCTTTTAAGACTCATTTGAAAGCCCATTAAAGTGGAGATAGAAAAAGACTATGGTTGGCCACCTTATTTTTTTTTTAATTTCAAAAAATAAATGTACTTCAAGTCTAGAATTTTTTATTATTTTTATTTATTTATTTATTTATTTTTTACAGTTTCAAAGAAAATTGAATATCTGTTACCTTTCTGGGTTAGGTTAGTCCATGGTTGCTATGTTTACAATATTCATCTTTCCTTTTAAACATTACAAATCTAAAAAAAAAAAAAAAAAAAAAAGCCTAAATTATACTATAGAGTTTGTCAGAGTGTGTTATTCGTTAGTACCCATATCAATAGCTAGATAAATTAATTTAGAAACTTAATAAGGACTTTCCACAGGCAGTACATACATACTGTCACATGTACATGTTCTTATTAGACCATTCACATTCATGCTCTGCAAAGCTTTTAATTCCTTATTGAATTTCACTGAGGCAAACAAATAAACAAAAAGCAATAAGCCTAAAAAAAAAAAAAAAAAAGAAAAGAAAAGAAAAAAGAAAGAAACCAAAGACTATAACTGAGTTAGTGGCTGCAGTATTTACTTTTTCAGCATTTTATGATTTAAGATTATATCTTGACAGTGGTATGATTTTAGACTAATGTTTTAAGTTGTCTTGTCCCATTTACCCAAACAGTGCAAAACCTGTCTTCCCTGGAAAATCTAAATGAACTGTTCACACAAAGACAACAAGACTCACTCTGTTTGCAAAACTTTGGCTCCTTGTCAGCATTTGCCTTGGGCTGGAGAACACAGAGCACTCTCACTTATGGGCTAAAATTAACTTGCTAATCAGACAGCCTGCATCCCTTTGTATGAAAATGTTCTGAAGAGCAGAGAGACTTGTCCTAGATCCCCACACTTTCGATTTTACAGACACTACTTCTGTGTCAATGACTTGTTACTATCTTTATTTTTGTTTATCTGCTAGTATTGCAGGGCTAGGAATAGAAGCCAAGGCCTGGCCCATTCAAAGATCACTCCGGCAATTAATACAGCCTCCAACCCATTTTTGTCTGTATTTGTTGTGATGATTTTACATGTTAATCCTCTTTTTAAATCATAGCAGCTATATTGTGCTGTATGAAGTAATAAAATACTGAAGGCAAATTTAAATAGCCAAAGCAAGAATGAGAAAGTAAATATCATTCTTATGACTCCTAACCTCTATGAAGGACTGTGTTTCTTAGAGCATGTTTGGAAGTATTTAAGATTTTTTTTATCCTGTTACTATAAAATAGAAGTAGAGTTTTTGTTGTTGCTTTGTTGTTTGTTTTTAAATTAGGTTTTAAATACTATCGTTGAAATTCAAGTGTCTAAATGTTCTAGGTGTCATTTCATTTCTGAATAGCAAATTAAAGGATTGTCATTTATATATACAAATATTTTAACTGAATTTTAAATTGTATTGCTTAGGGTGTTAAGGATGTCCAGAGTAATAGACACACTAATCTGACATATGTATCATTTATATTTATATAGTGAGTTTATTAATGCCCTTCTGTAACAGACATTTGAAGCCATGATACAAATCTTAACCATGTTATCAGAGTTGGCAAAAAAGGCTGTTGAAATGCATAGAGATGGAAAGAATCATTCCTAGATATTACTGAGGAAATAGCCAAGTGAAGATATCTATGTGGAGGGGTTGACGTGTCCGTGGTCAAGCAGAGATACTAACTTTTTTATTTTAGATGCCTTACATTGACCAATGACCAATCTCTGCTCTCACTATCTTGCCAGACATATTTGAGACAGTTGATTCAAGGTTTTGATTTTTTATTATTTGTTTTTGGTTTCCATTTGTAAAATAGGGCAAGAAGTATCTGTCTTACAATGGAAATATTGACTATTTAGAATGTGTGCTAGGGAAGGGAAAAAAAGTGATGGGGAGGGTGGCTTAATTTGTGTGATGGTTGAAAAGGTAGGGTGTAGAAAGGTAGGAGGGGTGAAGAAAGGGAAAACTAACACTAAAGATGAAAGAACCATATGGAAGCCTACTATAAACTTCCTAAATACAAACTCACACACATACACACACACACAAACACACATATATTTATAGACATACATACATGTACATGATACACACACATAAAAATGCACACATAAATGCATAGTCATAATACATATATATGACACACACATCACAATTATTCAAGATACAGAGAATTGTGCATGAGTACCTGGGCAGCACAATTTGTACTTGCCGAGTCATAAAACGTGGGGTAAAGTGTAAAGATGTTGGGTGATGTATCTTGAGTTAGTCAGAGAGAGGGAGGAGCTAGGTAATATATGAGCAAAATAAATTGTATGCATGTGTGAAATTCTCTAAGAATCAATAACATGTCATATTTTAAAACTTTTCACAAAGTATGCAAGAGCTATTCTTAAAATTTATTTTTAAAGATTTGTTAACATCTGTGAATCATATATAATGATGGGGTTCATTATGACATGTCCGTAATGATTTTTTTTTACCATATTAACCTGTCATTACCCTGTTTTGTCTTCTTCCCAATCCTGCTGAACTCATTGTTCTTCTGAAATTGTGCTTCACTTTTTTCTGTGTGTAAAGAAGTTAGTTCAAATTTGATTATTTGCAGGAACATGGATGATGGGTAATTTACAGAATCATGGGAAACTTACAAACAAACGTGTGCACCGCTGAAGAAAATGTGAAGTCTCACACTCATGGCACACCAAACATGTTATAAAATATCTACTGCTATGAGCTGGTAATATGACTCAATAGGGAAAGACAATTACTGCTAAGCCTAACAACTCCATGGAAGTGTGTGTGTGTGTGTGTGTGTGTGTGTGTGTGTGTGTGTTAACACAGACAAGTGTGTATGTGCCATGAGGCACATGTGAAGGTCTAGAGGACAACATTAGACTTGATTCTCGCCTTCTACTTTGTGGATTCCAGGAAGTGTGCCTAGAATTGAAAGAAAGATGTAGTCGCTGACTTCATAGGTCTAGGACTGCCATATACACTTTTTGGAAGCTTTGGAACAGTCTCTCTAGTGTAGCTATGACTGAAAAGCACTACTTAAATGAGACAGATAGAGAAATAGTAATGACCATGTGATTCTGTGATGACAAATGTCATGAAAATAAAGTGACTAAATAAAACTTGGGAACTTTACCAGATTTCCCCCATCTCAAGTAAAAGATTTACACAGAAGGTGATTAAGAACCTTTAGTTAGCTTCTCCTGTGACTTCCTTCATACTCATTGGGAAGTTTTCTGTTGAGAAGTGTGTCAGGCCCTTTGTCACAGTAATAAGAATTTCCTGACCTTACCACGAGGCACAGTTATGTCATACATGGTCAGTGGGCGTTATATGCAATACAATGAATTTAGATCAGATGGATCTGTGCTTTTAGTAATTTATTTTTTCAGGGAAGTTTTAAGTTCTCAGCAAATTGTAATGAATGTAATCCACTGTTGATTCACTAATAAAATCTAAATGTTAACTCGTGTATTCTGCTTGCCTGCCAAAGACAGACATGTTTCAATTGGCCTAACAGCATGCTAGCATCTCCTAGATAGAAAAATCTAATTACATTTTGACCACTGTTAAACTGTCTTATCACCACGCTTTAGGGTCTTCCTGTGTGAAAAAACACCAGATGAAGACCCTCTTCACCCCAAGGGCTTTCTAAAGTCCTAAAGTGATTGTGGGCTACTTTAAAAGATCAAACTGTTAAATGAAAAAGTTAATTATTTTTCACAGTGTCCATTGACATTTGTACAAAAACATTTTTTTTCTCATTATAGAATTATAAATGGAATCTAACATTTAATTTAATGTTTATCATTACAATTCCCAATATTCAAGTACCTTTCTTCTCCTAACTCAATAATGGAGTTGGTTATCATCATACAATATTGAATGATATTTCTGTTATATAAGCTTTCAATTATTCATGTTAATGGAAAACTTTAATGCGTAGCTTATAATATGACAGCCTGTCAGAAAGTGATGTCGGGAAAAAGGAAGGGCCAGAGACCTGGAGCCTCCAATCTGAATATATTTGTTGAGGTATCTTTGTCAAGTGGTTGTCTTAAAGGTTTTGGGAACAGGAAGAACCCAGTTGAACTATACAATTAAGAGGAATTGAGAGTTCTGATGAGGCATCTTCCAATTCTACAAGGCATTCAAAATTTCAGTTCAGTCGGATGTCCTACTTGGTAGAAGAAAGTATATTAGCCAGAGAATAAATAAAGGTATGTGCAGAAGAAGAAGCCGAAGCAGAAATCACAGTACTAATAATGCTCATTGCAAGCTAGTACCAGGGGAAGAGACATCAGTAGCAGCTACATGCAATAGATAGTATATAACTTTAACTGGATGAGGAGAAATAATCTATCTCAATATTATCAGAAGCAATGGATATGACAGATTGACTATGTGCCAGACATAATTCAAATATGTTTGCTTGCTATAATTCTTTTAATTCCCACAATGGTTTTGTTATCATGACACTCTTTATTTTAGAGAATATTTTCAAGAAGAACATATTTCATCAAAATCCAGCAACAGGCCAATGGGTAGATGTACGGTGTTTACAGTTTAGAGGTGCTTTCTGGTCACCTGGCTGGGACTGCTCAAGCTTTTCTTAGCAGTGTTATCTTCAAGGGCACTTTTGGCATCTTCCAGCAGAGACAGCTTCTGGGATAAAGAAGAGAACATGGAGATCACTATGTGTTATGGGTTTCACAAACAGAGGAGGGAAGCAGAAGGTAAAACAAGAGGACAGTATTTTTCACTGAAAGATGGAAAGAATAAAAATTGACCAAATCACATACCAACATCTATATGATGAAATAAGACAAGGGGAAAGTCTACTTGCACTGAGGACATCTTTATAAACTATCAAAAAGGTTGCAAAAAAGAAAATGGAATCTTTTTCCCTGGAGAAATTTAATGGCAGAACTAATAGCTTCCACAGTGAATGATAAAGGTAAAGCCTGAAGAAGGAACGAATAAGCCTCCTGAGTCCTTTTTCACTATAATTTTATAAAGTAATTTAATTTTTTTAATATCTCAGAACTGTGTTCATAAAGAGAGGGAAGAATCTTCGTGTCCAAATAATTGGAACCTGTTTCCTTGAAGATATGCCTTAGCAACCTTGAAAACTATAACCAAAGAATATGAAGGTCAAAAACTATTAGAAGCCAATGCACTTCTCCTTGTGAATGGATATGGTAGATAATGCTTGAACTGAATCATTATAATTGACCCAAAATGCAATGTGCAACATTGATGCAAATATGTTGCTTCTAAGGTTATAGGTAAAACAAAATGGAATATTTTTTAATTCAACAAGTAAACTTGGTGACCTATATGCATCTGATTTAATGCATGGAAATGTTAACTCTGTGGAAGAAAGATACAATCTTTAATTCAGAATTGGCCTTTTGCAAACCCTGAATTGGTTCTTGTCTGAGATGACTGACAATCTTAAGTGCTATCGTCTTCAGGGGCAAAGTGACTTGCTTACACATACTGCTGAAGTCAACGTGAGCACAAAGCAAATGGTGCTTGCTGTATCATTTGAGAAAATTCCTCTACCTCAACTTGTTGGTAAAATAATATAAAGGCATGTGAATAAAATTATGAAATCTACATTCATGTGTATCTGCTACGCTTAAGTTTGCATATTGGGTGTCAATTGGTAGGTATGTTAATGAGGTTAATAATTAGAATTTCTCCAAAAATATATTTTAAAGTCAAGGATCATAAATCTCATACTCTTTATCATATGCTAGGATGTGATAGAGCATTTTGATAAATTTAGTGTTTCAAATATTTACATTTTGTTGAATTCTTTATGTTTATGCACAAAATTAGGAAATCCCTCTTGCCTTGAACAAATTTTGTAAATCATAGTTCTGCTATTAATTAACCTGGTGACATGGCTACCTTATATATGATACCTCTGTTTCGTTTCTTCATTTGTAAAATATGTATAAAGATATCTCAGTACACTTGTGAGGATGAAATCAATTCATATATTAAGTGCTCCATAGCGTAAACAATGTGATATGCATCAATGAAGACCATATTTTAAATGAATACCTGAAAGCAGCACCCTGTAATTTAGGGTAAGAAAGTCTAGACAGTTATAAAAGAACAAGTATTTCTAGCATTAATTTCTGCCTAGATTGACTGTTGAATACAGATATGAAATTGTCTACCCATTTTCTTTATATACATTTTCATACCATTTCAATCTTGCAGACCTGGGGTATTGTGTCAATTTAAACTATGTGAGTTCTATAATCAACAATATAATTTTATTTTCTCCTCTGGTACCTAATTGGAGATTGAATAAGTCACTTACTTCACTTGTACCCTACCCAGTCATCCTTAATATAAGAAAACAGATGGTTATCTAATACATTGCATGGAATTGTGTGTAAAGCCAAATTAGTAATTGCTATGATTGACACAGAAAAGGCTTGCTACTCACTAAGTAATATGTTCACAGTTCTCCTTTATTGCAATATGTATTTGATCATTTTTGGATTTCTTGTAATTACAATCCTTTGTCGAAGGAAAGCAAAAAAGAAAACATGATTTGAACTTAATACACACATTATTCTTGATTGACAATTTGTACTGATTTAAAAATGAAATAGCTTAGTAAATTAGTCTATTCATGTTCTTATGCCCAAGATGGGATGTCATGCCCTAGAATGTCACTTATCAAATATTATTTAATTCAGTTTATAAGATTTAATGCCTGCCTTATGCAAAGCACCATGCCCAATAGAAGCAAGGGGAGAAGAAAGGTGTAAATAAATTAGATACAGTTCTGGTATATTATGGCTTAAAATTCACTGGTTTACAGAAACAGAGCAATAAAAGCCTTTGAAGATGTACACATTCAAAGTATTATGAGATTAGAAAAGAAAGATTTGCTCTAAGTGGGATAAACAAGGGTTTCCCAATGGAGAACTTAGAGAGAAGACTGAAGGAGCAGAAAGGCTTTGTGACCCCATGAGGAAAGCAACAATACCAAACAATCCAGAGCCCCCCCCAGGGTCTAAACCACCAGCCTGGGAGCACATAGGGAGGGACCCATGACTCTAGCTGTATATGTAGGGAAGGATGGCCTTGTCGGTCATAGGCGGGAGAGGAGATTATTGGTCCCATGAAAAACGAACACAGAGTTGGGGGGGATGTGACAGTGGGGAGGGGGTAGTGGGGTTGGGGGGTAGGTGGAGGCACAGCCTCATAGAAGCGTGAGGAGGGGGAATGGGATAGGAGGTTTCTGGGTGGTGGGAGGAAGTGGGGCAAGGGGATAAAATCTGAAATGTAAATATAATGCCCAATAAAAAAAAATAAAAAAGAAAAAAGAGAGAGGTCCCTGATCCAGTCTGGAGATCTGTTGTTTAGAAAAGAGTTTAGATTTGAGGATACTTAGAACGCACTTCATGGACATGAAATCCAAGATGTTTTTGTCCATCTGTGTTTGTGTGGTTTTGTGTTTATTTGTAAATGACACAGACGTCAGTGCTGTAGTAGACAAATACAAGAGGGTTAAATTATCATTACATTGAAGAAGGATTTAAATCCTAGGCCAAGGCCTTTGGATTTTACTTTGGATACATTAGGAAAACATCAAAGTTCCTGGAGCAAAGGAGAGAAAAGATTCATTGTTTGCATAAGAGAGATGTCTCTGACACCAGTGGGTAATGTGTGCATGCAGTGTATTTGGAGGGATAGCATAATAATAGACACTAAAAGATGAATGTTCTAAGCAAACTCTATGAATATCACTTTATTGTTGCATTAAAGACTAGCCACTGGTAAAGATCTAAGAGACATAGAAAATTTGACATGCGTTTATAAGATTACTTCAAGAAAACAAAAAGGCTCAAAAGAGAAAATAAAAACAACTTAGGTTCTGCAAAATATGTATAATTCAGTTTAATTCAAAATGTCCATCCTTGTGGTTTCAGAAGCGAACCTGTAAGTGGTTTGATGGCTGACTTCACTATGGCTTTTGGGTTAGTCAGAGCGTTGTTTTCTTACCCAATAAACCTATTTTAAAACTGGCCATTACCTCTGCCAGAGCTAGTCCCAAGGAACTTGCTATCTGTGCTTCGTGCTTACCTTTAACTACACAGAGTTTCTCCATTTTTTTTTTAAATTACTCCATAAGCATAGACTGGAGAGTGTATAGAATTACAGATCTCAAGGCAACTTGTACTTTATACTTTGTAATTTAGAAATATGAATTTATAATGCTGACAGAAATGATGAAAATCCTTGATTCAGACTCATTGAAAATGAGCATGGCTGGTTTTGTTATTTAGTAGGTTGCTTGTAGCCAGGTGTCTATGGTCTAAGGCATCATGGTTAAAATTCCTCTCAACATTATAGGAAGCACATTTCTGTGTATTTATTATTGAGCTATACTGACATATTTATATATTGATATATTAATTGAGCTATAATCATATATATATTATCATTTAGCTATATGTGTATGTCAGTTTCTGACACACATTAATAGTTAACTAATTAGTTATTTATTGAAGTGGAATCACTCACAGGTCATTTGTACCTTGTCTAGCTAGCCATCTTGTTCTCAAGATCCTTTGTCTCTGCTTCGATGTGCTGGATGCATAGGTGGCGATGACATTTGTCTTATTTTTTAGTGTGGATGCTGGGAGTCCAAACTTCAGTCTTCATGCTTGCCCAGAAAGTGCTCTATCTACTGAGCTATGTCCATGGCCACCTTCTACTCTTTTTATAGAGTACTTGTTTGTTTGTATAATTTTGAGTTACAATTTATTTAATTTTTTGCCCTTCACTTTCCTTCCTCCAAACCCTCCTAAAACCTACTTCCAGCTCTCTTTCAAATATAAGGCCTCTTTCTTCATTAATTGCTATTGCATGCACATGTATTCCTAAATTTAACCTGCTGAGGTCATATAATACTAATTGTATGTATGATATCAGCGGTGACCATTTGGCACTGGAAAATTAACCAACTAGTTAAGTGGTTTGCTCCTCCCTCTTGAAAGTCCATCTCCCACTCTTGAATTTTCTTTGGGTGGAGTTGATACCTCACGGACTTCTTGCTGTCCAATTTAGCATGCTCATCTTCTTAAAAACAGACTCTGTTGTTGTTACTTATCTGGATACCATAGAATCAACCTTTAGGTTAGGGTTTTATTATGTATTCCAGGCTGATCTGACTTTGAACTCATCATCCTCCTGACTTAACCTTGCAAGAGCTGCAAATACAAGTATGAATGAGTAGTGTACCTGGCCTTGGACCATTCATTCTCTTAGATTGTTTTCCACTTGCCTCCATCCATTATGTCCTATGTAAAGCCATTCAGGAATTTCTGTTTATTTTTTTTCTTGCTAACACTTGCATCTCAACATCTTTGCTTTGTTTATTTATACTGCCGACATTCCCTTACCCACCTGCCATCATTTCTTGAGTTAACTCCCCTGGTTGATAGCTCTTCTCTCCACATTTCTTTTTCATCATTTATAATTAATAAATAATATTTATGGAGTTTTAGAAAATTCAAACCTACTAGTGTGACATCTTGCTTAAAATGATTCAACTGCCTCTCACCTCGAGTCTAAAGTATAGAATTATCTTATCGACACCAACCATACTAGAGCTCCCGGCCCTTCTTTCTCTTTGCTCAATTACTTCCTGTTCATCTGCTCTTTGCCATCTTTGTCTTCAAGGCTCAGTTTTCCCTACACTGTCACCCAGCCCACTCTCTGAATGCCTCTGCTCACCTCACTTCAGTCTGGAAGACATCCATTAAGATCCTAGCTGCTCTTCACGAGGTCTAGTAACCTTCTCTGGAAGATTTTCCGATACCTCCCATGCTCCTCATTCAGCCTGACTATCCAAGTGTTAATCCCAGGGCAGGCACTTTATAGTCTAACACCGCACACACACTGTGTTATATTTTCTTCTTCAATGGAGGATTCTTTGAATGGAGGGTTCTTACTCTTGAGATCTCTGAAGACGGAGAGAATTTTATTTTTTTCTACCAGTTTAATACCAAATATAAACTATGGCTAAAATTTAGTATAAAATAATTATATTCAAAACAGTGTAACTGTTGAATGAACAGAGTAGACTTTAACGAGAATACTGAATTCTCTCTTCAGATCCCATCTTCCTTTCAGCGTGACCCTTTCATTACTCTGCTTTCTTGAGCAGATTATTTCCTCTGTTTGGTTTTTCTTAGATCAGGAAATAGTGAGATAATTATACTCAGTCCATCTTTGTTGTGAGAGTTAAATGAGTAAACATGCAAAGCAGTGAACTTTTTCAGAATGTGTTTTCTATAAATGTTACTTCCTCTATTTCCCATTTATATGCACAGTTTATTCTGTTGAGAAACCCCCATTCTGCCTGGGTGAAAACTTTATGCTACCTCATTATATCTTCTCCTTGGACATACAGATTGTCATTTCCCCCTCTTTTTCAGAGTGCATTGAAAGGCTGTTGATGAGTCATTTTAGTATTGGAGGGATTATTATCATATTTTTCTTCATAGATTTGTTGCTGTTGTTGATGTTTGCAATGGTTCAGGGAAATAGTTGACCCACGGGTACCAAGAGATTGACATTGGTGCTAGCGAGGCCTGACCTGTGTACTGGTTTGTGCTGACTCACCCTGACATCCTACTAAGGTGTGGCTGTGTGCATTCTTTCACACACAGTTCCGTAAAGTCATCACATGTGACCACCAATGCAAATCCTGCATGTTTTTAAAGTGTCTCTAACTTGTCTTTTAAAAGGTAAGTACCAGAATAATGAGGTTACAGGTGTAACTCTTGGTTTTAATACTAAAATACAACCATTACCAGCTGTCTATTTTTAAATGACTTTTCATTTTCGTGCACGGGGTGTTTTGTGTGTGAGCTAGCAGCAGTGTAAGAATTTACATGTCCAAAAGTCTTCGAAGTTAATTCTCTGACCAGCTGAGAGGTTGAATATGGTACAATGCATTTCTTGAATCTGCAGTCAGGCAAATGTACTTCTTACTGTCAGCCTGCCCTCCCTACCATGAGATTAAAACAAAACAAAACACCATCAACAACAAAAAACTAGTTAAAGACAGATCACATTCATTCCATAAAGCCAAGTATCCTGAGGCAGCACACTGTGGTGGAACTGAATCATGTTTCCCAAGTCTGTGGTTCTATTCGGTTTGTTTTCCTAAGTTAATCTGGTGCCTTGCAGCTCATCTGCCTCACAATGTGAGGGGGAGCTTGCACTAAGAGGCTAACTTCAGAATACAAATGAGGGGTTAAAAGTTGTGATGTTAGCAAAGAATAAACTCTTGACAAAAGCCAATCATATGCCCTATACCAACTAAAGTAACATCAGCTCCCTTAGTTACCCAGGTGTTCATACTAGAGAAAGCAAGTACCGCTTGCCACAGAATGGCTTCTTCCCTGGTTCTGTGTTTTTAAACTGCAAAGTATAAGATCGTTCTTGTTTTTGCATTTCTCAGATACCATTTATCCATCTATTCAGAATATTCTTCCTACAATAAATATCTCCTTCATTGATTTCCCTACCTGGGTTTCCTTGAACAATTGATACTTCTTACCTTCTTCTATCCAGATCAAATTCCAGAGCATGCCTTAGGCCTCTGAGTTCTGTAGTTACTGGAGAGATTATTAAAACATATTTTAGTGACAAAACAAATTCTTCCTTTTTTTTCTCTGAAAGGGGGCACAATGGGACCTCACAGTTTAACATTGGTGTTCCTTATTGAACTCCTGGAAACTGCAGTGATATCAAGGCCACTGAGTTAAAACACACACACACACACACACACACACACACACACACACACACACACACCACTTACAGCATGTCTAAACCTCCCAGCTGTGACTTCTGAGTTCCATCCAAGTTTATGCTGTGAATTTTCATGGAGGTACTTGAGTAATTTGATTACTAAGATTAGACTCTATAAGGGTTGGCCAATAGACATGAAAACAAAGAGGAAGAGGGATCAGGGAGACACTCATGATTCTAGAACACTAACAGAAAAAAGTGGAAGCGATTCTAGTGAGAAGGTCACTGCATTCACCTTCATAGCTGGTGAAGGTGCCGTCCCAGGCTACATTATCTAAACCATAAGAAGTCAATCATCTTTCGAGGTTCATTTTCACAACCAAAGTCCAGAGGCAAAGAAGGAAATGAATATCAAGTGCCGGATTTTCTTAAGCCTTAAAATAGGTAATAATATAATTCCCTATAGGATTTATTTTTTAAAAAAATTTAACAAATTAGAAAATATAAGTCCCAAGGAAATCTTATTTTTCCAGTTAAAGTGGCTGCTACTAATTTGATTTATGAGAATATTGTAGCAAAGACAGGAAGTTGTTATAAGAAATTAACTTTTCCTGGTCTCTACAAAACTAATAATAACGATAATGGTAAGTGTTTCTGATGTCACACAGCAGTGTCCTCAACATACTCCAACAGTGAACACCACGGGAGCCAAAGCCATTCTTCCAAGGAACTTTGACTTTCAAATGCAGCTGGATGCCTGACACAGCTCATCGACTCTCTGCCCTAGACATGAATATTAAAGATAGATAGGTCTAAAATGGAGATAAAGTCTCTGAATGTGTATAGGCACAAATACAACTGCCATTCTGGAATGGTTATAGAATTGTAGACAGAAAGATTAGCAGCCATTAAACTCTTAGGTAATAACAAACTGTTTGTACAGCCTCCATCTTTAAAAATGTACATAGAAGAGAATTCAATGTAAAGGTCCTCTTGTTTATAATACTTTGAAGAATGTACATAGACTTATCTGCAGTTGGACACAGAAGTAGATTCCTTAGGTAATCACATTAGTTTTAATTCTCAAAACAACTTCAGAACAGTCTATTGGCATGGGACTGATTTTGAGTCATGTCTATAAATAGTTAAAACATAGTTCCTTCATCATTTTGGTGGTCTGTCTTAATGGAAGTAAAGGGGTTTTTGCATAGATTGACTAAACCATTTGTAAATTCTTTGACAAAACTTGTGGCACCTGCTAATTTTTGATTTCTGCAGAAATTTTATTTCCCTGTGACTGGGATGACACAGTCACTAAAGGATTTGCAGCAGTCACCAGGACCTAAGTTTTATCCCAGCAACCACAAGTAAATCAGCTGTAGTAGTATGCAGTTGCAATTTCAGCACTAGGGAGGCAGAGACAGGAGGATACCTGGAGAGTTATGAATAACCAGCCCAGCATAATTGATAAGTCTTTGATATATACAGATATTTTGTCTCAAAAGAACAATAAAAAAGATGCTTGAGTGTTTGAGGCTGGCTAATGATTAACAATGACACAAGATCCTTACTTCTGGCCTCTTTGTGCATGAACACACTTTGCAAACATTCATGTACCTGTAATACAATATGTACGCGCGAGCACACACACACACTCATGAACGCATGGAAAAAGTCATTTAAGAATCTATGCACACACACAGCCAATTAGAAAGATTAGTAGATTAGAAATATGTCAAGTCAATATAGCCAATATAATAGAGAGGCAAAACTTGAAGAGCCAGAAGGCAGAGTTCATATATTTCTGTAACTGTCTTTGTCAAATATCATGCTCTTTGAGAGGGCATAGATAGGAGTGATTGCAGTGTCATGCTTCTTAAGAGATGCAGATATCCTCTCATCACACAAATCATGTGAAACAAATGCAGAGAGATAAGGCTATCCTAATATGGAGTGCATGTTTGTAATATATATATATATATATATATATATATATATATATATATATATAT
>JANHMN010000011.1:35798062-35828903 GCA_030674055.1 Rhabdomys pumilio | reverse complement strand
ATATATATATATATATATATATATATATATATATATATATATATATGCATGCATATATATACACACACATATATATATGACAAATATATATATATGTATATATGTGTATATATATATGTGTACATATATGTATATATATGGCATATATATGTGCATATATATATATATATCTCCTAGAAAAGAAAGCCTACATTCTTTTCTTTAAAAAATAATTATCAAACTGTCAGTGTTTAAAAGTTCTCAGTGCATATATAAATAAGGTTATTTATTTCATTCTCATATTTTGATGATGAAAATTTGTTTAGAAAACTATATTTCCATAAAAGAAATCCAAGGACATATTTTGTTCTGGGTTCCACTATTTGAAATTTACTCTGAGTTTACTTCTGACAAAATTTGTTGTCTATGTGCATCAGCCAAGAAGAACTAACTACAGAGGCTAGGGAGTGAGTAAGAGCACTGACTGGACTTGAGGGCGCTCTGGATTTAATTCTCAGCACCAACAACGCGGCTCACAACCACCTGTAACTCTATTTCTAGGAGATCTGATACTCTTTCCTGTCCTCTGCTGACATCATGGACACACAGTGCACAGATACATATGCAGGCAAATGTTTAAACATATAAAGCAAAAACAATAAATAAATCTTTTTTAAAAAAAGAGTAGAGCTAACTACACAATGGAGGTGAATGAATTAATTTACTGGATGTACTATAACAAGTACATATTTGAATGTCGGGAAATACATGTTCCATCAGACAGTAATTATACTTTAATGGCATCTATTTATTAAGGTATTTATCATTCAGAGAGATCCTCCCATATTCCACACAAGTACCAGATTATCACAATCCTGGGATAAAGCAAAGCAAATAGTTTTGTGAGATAGATTGCAGAGATTCTTCTGAACTAGTTATGATGTTTTCTGAGCCTGAAACCCATTGTGGACATACTGATATGGGAACTGAAACAAGGAAGCAATACATTTAGGTAGAGAGACAAACAGTGCATCTGTCTGTTTAAAAGAGGAAGGAAAAGCAAAGAATTTATCATCTCTGAAGCCATATAAAGGAAGGAGAATAGAAGCTCTAGACAATCTTTGGTTTTAAGTTGTGAGGTCAGTGATAGATTATAGTGATGAATAATAGAGAATTCTCTTTCTAGGATTAGTAACTGTGAGTAGATGACCTATAGTGTATACATGTGCCTGTTCCTCAGACTCTATGCGAAGCAATGATTTCAAGTATTAGAAGTTTTACTTCCATCAGACATAAAAGGTGGGTCCTCTAGGGTAAGAGTTGTTTACTTTAGTTACAAATGAAGAAATAATTTCAGAGAGCCTAAGTGTGGGGTTCAGCCTTCAATTATTACCATCAGCCTTGCTGTATGAATTAAATGGATGAAAGGGGAATATAGAAATGAGGAGAAAGTTGGTGATATTGATGAAAAAGGAGAATTGTACCTGTTGTGATTTGAAGTCTGTAATAAATCAGCTTCATCCTTGTATTGAACATAGCATTTAAAACAACAGATTTCAATGACACATACTTTTTTCAAACTAAGGTTCACTGAAAAATACAAACAATAAGCTAAATGCATGCTTACTCCTATTTGGGGGAGAGTCTCAAGTTTTCAACAACGTTGGCTTCTCTAAGATAAACATACTTTAAAGTAATTATTGATTCCTATATTACTTCTGGTGATAGTGGCAATTCGTTCAAGCAGAAAAAAATTCTTGACTTTTCTCAATTCACCTAAGTCAGTATACCTTTAGGGTATTAATAAATGAATCTGCTACATATGAATGTTTTCTTTTCCATAAGATATTTTGTAGACTTAGGCTAAAAGAAAATAGACTCTTCCAGGTCACAAATGATAGAGAAAATAATATTTTCCCTCCGTTGTGTGGGCTGTAACTGTTGTCCTAACATGTTCAGTGTGGTAGGTGTTGTCACAACAGTGTTGTACTAGATGTCTTTGGTGCGTTATGGAGCAGAAGATTGAACAATGATAAAAATAGAACAATCTTTTAATTAATTTGTGTTCAAATTGCTGCTAATTATGAAATTATGGCAGATGTACTTGATTTGTTCTCCATACATTTAAAGAATTTCTGGGACTTAAAATATTGACTGAAGAAAAGCATAAATGACAGAAAGGGTGAGCATAGTCCATACACTAGGGAATGGCAGCTCGACCGCTGGATAGTCTTTTTAGAAATGATTAAATTCATAACTAACAGTTGTACAAGTTATGCTCTGAAAATGTAGTAGCTATTTCTTTTTACAGCATGGTATATAGTTAAGTCGTATAATTTTACTGAAATCTTCTGGTATAAGTTCTTACTGTTAGCACTGAAAGAAGCAACTGGCCACAAGGGCATTTTCTGAAACAGCAGGATGAGATAGAATTTTTGTACAAATGTGCATTCCTATATTAGAGGATGTAATTTAAATCTTTAGAGTAAGGGTTTTATTGTTATAATTTAGTGAAAACATATAAAAATAACATTTGTTCTTACTATAATATTTGAGGGGGGCATATATAATATTTCCCTTACCATTGTTGGATAAAAGTAAATGAAACCATTTGTGAAGAGACGGCCCAGTAGGCGAAGTGATTGCTGCACCATAGCAATGGACCAGAATTCAGATTCCCAGAGCTCACAAAAATATTTAGGGGTGTGTGGAACCCCACTAGCGATCTCAATTTACAGGTAAAAAAAATACCTGAAACTGAAATCCCAGGCTTCACTGAGAAACTCTCCTTCCATGAATGAAGTGGAGAATTATTATAAATGAAGAGATTCCTCGTGTCAATTTCAGCTCCACCCCCTGCACACGTGAACACAAACATGGATATGTGTGAACATCTGGGCATAGATCTTGTACATATTTGCATTGCATACACAATAAATTAATCTTCTTCTGTGTGTGATAGAATGTTTTATATAATATTCAGCCATGATAGAGGAAATTAGTTACTTGAGACAACCCGGATGCCACTGGAAGGCATTTTGGTAAATACAACAATCCAGGCACAGTGAAGTCTTAAAAAGATTATCTTATTGAAGGAGAGATAAGATACCCAAGGCTGCAGTTGGGAAAAGAACAAGAAATAATGAGGAGGCGTTGATCAAGAACTGAACAATGCAGTTAGAGTGGAGGAAAACCTTTAATAATTAACTGCACTGACCAGTGACCAAAGTTAAGGATAATGTATATTATGTTTCAGAATTGCTAAAAGAATGAAATTTAACACACTCTAACATCAAAAATGGTAACGAAGAGGTGTAATAGCTATATTAATTATCTGATTGATATTTTCTACAATGTATATACCGAACAAAACTTCACACCGAACAGTAAGAACATGCAGTTATATGTCAATTAAAAATCAAGACCTTCAGAAAATATTTATTGTTGTCATTACTTGTCTATTTCATTGCCAGAGACTAATAGTTGTCATCGAGAGAGATGAAAAGAAAGAGGAATCTAGGGATAGGAAAGCCCTGGTTTTCCTTGGAAGCCATTACTCTGTACCTGTGTCCTTTGGCTTGTCAAACAGTTGCCCGAGGCATAGTCTCTAAGGTCCTGGCCATCCTTGTATAAATAACATGTCATTTTTTTTCTATGATGTTGAAAGAAAAGATGCCTGTTGCTTTAGATTTCATCATTTTCCCATAGTCTTAGATTACAGACTTTTGCCTGTACTTTAACATTCTCTACTAATGTACTTTGGAAGCTTCTTGCTTGGCTTTTCCCCTATAAATCTTCACCAAACTTGACCCTGCAGGTACAAGCTCTTCTGAGTTACCTCGTAACGATGTCTACAAGGCATTACGGGAAAACAACTAAAAATGATATGCAAAGTAGTTTTCAGATAAATAATTTCAAGAAAACCTGTGTCTTTCAAATAAGATAGTGTGGAAATCAAATACTCAACTGAGATACATATATTCCCCACATAAGTGACCAGAAAAAAATGTTGAAGAAAAGTAAATCATTTTTGCTCCTACATTTGTTATCAAGGCACTTGAATTAAATATCCAAGTGTTAAAAGAAGCCTGGAACAGCTATGTGAACTTGGGACGCTCCTCGTCTTATGTTGGCTCCCAGAACTTATTACATATGATCAGAAAGTCTTCTAATTACATTATTAGCGGTTTGACCTAAGGTTCTTAAAGATCAAAAAAGTCGTATTAAAGCAGCAGAAAATGTTTCACATAAACTTTAGCTCATCAAAGAAATACACTCTAAAAGAAAACCATGCAGGTATGAAATTAGTAATTCTTAACTTTGGTTTTACCTGTTTTTAATTGAATTACTATCTGAAAACATTTTTGAGCAATTCTACTTTACAAAGGAATGGGTTATCACTGGGAGAAGTGTTTTTGAATATTCTATAAATATTTTAAATGTCTAACACATAATACACACATTATAGTAAATATATTGTTTAATTTTCTGTTGATATCACTAGTGGGAAAATTAAGCATTAAATACTGTGCAAAGATAGACATATATTAAGTGTTTCAGAACTGATACTTTAAAAGGTTTGGCAAATACTGCATTCACACATCCTTTCCCAACTTTAGTGTGTGAAAGTTTATTAGATGTTGATTGGAAGGCCATTCTGAAAAACGAAGACAGTCTAATATATATATCTGCAAGTTGACAGAAAAAAAAACAAAAAACAAAAAACATAGAACATGGTAGAAAGTTCATCAGAGTAAATGATATAGTGTTCAACTCTACCAACTAGAATTTGCTTGTAGTCTAGAGCTAACTTATACATGAGCCCTTAAGAGAAAAAGAAACCGCACTTACTTTTATAATTCAGTCACATTTCTTCACTTATGTTTTACAAATGAAAAAGAAACATTGTCGCTGAAGTCATGTTGACATTTACATGAAAAGGTGACCCACTACAACCTCTGGTTAGACTGCAAACAGAAATTGTCTGAGCTCATGTAATCCACATAAATCTCAAAGTTTGGTTGTTGATAATCCTAATTCTGCCATCAAAAACACTATTTATCCTCTTAGAAATTAATATTAGGTTTTAGTCACAGTTTCTGTGATCCATCTTTGGGTTGCCATGTCAGTAGACTCTGATAACCTAAGAATTTCCCTGGAGCAAATACACAAGCGTTCCCTGCCAAACAGAGTCCTAGGAAACCAAACAGAGAGTGAGCAAAAAATGAGAGATTTGTTTTATTAAATGTCACCAACACCTGTTTCAGTTATCATTCAGATATGTGTGCCAATGCTTTTTTGATGTCCCAGACTGTCTAAAAGCTACTGAAATATGAGGAGACTATTGTTTGGTGGCAATGGTGAAAATTTTCCTTATACTATTAAATGCTAGAAAGAATGGCATAGTATTAAAATAATAATCTGCACACAAACATCCCTGAAAGGTTTCTAGCTGAAAGAGGGTATAGCTGCTAAGAGAATCCGTAGTTTATTAAGCTTGCACAGTAAATACAAAACAGTATTGAAACAGCTGGTGTCTCTGTGATCATATCATTAATCTTCTCCAGAGAGAGTGTGACAAGCAGTGATATTCAATAATAATTTTAGAAACTGTTAGCAAAACCCAATTGGTGCCGCAATTTGCATGTTATTTCAAAAAACTAAATGGGATTCTACTCATTTAAGTGCATCCTGGAATTAAACTGATTTCATCCATGATATTTCAATTATGTTTTAAACTGGAATTTTATTTTATTTACATATAATAATTAGTAGTTCACTAAATTTGTTTTTTTGCATGGTACAGTTAGGTAAATCAAATTTGGAAATTTTTTAAATGACTCTTGAAAGCCCAAATAATCCTATGTGTAGGCACTGAGATTGGCAATAAACAAATTCGCAGTGAATAGGAAATTCATTGAGAGTAATCAGTCCTTCAAAACCTTGAATACATAGATGTTTGTGACTATAAAACATGTGTAATTTATTGGTACATACTTTCACAAACACTATAGCTTCTGTGCATTTTTGTGTATGTGTGTATGCATGTGTGTGCACAAACGTGTATGTGCAACGGTGAGTGTTTGTGGTAGGAGGAGCCAGAGATCATTATTGGATTTTTTTCTATTACTCCACACCTTACTATTGGTGGAAACATTTCTCACTCTACCTGTAACTCTGTGGCTTGGGTAGACTTGTGGGCCAATGAACTTTGGGAATTGACTGTTGCTATCATCCCCTGATGTTTTCAAATAGGTGAGAGTACAGATGTGTTCTACCATGCTTACCTTTTACTTGAATCCTGGATATACAAATTTAACTTCTTGAATGCAAGCATCTTACTCAGTAAGCCCCAACCATTTTAAACCATATATATATGGCCTTTTAATTCCTTCTCTTTAATTTTTTTTTAATTTTTATTTTTTAATCTTTTTTTTTTTAACAATCTAGTCATTATTTCGCTCCTGGTCCCCCCTCTGACTGTTTTTCATCCCATACCTCCTTCCCCATCTCCAAAAGGATGTCCCTCCCTCTCACCCCCACAATACCAGACCTCCCTACTCCCTGGGACCTCAAGTCTCTTGAGAGTTAGGTGCATCTTCTCTGACTGAACCCAGACCCAACAGTCTTCTGCTGTATATGTGTTAGGATCTCGTATCAGCTGGTGTATGCTGCCTGGTTGGTGGCTCAGTGTCTGAGAGATCTCAGGGGTCCAGGTTAGTTGAAACTGTTGGTCTTCCTATGAGCTCGCCCTCCTCCTCAACCTCTTCCAGCTTTTTCCCAATTCAAACTCAGGAGTCCTTGGCTTCTGTCCGTTGGTAGGGTATATCTGCATCTGACTCTTTCAGCTGCTTTTTGGGCCTCTCAGAGGGCAGCCATACTAGGCTTCTGTCTGTAAGCACACATCGCATCAATAAGGAGGCCCAGTGACAGGCCCAAATTGGGATCCAGCTCAAGGGGAGGCTCCAAGGCCTGACACTATTGCTGATGAACACTGTATTTTTAAATAAAAATTTAGCTTGAGAATATAATGTGGATTTCTAGAGTAAAACCATGTGTAATATTTATATACTATATTAATGACTAATTATATTTATTAATTAATAAGCATTAATGAAATCCATACTTATCTACATTTTATTAGTTACAATTGAGACATTTTCCCCAGGGGACATCTAATTCTTTGTTTCATTTACTAATCTTGTCATATTAGCTTCTCTTTAGATATGACTTGCTCAGATGTTCTTTTTTTAGCATCTGTGTCATTTTGAGTGTTACTGGACAAGTGGTTGTTATAATATTCTTTTATTAGGATGATATTGACCCTAGAGTAATGCTATATGGTGAGGAAAACCACATGTGCTAAAATGTTATCCTTATAACATAATACCCAGTTTAGCTACTCTTCCTGTCGCTTGGTCCCTCATTATCATTGATACTAACTTAGATCACATGAAAAATTAGCGGTTGTCAAGTGCACCAGTTACGCTTCTCCCGTATGATGATCTTGCACTTTTTGGAATGAAATCACCACATGACGCTAAATATATGGCGGGTGTATTCAAAGCCCACACCTCCTGTCTCAAAAGCTGTTCTGGAGGCCTGCTTTCTTCTGAAGGGAAATGGAAGAGAGGTGGATATGGGGGAGAGGCATGAAATGTATGTGGAGGGTAACAGGAGAAGTAGATGGAGGGGAAACTGCAGTGGGTATGAATTGTATGAGAGAAGTTTTTATTTTTTTAAAGTTATTCTTCCCAAATGGGTGAATATTCAATATTCATAACCTGCCTCTTTGAGGATAGGCTATAACAATTAGTTTGTGTGGAAGGTCTATCTGTTCTCCACTTTAAGTTTTGATCATTTATAATGTTGGAAGGACGGAGTCACAGATATTTAGTTATAGTTAGGATTTCAGTTCATTCCTACTATGTTATTTGCTTTCTCAATCATCCAAGTTACTGTTGGAAGGGCTTATCCATATGTAAAATTTTGGCAGAGTTACAGAAGCATCGTTGATATCTAGTGAATTATCATTTAATGTAAATCTCAATGTAGACATGGGCTTGCAGAGTACTTCTTAGTTTGAGAAGGAAATTACACTTTATCAAGATTCACTTGATTGTTATCTGGAGAGTGCCACCTCCACTTATGGTGGAAGAAGAGAGAGCCGTGGAACCCAAGATGAGGGAGTATAAGACATAGATATTACCACAGTTGTGTGGGATTATTCACACCCATTAATCTTGGTTGCAAACATGAGGGTCAACTGACCTGAGCTACATCTGGTTGACTTTGGCTCTTCTAACTCATCTATGTTTAGCGGGCACAAGATGGTGGCTTTGCAGTCAGGTTTGGCCACCTGTTGCTGTTTATGCCTTTGGTGGCACAGCTGGTGGAACACAGTCAGGCCCAGGCTGTCTCTCCTCAGGGAGTGGGCATCCTGAGCATAGTTTCATGGAGACAGCCAAGAGCTGGAGGAAGCAGAAGACGTGAAAGTGTTTGTGATAATAGTCATGGTTATTATCAATCCGGTGGGCAAACAAGGCAGAGATGATCTCAGATTCAGAAATACAGTATGACTTCTGCCTCATCTCTTCAAGGGTGAGAAGAAACACCAAGTCTCATGGCACATGTAGCATATAGAAAAAGGAGAAAGTAGGTGGGGTCAATGGAGTAGTCAATCTACCAAATATTGTCACCTGGGGGAAATGGCTAGCCTCTCCTGCTCATGTTTACACTTTTGAAACCAGTGTTCACTCTGTTGTTTTATTAATTATGACAACAATTAGAAGAGCCGACATAATCATTAAGCAATAGTTCAGAAGCAGTTCTATTCCAACTGATGACCGCGTCACTTAAAAATATAAAACAGTGATTTACTTTTCAACTCTGCACACATCTTGTAGTATAATGAAATATTGGCAAATGAACACTTGTAATAGGCATGGGTTCCTAATATGAATGAGCTCAAACAGCAAAACGTGAAGTATAATAATGAACAGGGCTGTAGAGTAGAAAACTCAACTCAGCTATATGCATAGTCTCATGTGAATTTGGACTAGAATGAGAAACAAGAGCAGTCTATTATTGAGTGAATATTCAGGAGAGAGGTGACTCTTGCATATAGAAAGCTCTCCAGGGAGATGCTTTTCCAAATAGAATTATGAATGACTGCAGAGAATACAGCTTGCAAAACAGATGTATTAGAGTTTGAGTGACGCCGCTAAGAATTCAAGCTCATACAAATATAGTTTTGTTTTTTGGGGGTTTTTTTTGTTTATTTTTTAGTAAAATAACTCAAACTGAAATGTTTTTCTGAAAATAATGTGTAAGGTATAATTAAGCATTGCTTAATGTTTATGTTTTATATCCTAAATACAGTCCCAAATGAAACAGTGTCTGCTAGAAGGCTCTTAGAAAGTTGCTCATGACTGAGGTAGTGGTTTATCGTTAAAGGCTGTGCAGCTATAGATTCAGGCAACTTTGGGAGAGACGCCAATTCTCCATTTTGTATAGAGTAAGTTTAGTTTTTTTTCCCTCATAAACATCTCAAGCCTGTGTCATTCCTTTATCTGTACAAGTAATATATCTATCTCATGAAATTGTAATGAGAATTAAAAGATGAATAAAATACTAAACAGCCCAGTGGTTACCATACAACAAACTCTTTATTAATATTTTGACTTCCAGAATACCTATTTCTATTTTTTTATTTTTCCCCATTTGCTGCCCTTTGGATCCTTGAATGAAATTAGTCTTTGCATAAAATGTGCACAGGAGATGATAACCAACAAATTGGTTTGCTATTACAAGAATGAACTCAACTAGGTTTTTGTTTGGTTTTGTTGTTTTTGTTTCTGATTTATTTTTTAAGACAGGAATTCTCTGAATAGCCTTGGCTGGTCTGGAGATTATGCTATCCTCAAACATCAAGAGATCTGCCTGTCTCTCGCTACCAAGTGCTGGGATTAAAGCCAGGTGCCATTTTGCCTGGCCCACCTAGATATTAACTAGTGTGATATACACAATTTTCCCAACTAATGTCAGCATTAAAAATATCTTCAAGTATCTTATTCTGAAGAATGTTGTTCATAGTATTTCAAGACAGGGTCACACAAGACAATGGACATTAAATTATAGTTTTCTTACCACCTTTTCATCTTGCAAAGAAAGTAGAAACTTGTGCTTATAGCTTATAATGACCATTCCATAGTGTAAGATACATTTCTTCCACTACACACTCAAGATGCTTGTCACAGATATTATAAACAATGACTTAGTCCTCCGTGGCAAACTTAAAGATGAAATGTGGTAAATTGATCAACAGGTGTTCACTGTGCACTTTGTCCATCAAAACGTTCCCTGGTTCAATCAAACACTAATAATTCAGCATTTGCTTGTCACAAGAGCTTAAAAAGCTCATTACACAAAATGTGTTCACACAAACCATGTCCACCAAGCAAATTCCTCCCTTATCTCTAGCATTGGTGCAAAGGATGAGTCTCAAGTTTTAAACAGAGTTCAGTTTTCCCTTCATTAACTCAAAAAATGTTATGCATGACATGCAAAACTGGATGATAGACAATGTCTTTAAGTTGTGTGATGGATATATAATGATCCAATTGCTAACCTTGTCATCCTAGAAAAAAAAAGCCATCTCTCTACAATAAAAGCAAAACAAATGCCACAAATCGGTATTATTACAACAACTAGTACACACATAAACACATGCATTTGGTTTTTCGTGACAGGGTTTCCTCTGTGGTGGAGTAGGTCTAGAATTAAGATTAAGATTTGATCCCATTTACTGTTTCTGCGTCTATTGCTAGGAAAGAGATTGAGTAAGAAAAATAGAGGTAGCTTGTACCTCATTCACGTCTACCCAATAGCAGCTACTTTCTGATCTACTAAGTACTGATCAATACTTCTTTTTCTAAAGGAAATTCACAGGGAGCTCTTAATTGTGAGACCACCCTTAAATATAAGACTATGGTTATATTCACATGAGGAATTCCTTATTATTCATATCCACTTTTAAATCTTGTCTAGTTTCTCCATGAAGTGAGTTTCTCTTTAAATTTTATGATACTCACAGAATTAATAATACATTGTATTAACATCGAGTCTTTGATCCAGGAAATTTCAAAGGGCTTTTTTTTTTTTTTTGTGACACACACTATGGTTATGTAGTATAGCTGCCAATTGTTTTTATGATTAATACCAAACTGAGGAAACACTGAGAGAGAAAAAAAGTGTAATTTGGGGGAAATTTTCAAACACACAGTTTCATCTTAACTAATTCTCTTGTCGCTTTAGAGTTTGTGATAAATTAGAAGGAAATGTACTTCCACTTAAACAGTGAGCTGGCTTTGTAACATCTGTTCCTTTTAAATTGGACTTTAACGTAAAATAGCTTGTCTTTATTTTTAAAATATATTGTAGGGAATATATTTCAGACTTTAGGTTCCCTCAGTAAAAATTTCATATACTAATATATGCAAATATATTCTACTTTGGCCTTTTAATCCTCTTGGGCAATTACTAAAGTAATTCATAGACCTGTTCTTACCAGTGAGGAGGGATAAATTAAATTTGTCAGGACACCAAAGAAGCATTAGATAAATTATGTTCCATCAACCTAAAAGATAACTAATTCTATAGAAATGAGGCTGTTTATGACTTAACTCTTGGATTAAGTTTATATTGGATTTTGAGGGTGCTAATGAATCCACTGTTTAGCCAGCTCTTCTTTAGTGAAGCACACTTTAAAATTCCTTGCCACTCTGCTCACGCATTATCACAGGGATGGAGAAACTAAATTGGTTTTTCACATGTGACTAGAAATCTAAGATCCAATCGTGTTTTAAAATTCTTTTGTTTGTGATTTTAAAACACCTCTGCAAGAAGCAGCATATGGGAACTAATCAAAGTCACAATGTGCCATGTCACATTAGTGTTTGCCTTTGCCACTTATCTTGACACTGTACCAACCTGTCTCTTCACTGTCTTTAATTGTAAAAAGCAGGCAGGAAGGAATACACTCCAACTCTTCATGGGATTCATTGTTCTTTTCTTCCTAAAGCATGTCTGATGTTGTCTTCTATTGGTCAAACAATCTAAGGCTTGGCCATAACTTACCTCACTGCCGCAGTCAACACCACTGAATTAACTATTGGAACATTACACAAAGATGAAATACCATCCAAAGATATGGGCAAGAAAATGAATGTTCTTCCTTCTTCTGAAATTTAAATGAGAAGGACAGAAATGACACAAACTATGCCTACCGGTATTTCCTTCTAATTGTTACTGCAGGACTCAACACTGGCCTGCTGTTGATTATTGTATAGAAGGCCAAAATTATTAGATAAAGATATATTACTTAGGTGGTTTGTTAAATAGAGGACTCTATTTCAAACCCGAGTATAAATTGCTACTACCACTACCACTACTACTACCACTACTTTAACAAATATAAGAGGAGGTTGACCAGTCAACCTTTTTTTTTTGTTATTATTATTATAAAGCAAAGAAATCAAATATTTGGCTAGGTTTTGTTTGGCTTGGTTTCTGTGTGTCTCTGTGTGTGTACCTGTGCACACACTGCAAGTTGAAATTTATTGGGTCATGTAACTTTAAAATAATCATGAGAAATGCTATACCCTAGAACAGAGCTTGTAAGATGACAAGATGGACCGCTTGCCACCATCTGGCTAGATTTACCATTACCCAGACAATGTATCTTTCCATAATGTTTCAGAGGGCCAAGCAGAACAAAAATCCCCCTGGACAACTTTATGTAAGCAATATAAGCAACTTTATATAAGCAACATTATGTAAGTCTCTTTCTTAACAGTTATAGTAAGAAGTTCTCCACCCATCTGCTAGGGATGGAATAGGCAACCTGGGTCATTTTGCATGATGAACTTTATTCTAGAGTTAGCTGGGCTAGAGGATGCCAATATTTTACCCACCCTGAACAGGTTGAGTATTAGGAAGAAATTGTGCTAGACTTCTGATCCTAGCAGTGCCTGTTGGTAACATGTTGGCAACAGCTGGCACTAGATATAGGTAACCCATTCCGAGAAGGAAGAAGAAAAAAAAAATATCAAAAAAATGAAGAACTATTTGTTCCTCATTTCTTCTTTAATTTTTTGAGAATTCAAACACAAGTTCTTTATTTTATACTATTTTAAGCCTTTCCTCTTCATCTTCAACTCCTACTATGCCCCCAAATTTTCTCTTAAATTATTTACTTCATCTTAATTATTGTTTACTTTCCCTTTCCTCCTCCCCTCCCCCCTTCACACTGTTTCTCTCTTTTTCTCTTCACATATAAACCTACTAAGTCCATTTTGTGTTTCTCATATGTATATATATTTAGAAGCATTATGCTCTTAATATATTTGAGTGTCCCTATTGTCCAATGTACTAAGGACACAGATATCATACATAGGCAAACTCCATGTCCTAATATAGTTTACTGGGCTAGGAAAAGCAGAATCCTGGCAGTATACATGCATTATTTATAATATGTGAATTATTGAATTTACATTTACTTTGAGACTGGCTTTGCTAGATTATTTTATTCTTGACTTGTAGCAAAAATACTTTTCAGCATTGTCATGGTTTGAATATGCTGGGCCCAGGGAGTGGCACTATTTGAAGGTGTGACCTTGTGTGATTTTTGACTTGTAGCAAAAATACTTTTCAGCATTGTCGTGGTTTGAATATGCTTGGCCCAGGAAGTAGCACTATTTGGAGGTGTGGCTTTGTGTGTTTTAAGACCCTAATTTTAGCTGTCTGGAGGCCAGTATTCTGTTAGTAGTCTTCAGATGAAGATGTAGAACTCTCAGGTCCTCCTGCGTCATGCCTGCCTGGATGCTACCATGTTCCTGCCTTGATGATAATGGACTGAACCCCTGAACCTGTAAACCAGCCCCAATTAAATATTGACATTTTTAAAGTTGCCTTGGTCATGGTATCTGTTCACAGAGTAAAACCCTAATTAAGACAAGAAGGTACAAAATTACTAGAGATTTTCTAAAAATTCTCCTCACAACTAAACATCATCTATATTAGACACCAAATCTTTAAAGGTATAGTTATAGAATTTTATTACCCTTAAAATATAGATTATCAATCTTTGGATTTCATCAGGGACATGATAATTTCTTGTATGCCTTTTGAAGATTTCTTCAGCTATTCTTTAGAAACACTTTCTCATTTTCTTGAATACTAAATGTTTCTATGAGAATAATATGACTTTGTGGCAAAGATAAAATTAGTTTTTATTCTCTTTATCTTCCTACTCCTCCACCACCCCACAGTACTTTACAGTCCCCACGGCCAGAAAATTTAAAAAAAGAGGATTCCTTGATGATCTTGTTAGTGCCTAGACAGATACATTTTTCTGCTTCTCTGAGTGAATAAAAATAAAACGATTTTAAAAAATCTTTGAGTTCTTTGTGAAAGAAGTTCTAGCTGTTTCTTAAATGTTAAAGCATCCAGACAAGTCATCCACAGTGGTTAAAAAGAAAGAAAGTTTTAATGGACAAAGACACTTTGATGAGCCACCTATATTTGATGAGCCTTGTAGCACAGTTGGTAGACCCTCTGATTAGCTATAAAATTTTAGGAACTGATCTCTTAATAGGTTTACCACCTTCCTAGGATAATAAACTCTTCGGAAATCTCATTTTGCATTTTCCCCATAGGGGAGAAAAAAGTATATAAATTAACATAAAAAGGATGCTTTCTGCATATGCCCTAAAAGTCCATTACAATGCTAGAAAAGCATTTTCAAATCGCAGACAAATATAAAATAGCATTCTTTAAGTATACTCTGCAAAGCCAAAGCAACTTATTTTCACAGGTATGTATCTGAATCAACTCCTAAATGTTCAGATATTATAGTAGTAAAATGCATCTTTAAAACAATTTTTGTTAAATCCAGGTAACATGCAATTTTAAAAGAAAAGGTATGGTCTAAATTTGAAACCAGTCAGTAAATAAAGATGCCTCCCATTCCTTCATATAATGTGAAGTCGTCTGTATCTTATGGTTTACACTATACTTGCCATTATTAAAATAAGCAGTCTTTACCCTAAGGCAATGGTTCACAAACTCTTTTAAGAGCAGGGTAGAACAATATTTTATAGGGATCTCTTAAGATCATCAGAAAACACAGATACTCATACTCCATAACAGTAGCAAAATTATAGTTATGATGTAGCAAAGAAAATAATTTTATGTTTGGTGGTCACTACAACATGAGGAAATGTATTAAAGAATCATAGCATTAGGAACGGTAGGAACCAATGGCCTGAAGGTATGAGCTTCATGTTGCAACTAAATATCTTTTACTTTAGAACTTGATAGAGAATCTTTCATTTTTATGGTCTTACAGTGGTTTATGATTAATTTAACACATTTGAGATTTTATAACTTCCACAATTTCTGTTATAATTAGCGTTCAACATTATAATGTCCTGGCATTTTACTTATCTTTGTGTCAAAGAGACATGCAGCATCTTGTTTTACTGTTAATGACACTTTAAAAAATGTTCAGAAATGTGCAGCAAATCTCTGCAAACTCAATGGCATGTGCATGCAGTTTCCAGGAAGGAAAATTTAATGTGTAAATGCTAAAAAGAAAATGTCTTCCTTAGGGATTGGTATCATGACAGTAGAGGGTGAAAAGAGAGTTCACTGGTTATTAGTGCTTACTCCCCTTGGGATTCAAGCTCAGTTTCCAACACCCACATCAGGCAGGTTATAAGGGGCTTTGATACCTCTGTCCTTCACAGATACATGCACTATGTACACATACCCATACCCATACCCATACCCATACCCATACCCATACCCATACCCATACCCATACCCATACCCATAACTGGAAATTAAATTATTAGCTCTCACATGATTGTGGATTAGTATTAAACAAATATATTCTTTATATGATATGAAATGTTATTATTCTTTGAAATTCTTACTACTTGAATATTATCTCAGATATTACTGGTTAGTGTTGAAATGAAAAAAATAAATTCAAATACTTAATTTTTGATGACTGATTCATCTGAGCAAAGACATAGGTGGTGACAATGTATAAAATCTTACTGAAATGATCTTATATTATGATGGAGCAAGAAATGAGAACTGGATATATAGTAATTGCAAAGTGGCCATTAACTTTGATATCATTCCCTAAGTGAAATAGTTGGAGAACCATAAACAGTGACCAGTTCAGTGTTAAAAGGAGAATAAATGACTTTTCTAAGGCCATGGCTGGCATTAGGATAAATGGCAGCAATCTCAATTTCATGGTCATTAGAAACCAATAATTTTATAATCATTATTTCAACCTAGGACCATATGTAGACTTCATATTTTATTTAAATTATAGAAATATACTATAGGCTTGTAATATTACTTATAATAGTTCAGTTTCGACCGAAATCTCTGGTGGGACAATTGTATTTTTTGATGGCTTATGGAATTAAAATACACATTAGTTTGTGATCAATAAAATAAAGCATACATAAAATAAGACACCCAACAAACACCTTATAAGTGATGTCTTTTTCATATATAGAAACCTATATAGAATGTTCATGCTGTATAAGTACTCAATAAATTATAGGTGCCACTATGGAGATAAAACTTAGTTCAATTCTAAAACAGCTTCTGATTCCATTGTGAAGGAAGCAAAAGCATTGAGTGGAACCTGAGCATGTGAAGAATTTAGACTTGGGTGGCATTCTGAGGTTCCTGTGTTCTAAAGAGGGAAAGTGGAGCAGTTTTGGTCTAGACTGTCCGAGGTCAGGCACAGTGAGAGCAGGAAACAAGTGTTCAGGACAGGAGAAACTCAACCCCAGGCAGACGGAATCATTTCTGTGGCCCATTTTCAATCTCTGAAGGAGTCTTCTCAGCTAACCCTCAGGACAAAAAAAGTTGTTTCAGGAGAACAGACTTCTGTGTCTGCAGAACTTTCTAGACTTCTTCCTGACCTTATTGATCTTTGAACAAAATTTGGGGAAAACATTAAGATGAATACATTTCAATTTTAATATATGAGAATCGTCAAAAGTCCTGCTAGTACATATTAAAACCATTCTGATGCTATAATATATTTTTCTAAAGTAATATGTATAGTCCTTTCTCAGTATTTCAAGGGAGTTTCTTCTAAAAGACTTCCAACTTTACCAAAATCCATGGATGGTTAAGTATCTTATGTAAAATGACATGGAATTTGCATGAACTATATCAATCCTCCTCTGCTGAAAAAGTAATCTCTGGCCTCGTATTGAATACAATAAAATGCTATGTAAATAGCTGCTCACTGCTTAGGGAATAATGACAATATCACAGGTCATTCAAGTCTAGTACAGATGCAATGCTTTCCCAAAATGTCTCAGCTTCCACACAAGCCACAGGTGCAAAACTTCATATACAATGACCACTGAATAGTTATGTCTTTGTCTATGTGTTTGTTAGGCACAGCCTAGCACAAATAGTCCATATGTTTGTGTCTACCAATAATTTGTCTTGATTTTGTATTAAATAAAAATGTGTGAAAACCCCTAGCAGTCATTGTAGTCCCTAACCTGCTCTCCTGTTGTCAATTTTGTTTTTTACGTTTTCTGTTTTGGCTAATCATCATCACAGAATACCAATCAAGAATTATGACTTCATAAGTTAAAGATTTTATGAATTATGACATCATAAGTTAAGGTCTTCAGTAAACTTTTATACATTTCATATATAATTTTCTATATATGAAAAAAGACATCTCTTATAAGGTGTTTGTTGGGTGTCTTAAATTGAAGTCTAAGTTTCCTTGTCTAAGAGCTAATGGGTATCAAATAATTTTAAAGGAAAATTAGATTAGTTTATCTTTTCCATATTAATTTTTCTAATTAATTTTTAAAAGGGAATAAATTCGTGGGTAAAAGTAAATCTCATTTTACAGCTTTTAAACGTGAAAGTTTAACATGACAATTCAATAGTTTTGTTTTATTAACCTTTAAAAATCATTTTTTTACTCACCCACAGTAATTGTATGTATTTGTAGGGTACAGTGTGATGTGTAGATTCATATATCTAGACTTTCATATTCATATATCTGTTGCATAATGAAAAAGCCTAATAGCCAGCATATTACCTTAATATTTAGCTCTTTGTTGTGTAGAAGACATTCAAAGTCCTCTTTCTGCTATTCTGAGAATGCAATGATTATTAATCCTTCTCACCCTACTGTGCAACATAATCACTGGATTTATTGCCTGATTTTGCTATAATATTGTATTTCTTGGTAGCCCTCTCTGGTCTCTCCTCCCATCTACTTTCTCTATCATCTTGTCACTTCAGCTTGACTTTCAACTTCTTTGAGGTGAGCATTGTGTAGATTGTACATGAAAGTACCTGGCTCTCTTTCCGTACCTGCATTCTTTCACTTAACACAACAAAGCCTATGAACATCCCTTTGGAGCCGATGAAAGGATCAAGCCACCACTCTTTCCTCTGTCTACTCATCCACTGTTGGACCTTTAGGCTGATTCTACAGCTTATGTGATACTAATAGTACTGGGATAAATTTGGTAGCCACATTGTTTGTGTTTGTTTTGAATAACCACTAATACGATTGCTGGTCATATAATAGGTTGTTTCTTTGCTTATTTATTTTGAAAAAACTTCATGCTATCAATGGGCAAGGTTATACACCAATATATTTTTGAAATTTTCTAAAAATATGCCTCCATTTGTGGTCATTTAGTACTTTCAAAAGATTTTTATTGCATTACCTCTTAAATTTCATTTTTAAATATTTACCATCAAACAATTTAATGAATAATCTTTAATATGTATGTTATTTCTTTCCTGTCGTGACATTACTGATTTAATTCAGAACATAAATCAATACCTTTAGTGAAAATGTCCAACTTGTAGCATTGACAATTATAATAATGATAGTAATTTCCTCTGTTTAGCTGTAGAGTTCAATGTAACAAATGAAGCATACTACTGGGTTTAAAATGTTGATAAACTCTGTCATACATTAAAATATATAGAAATAATTTCTTAATTATGTGCTTTCTGACACTTTAAACACAGGAGACAATATTTAAAAGATAAAATTCATAAATGACTGAAGGCTGCCCATTGGTTTTGTTTGTCCTTATGAAGAAATTTACAAAAAATGTTTCTAATAGAGTTGTTGTGAACATAAAATATACGCCTCAGAGATGATTTTCCGCATTTTGTTGAGTTGAAGTTTCAGTAAAACTTGATAATTTATTTATTATCTAATACATTTATTTGGGGATTTTATATATTTGGTTATGGTTTATAACTTGTCATCTTATATCCAACATCATATAACGGTATGGCTGTGTGTTAGGTACTTTTTATCTCAAAACATTGTAATTTCTTACCTGTAGGAAATTGTCAGTTATTCATTACCTACTCAGCAGTATGTAAAGGAGGCTTGATATTTGCAAGAACTGCATTAGTCAATGAAGATAAGTTGATGAGATTAATAATACTCTTTGGGGAATAAGAAGTAAACAAACACAAAAAAGTAGAGAAGCTCAATGGGATGACTGAGAAGAGGAAATAAAATCCATAACCATTGTGTGAAATGAGAGACCGACATGTCAAGAAAAAAGAAAGATCAGGAGTGGGGCCCCCCTCCTCTGTGACACAATAAGAGTACCCAAGATAGGAGAAATAAACAAAACCTTTTCACCCTGAAGTGGAAGAACAAGTTATCTACTGTCCATTCGAGAGTTGCACAGACGAGCTTTCCTGGCTTGTTTTTATTTTGCTTACATTTAGAGTGTTGCTAGAGTGGATTGGAAGATGTGTTCTGAGAAAATAAACCCAAGCTGCAGATTCTCAAAGGCTGAAAAGAAATGCCCCTGGACAGAGACTGTATGTATCTCAGGAACACCAGGCTGGAGACTTTCAGTTAAAAGCAAAGGTTGTTGTTCATGGCAACCTTCAAAGGGTGAAGGGTGGAGTCTCTGCCTTTTATCTCCAAGATGCCCTGGGGAGAATATTAGCAAAGAGTACAAGTCCTGCCATCTCTAGTTACTAATCAAGGTTTGTTCATGCTAATAAGCCTCAAGTAAAAGCAGAGAGAGCTAAGTCAACCTGCTCTTGCAGTTAATCACCACCTGCATCTGATAATCAAATTGGTTTTTTTTTTCTTAATTACCTATGCCCTTTTTGTGTGGGGTGGTGGTGGTGGTGATGGTGTGTGTATGTGTATGTTCACTGTTTTCATGTTGTGGAGATTGGATGTGAGTCTTCTTCTGTGTCCTAGTCCCGTTTGTGTTAGTGAATCTGTTTGGTTGAGAGAATAGAAATGGTTGAGGGCATGCAAACAGGAAAGAAAGGGGGAAGGTAGAGGAGAGAGCAGCCAATGCATAAGACATCTCTCTTGGTGCCTATGGTATTTTTAAACCTTTTCAAGAATATGCACTATATACTGTTTTGTTTGAGTTAGTGTGAAATAACAAGGTCTGGATTTTTGACATGGCTCTGTGCATCAATCATATTCATCCGATTATGTTCAGAGGTGCAAATATCATTGATATGTTTGCAAAAGGTTCATGACACTCTGACCAGACACAATGGAAAGGAGTCTTGATGTTGACATAGCACAGTCTTTTGTAAGCTTTTAAACATTTTCCCCTTAACTCTGAGCTAGGTACTCACTTGGTTCTCTGTTTAGACATATCTTAGCAAAACCAGTTAACTAAAGGATCCTAGAGTATTGCTACCATGGCTGAAATTCTCCATATACTCAACTATGGGAAGTACTGAGACTCTTGTTCTCCTTCTTGTAAGAGAGAAGACTGACTGGAAGAAAGCAAGGCCACCCAATTCAGTATGTATAGCTCATTAGTTCCCTGTCAATTTTCCTTTGTCTTTAATCAATTGAAGGAAAAAGGCCTTACAGATATTTAATAAGAAACACAGGAATGGGCAGTGATTCTTCTGCACAGTGTGGAAATACTTTAAAGATGCAGCTGACCTCAACTCTGAATCTTCACCCGGCTGCCTCCCATACATCCTGGGATCAATAAGAAGAATTTTCCACCCCCTCACAGCTCACCTCCTCCTGTCTGCTCTTTCCAAACAACAGTTAGTCATCTCTCAAACATGTTCGTTTCTCAATACACGCCAATCTTTTCTATACGTTTCATAGAAGAAAGACTCAGCGCATCTCATTAGTGAAATATGCCTGTAAAATAATGAACTAATCAAATTAGTCATTTTAAAAGTCTAGCTGTTCTGAAATGTCTGCGTGAATGCTCTATTGTTACAAAGGGGTTGCCCTGAGGGAGGATGCATTTATTCAGTGGGTGCTGACTTTTCCCGGAGGTTGTTTCTGCTAATGTCTTTGACTTAATACAGCTTAGTATTTATTTTCAAGAATTAAAATAAAATTAATAAGTTATGTTTGACATCACCATTATATATTTTTTCTGTGTGTATTTGTGAGTATCTTGGGAAAGATGATAAAATATTTGAGTAGGTTGGTGCTGAATTTAACACTGCTCATGATTTTATACTATTATATGGGGTTAGAATCCAGCCAGAACTCATCTCTCTTGGGGTTTGTACCTTGTTCTATTTCATAGATACAGCTGTGAGCCATCAGGAAACATTTTCCTCTTAGAGACTCTTTGTCTTAAGTAGAATAAACTTAAAGTATTTTTTAAATATATTGAAGTGTTGCAAAATGCTGGGCAACTCACTTTTTGTACATTAATGAAAATATTTTCTCTGTGTTGCTGAGCATAGTCAAGGAGGGTGGGAAGAAGAAGAAATATGTGAAAGAAAACAGTTTGTTTTTTAAATCAGTAGTTCTGGCGGAAAATGAACAAATTATGTCTTCATATTGGAAGAGACAACCAATGTACCAGATTATTGTTAAACCAGACTTAGTATCTAGTACCTGTAACCGCCACGTGGGTGGCCAGAGCAGAATTTCTGTGTATTCCAGAGCAGCCTGAGCTGTACTGTGAAGCCCTGACTGAAAACACACAAAAACATCAAATATATCATTATATAAAGGAGACATTGCAGCTTAATACAAGTGGATTCTTTCCACTTTAAAATGTTTTTTTTATTCCTTTTTTTAGTGTAGCATCCTCAAATATCACACATAAAATTAAAATGTTTTATGTACTGTTTAGAAAATGAAATTAACATATATCCATTTATATACCAGTTTGCACATGAGGACAAACACATACCGAAAGGATTTTTTTTATAACTGTGTTTCTACCTCAGCAAGTTTTCAAATCCCAGAAGGCTGTTTTCCTGGCTCTCCATTTCTAGTGTATGAAAAAAATATACTTTCCAGTGTGCAGGGATCTGAATGGAGTGGGTTGCACAAGTGAACCTCCTAAAAGCTGAAAAATACAGAGAATCATTGACTTAAAATGTAGCTATTTGAAAGATATTGAATAACAATAACAGGTCCACAATAGGATCTAATTATTCATTAATAAAAAGTCTATGTGGAGTTTTAAAAATAGATATTTTAAATAAAGAACATGGTACCTGATGAGTACAGCTGCATTTGAAATGATGATAGTACAAAGGTACACAGGCTTCTGTCTTAAGCAGTGGGCCACTCCATTGTAGAAGCTCTTTACTGTTTCAAAAGCAGAGGCAGGCTGCCAATGGGTTCGCACATATACTTGCTGACAAGCTTACTCTCAAATCAGGCCAGTTATAGTTTTCATTCTTTGAACTAAATACAAAACTCTTACTTTCGTGGTACTGAAGAGATAAATCAGACATTCCTGTAATGCCAGCTTTCTTTCAATCCACATTAAAGTTTAAGGAGTGCTGTCACAATGCCAACAGATGTAGACCATAAAGAAAACCTCGGTAATTTTTGTAACCCATCTCAGTGCTATGCTCATGTGATACCTTTCAAACAAAAACAAAATCACCTTTAGTTTCTTAAAGGCCTTTTTAAAGATTTCACAAGATAGGACAAAACATCCACCGTATGGCACAAAACTTCACTTTTACTAGGTTTCAAAATAGAAGGGGTTGTGTTTTCTTTTGCATTGCATTCACTTTATTTGTTACAAAACACAATGATACTTCTATAAATGTGCAGAAATATTGACCAAATATAGAGGTGATGAATAAAGAGCTCAAAAGTCATCATGTCCCTTTCACTTCCTCTCTAAATCTTTCCATTCTGAAAACACAAACAAACAAAACAACATATGCCTCCAATTAAAACAAAACACCTGATATATATTTTTTTCAAATTTTAGATAGACCTTTAAAAGGCCTTGCATCCTAGATTCTTTCCTAGTCCTGATATCTTATTTAAGAAATCTGCTAGCTAAGCAATCCCTCGTGTAGATTTAAATCATACATGTTTTTCCTCAACAAATATAAATTTACCTTTCATTTGGAAATATCTAAAGTATCTCTTGAAAGAAATCTCATACATGTCTGTCTATGATCCTATAAATGTGTAGTGACTTTTACCTCCCATTCATATACAGGAGACAATTGCCAAATTAAATGAAATATAATGTATGCACTATTTATCTAAGTGAACGTCTTTTACTACTGTGGCCTATAGACTCTAAGATAAAGTCTCAAATATCCTCAGCCTGATTGTATCATAATGTGATAGAGTAATAACTGTTAAAGAAATGGAAGAAATCGCACTGAGATCATCAGTGGAATCCAGCCATCATGTATTTTCTGATTATTCAGGTCCTGTGAATGTTGATTAAGTAACATGTACAGGCTATTTCTCTTTTAAATCTACAATGGTTATCTAATAGGGCAATGCCTTAAAAAAATATTTTCGGTACAAAAGAGTGTTCGGAATTTTAAGGAGACTATACATTTTGAAGACAAGTTACCACCTGTAAGGAGAATTATGTTCATGCTTGTGCTTTTTGTCATGGTAATTGTGAAAACTTTAGCATGTTTTTGAAAACTTCTTTACTTTTGTTAACAAATAATGCTGCTGTTTGCCAATAGGAGGTTCAGTATTCCTTCCTGCTATCTTTACATTAAAAAAAGAAAGTCAAAGAATGCAAGGCTGCAATCTCACTTCTCTTTTAATTGTCCTAAGAAATATGTCAAATATATGAGGAAGAAGACACTACATATTTAGTATTTCTGTTTATTATATTTTAAATTTAACATCTGTATTTGAATCCTCATCCCGAATTTCCACAACTGTATTTTTAAGCCATGAAATCATTTAATAAAAAACACAGCTCCAATCAGCCAGACAAAAATTATAACAGTAATTAAAGAAAAAGAAGATATGAATTTGAACAAGAGTGGGGGTAGGGTGGCTGTACCTGAGAGAATTTGGGGAGAGGAATGGAAAGAGTAAATTTATGTAATTATATTATAATCTCAAAAAACTTAAAAGCAAACAAAGAAGTGAAGTTAGGATTGTAGTCTAAAAGTATGTTATCCTGATTTTTTTTTTTTTAAAAAATAGTTCTTAATTATCAAATGCTTTTTGGAAGCTAGCCTAATTATTACCATAAATGTCATAAAATCATTTCATTCCTACTTAATATCATCCCTTGATCAATTTAGTGTGATTTTCGAATATAGATTTTTACTGTATTTATACCATTTATAAAACTCTGGAGATAAACGTTTCTAAAAAGACAAGAAAGGGTAAAGAGGATATGAAAAGGAATGAAGTCGGTGATGTACAGACATGAATGTGTCACAGTGAAGTCCATTGTTTAAATTGTTAAAGTCATAGCAGCAATAAAGTGTGTAATGGAGCAGAGTGTCACTGGCTGGTTAGTGCCTTTTCGAATACCTTTAAACTAACAAAAAATACAATTTCCTATATGAATAAAAAGGTCCCTTGCATTTTTTTCATATCTAGCAAAGCCCTTAATCTTCTAAATCCTTCCCGACTGGCAGCACTATAATATCTTGTCTTTATACGTAGTGGGGCCCTTTAGTCAATTCCAGCTTAGAATGATGAGTAACCATGGCTTCATCCTGTTTTCCACATGACATCGGTGGCCGAGAGGCATTCACAGACCCTGTCTCCCAGAGAGCTCTCCCATAGGTAAAGCTGGAGTTTGAATAAGAGAGTTAATGACAGGAATTCAGTAGAGACTCTACATTAAGACTAGAATCTACAAGGACTATGGGGTGGACAAGACAAAATTTCTTATTTCTGGGATTTTATGCCCTTCCCCCAAGAAGTTCTGCTTCTGAAAGCTGGCAGGGAATTCATCTCTGGACAAGAGGGTGACAGACCCCCTTTGACGATGAGCACCCACAGGCACAGCGGGCAGGCTCTTGCTATTCATCCTGCAGCGCAGCTGTGGCAATGGCCTTGTGTTAAAAATGGGGGAGGGCTACAGTTTAGGTGAAAGGGAAGACAGTTCCAGAGAAGGAACTGCTTTAGATTCTGGATTTTTTTCTGCTTGAAGCCCTGAGATTTATGATCTAATCTCTGTTTTACTGAAACTTCATACTTATAATGTTGTTTCTTCTGTCTCTGCAAGCTCACATTGAATAAACTTCCAATGGCCATGGTTCATGCTACACGTCGTATATTTGTACAAATGACTATCTTCATGCTTCCCTGGTGTTGATAGGTTCATCAGTAGCTGCTTTGCCTCTCTTTGGCTGCCTGCCTGCCTGTGTCTGTATGATCTGTATGCTTGTGTCTCCTGTCTGTCTGCCTTCTTGTGTTTGTCTGCCTACTGTGTTTGTCTATCTCTCTGTCTCTGTCTGTCTCTGTCTATCTCTGACTCTGTCTCTGTCTCTCCGTGTCTCTCTCTCTGTGTCTCTCTCTTTCTCTCTCTCTTTCTCTCTCTCATTAAATTCTATGTATATAAAATATCTTCTTGACCCATTTTCATTAGTCTTCCATATTCTGCTTGACTTTAGAAGCATCAATTTGGGAGATTTCTTAAACTGAGAACTTGAAAACAGAATGTTTGCCCATGTAAGAAATGTTCTGTTCACATCTTGAAAAGTGTACAGGCATGTTCTCCAGACATGCTTAGAATGTCTTGAAAGAGAATCTATAGCTGGTGACTATTTTCAGCCAGGCAGAACTAAAAGCACATGAGGAGTTAACTCAAGGGTATAAATGAATATGCTAATCAGTACATAATTTATCTCCAAAGAAACATATTTATTGTGTCCGCTATTTGATTAGATGGCTTCAATGTTCAATTAATCAGTTGCCTTTCAATATCATTCCTGTGCTGCTTAATTAATCTGTTGCTCTGCAACCCTATTCATCTCCACAGCAGTGTCTCGCCCCGCTTCAAATGACAAAACCCAGGAACTGTGCCACAAAAAAGACTTTATGTCAATGTCAGGTGAAGGCTGATAAGTAGTTGGCTTCCTTTTTCTTCGTCAGGTTAATCAAACCAATCAGCCTTATAGGATTTACATTTGTCAGAAAAATTGTAATGGGTTGAAACTAATGAGAAGTAGAGGAGACCAAGCAACAAGAGAATGTTGGCTCTGCTCGAATACCTCAAGGCAGTCTACAACTTTTTATTAAGCAGGGTGTTTTCTCCTGATTTTCCAGATGAGGAACTTAAAACATACCACTGGTTGAATGGAGACCAATTTGTGACCCTGCACTCATTAGCAAGTAAAGTGTGATACAAACTCACGTCTCTGAAGAAACCTGTGATCTATGCGTTTTCTGCCTTCTGGGAACCTCTTGATCCTCCCCTGATGCCTTGAGTAGTTGCAGAATGAGTTCTATGAATGCTTTGCTCCTTGTAGATTACCTGAATATGGAATAGTCACCTACGATACCTGGGATTTAAATCACAGCTTTATCCTGGTTTAATGTTGTTATTAAATAAGAGCGATTAAAATAAAAGCCAAAGTCCACAAAAACAACAGAAACACAAAGGGATGCTGATGATGAGAATGTGTATGTACATTAATTCAGTGTAAAGTGCTATTTATGAGCCTTATAATAGGTATATTGAGGTTTTTTTCAGAGTTTCACTTATACAAAGAAATATTTATTAGAGGTAATAGTTTAAAATATAAAAATTCAATGCAGAAGTTGTCGAATTACAAACATGCATCTATATACTTGGAGTGGAATGGCTTACAGTTTTAAAAACTGTCAACAAGATGCAAACTGTCACTAAGATGTTATTTCCTAAATTGAACTTTAAAAATAATTTCAGTGTTATTAGGTACAATCTTCTTTTCATAACATATTCTACGCATTTCTGACAAAAGCGTTATCACACAGTTGTAATGACTGTTATTCAAACTTGAAAAAGAGCTATTAAGCACAAGTTTCCTGAACTTCTTTCTCTATTTTCACTGTGGTTCTACAAGAAACTAGGACCATAAGTATATTAAGTAAAATTGATAAGATATGTGGGATTAGAAGATCTGGTGGGATAAGATATATGGGATAGGATATATGATAATATATATGATAAGATATGTTGGGGAAAGACACATATTACCAGTAGTTCAATAAGTAGGGTGGTGTGGTGGGCTGCAAATCTTTGTATTCAAGTGTGCAGAAATCAGACTGGTTCTCTTTCTGTGTCCTCATATCTTCTCATACTCACACACTGTCCATTCCTCCTGGATTGGCCCCCAGTCCCCACTGCTCAGAAATTCCTCATGCATTCCTGAAAGATGTAAGGAGCTTCTTTTCTATCATAGGACCAATTGAGTCATGGCAGTATCACCGTAATTACATCTCATACCAGGGACATTTGTTGAGTCATTTTGAAATTTTAATAACAGCAGCTATATGACATCTATTTATATATCGCCAAAACCTAGTAAATTTTAGAAAAATCATAGTTAAACAATACATATTACTTGAATGAATGAAAGGATACTAGTAAAATTAAAGAAACCTGTAAGACATATTTATTATAAATATAAAAACAAATATCTTAGAGCTAACTTATAACCTTTTCTACACTGAATTTTCACACTCTTGTACTTGCATGCATGTGTGCATTCATTCACACACACATGCATGCACACACACATACATGCAAGCACATGCACATGTGTGCACACATTTATTTGAACCTGCACAGTATCTTTTTCCAAATATCCAAGTCAAAGACTGGGAATCCATTTGGAGGGATTGCAGATCATTACTAAGTCTAAGAAGCTATTTTAACACAACACAGAATCTATGTTAGGACATAATAAGCTTAAGATTTCTGTAAACTCTTATAATTTTATGTTACTCCCTAAGTATAAAACATGCATTGTACCTGTGAGACTTGCTAAATCACTGATGTTTGTTTAAAAAATAAAAAAGAGCCAGCCATGTCCTGTACCCTTATGTGGGCCAAGGGTAGATGCTATTCCAGTAAGTACATATATAAAAATGACACTAAGCCTGCCAAAAATAAAGATTGCCTTAGATGGTTGTTTTGGTTTTGTATTTTGGGATCAGATTTTGCTTTGGGGGATTAATCCATCATCATTCATGTATGTTTTCTGGATAACTATGTACTCAACATTTTAGTTTCCAATGCAGATTGGATATGCAAAATACAGCTTATTTTAAAATTATCTAAATTGAAGTAAGGACTATCGGCCATTGGTCTCTGAGGTTCTTCTGATGAATACACGATAAAGTGAATACTGGACATGATTTTTTTCCCCTGCATCCATGAAAATCGGTACTACACGTTCATTGGCTTCAGAAATTCTTTAATTTTGAGTCCTCTCATATCTTCTCATTCAGTTATCCAACAAGTGACATTTTACTGCTGAAATGGCAGCTGTTGTGAGATATTCAACTGTCTCTTTATCTGAGGATCATATCACCTCTCAGAGAATATTGCTCAGATAGACATGCATTCTCTACTTGAATACTATTAAACCCTGGTGCTTGTAAGTTACCTAGGAGACTGGTCAAAATGGGTATCACCTTGTTCATCTTATGTAAGTGATGAACAGCTGATATAAAATTAATGACATCCACTGAAGTTGTTATTGAATGACGCTGCTTGCTTTATATCAGTGGCTTAGACGACAATCCAAGCCACAATGTTGGTTAGTAGTCAAACGGTCTTTTGCTTTACCTTTCAATTCTATCATAAGCTATAGGAGAGACAGTTACTTCCTCTGTGCTATATTCTGTTTTGTAAGTGTTCTATGCATAATAAGAACTCAGTTTGTAATTAATGAGTGTTAAAAAGCACATCACACATTCTGTTTGAAAGTAAAAAATTAAATGGTGTCTACATTGTTGTGTGATTATTAAGAGCTACACAGAAAGAACAGGTTAACATCGTAGGAAAATTTCTCCTCTTAGTTGCTCTCCTCTGGTTTATACAACACTCTAATTGATCACTGGGCTTGCACAAAAAAGAACAGCAACCTGTGGGTGTAAAAGCTTGCCAGGCAGAAATGCCATAGGCATATTTTAATGGGTTTTCTGATAGAGGGGAGATTCACAAGTAAAGCTTCAGAACAAAACTCAAGGAGCATCATGGGTAAGAAGAAACAGACTCAGAACAGCGTAGGAGGGGAGCAGTCAGTTGAGATAAGTTTGATGGACAGTGGTGGGCACTCTCCATGCCGAGACTAATTGAGAATTGATTGGGCATGCAGAAAGGTTATGTTTTATTAAGGGAAGCCTTTTTCCCTTTTGTCGTTACAGAATCCGCTCCTCTACAGATGTTATTCCCTTCCCATACTAAACCCTCATTAATTTATAATTTACCACATTGCTTTAAAAGTGCTGCACAGATTTCCTGTTTCTCTCATGTGTCCTGCCTCTAATAGAGAAAGTCAAGTAGGATACAGGTCAAAATGCTTCTTGTCTTGAGGACTGCGTGCCAGACATGCTGGTGCCAAAACTCTTCCCCAACCATTATTAGATGCTGTAAATGTTTCGAAATGCCATTCTGCAGGCTCCGTGGATGTGAGTTGGGCTGTACATTTCTTTCACTGTTGACTGTAAATAAATTAATAATAGTTTCCAGCATCTGGAGTCAAAGAGAAACAGATTTATAAGGAATCTGTGTTATATTTGAGGACAATAATCCTCTTTGCAGGGATGGGGGGCTGTGTCACAATTTTATCAAGTGCAGATTCTGGGGTCCGATGCAATAGAAAAGAAGCACAGGAAATGAACACCCTTTCCCTTCATAGCTCTTCTTGCTGGCAGTAGACTTGACGGAACCTGGGAAATGATCAGGGATAGACATGTAGAAATAGGGCTCAGATGCCTCTCTCATTTATGATTATTCAACAAAAGAGAAAGAAAGTCAAGAAGCAGTTTTAACATCCATGTGCTTTGAATTCTATTTTGATGATATATAGAAAATGGGAGTCAACCATGTAAAAAATTTATTATTCTCAAATATAAAATGCCTAAAAGTGAAATAGGCACAATTCTAAGAGCTTCTGAGGGATCTATAATATATTTGGAATGTGTCTGCATGCATGTTCATACATGTGTCTGTGTGTGAGCATGTTTTTGTGTTTGCATGTTGCATGTACGCATAGATGTGTAATTTTTATTAAAAGTAGATTCCTTCTTGTACATTTTTATCCTGATTATAGTTACTCCTCCCTCTGCTCCATCATGTTTCTCCCTACCTCCTCTCCTCTCCATGTCCAATTTCTTTCTGTCTCGTTAGAAAACATTCGGTTTCTAAAAGATAACAACCAGACATGACAATACAAAATATAGTAAGATGAAACAAAAATTTTTCTTTTAAAGTTGAACACAGCAACCGAACAGGAGGAAGAGCATTCTAAGAGTATATAGAAGAGTCAGAGGCTCACGTGATCTCATAGTTAGGGGTCACAGAAAATTCTAAAC
>JANHMN010000011.1:35775562-35795562 GCA_030674055.1 Rhabdomys pumilio | reverse complement strand
CTGTGAGCTGAAGAGTGGTCCTGGTCCTCTCACAGGGCATTGTTTAGCCTCCCCCAATCGTCCATCTGGCTCCAATCATAAAGATATACAGAATGCTTACTTAGAAAATATTTATTAAATACATGTTATGTGCCCAGCATTGATTCAAACCTCAAGGTAGACATCAGATTGACTTTATGTGCATGCTTTCTCTTACATGCAGACATTGATTGGATCTCACTTTATTCTAACTTGAGGACATGGTCAGCCACATTTACCATGCTTAACATATTCTAGAAACAGATCAGGTAACTTGAGAATTTCTGGAGTCCTGAAGAAATGAACTATTAAATGGGTATTCTGTACCAGGTGAAATATTTGGGTCCAACATTTTGAAAGCAAATTAGAATAAGTCAATGCCATGTTTTACATTAATTATGTAAAAGTAGGAATAGCCAAACGCATATTCTATCTTCTGCTGCCATTGAATGGATACTTATCAGGACATATTAAAATCAGCCTGGTAATATTTTAATAATTCACATCCTTCAGTCTTATATAAATTTGTATAGGAAAGCACATGGATATTTAGAAAGATAAGAAGTAGAGAAAACTAAAAAAAAAGAAATCTTATTTCACATTAGCAAAACATGAAGAAACTCCCTTGAATATATAGTATCTACATTTCATTTTATAGAAAAATAAATTGTGCCCATGTATGCACATTTTAAATGGCTTTCAGCTATATGAAATGCTTGTAATATAGTTTTCAAATCAGGCAGTCTGGCTTATAGACGAGTATATTATATAATCAAAGGACAATGGATATATAATACAGAGTACACATCACAACTTGGTTAAAAAGTGATTACTAAGCTAACCAATGACTGTGAGTTAGTAGCACATGAAGAAACTTCCTCCAAACAGTCACTGATACAGCATAGTAGTCTGCAAAATGGAAAGTTAGCAACACATCTATGCTAATATCTCAAATCTAGTGTTACTTTTAAAATATGATCAAACAGTTGAAAGTCATGCCAAGAGCTGGAAAGTTTAGGCAACTTAGTATGAAATACGGACTTGCAAAGCTTACAGTGCATAGCATTTCGTTCAAAAACTGCTGCTGCCAGCTTAAGTTTCCCATCAATTTCTCAGAGCCCTGCTATCTAGGCGTGTTTCCAAGACACACAGACTATAAGCTGCACACTCTCTCAATTTAACTTGAAAATCAAGAAAGATCAGATCCATATGTCCAAGAAAAATAAAGTGTCATTGTGATCGTCCTGAATATTATTTTTCAAAACGGCCCTCTTCATAACTGACATACTACATAACAAATATAATACGATTTAGACTTATTTTGTTGCATACCTTTTGAAAACCATACTTCAATCATGAAAAGGGGTAAAAAAAAAATCAATATTCACTTAATACTTTGATTTAAAAATGTACACCGAAGAGGAATTCCAGCCTCTGGATTCCAGTCATATTTCACCTCCCGCAGCCCCGTTTCTACTGTGTCAGCACAACATTATCTCAGGCCGCAGCCATTAGCGTGCCTTGCTCTCTGTTGCTGACTCTCTTGCGTTTATTTTACTGCCTGCTCTGACGGAATTTTTATCTTCATGAATTTGCTACCCAATTTATCTATTTCCCTGCCCCATAAGCTTTAGTCTGTATGCTAAAAACAAAAAGTAACAGTCCCTTCAGGTTCTAAAACATCCAAAATATAATTTTTTCATGAGTAACTTCATGAACTTTTATGAAAGTATGTTTATGAAATATAAAACATTATTGTTAATTAGTTTATTGTTTCTAAAAAAAAATACGGATTTGAGGCTTGTGAGGTAAAAGAGGATTGTTCATGCCAAGGGTAAGATAATAGATTCTTCTTAGAAGTTGAAATGTGTTTTTGCTTTTTAAAATCTTGTGTTGATTTCTGGATATATAATGCACATTTTCACAGTGGATGTGTCATAGCCTTTCACTTAGAGTAGAGAGGCTATGAATTCAGAGGAAAACAAAAAACACTATTCAGAAGTTTTTTTGTTTGTTTGTTTTCTTTTTGTTTTGTTTATCACTAAGCTGTTTCCTCAGAGGTCATTTAGTCATCAGTGATAACATAGATTCTCAGGGTCTGCAAATGGCATTACTTTGAAGAATGAAAACTTAAAATTTGTATCCCTTATGAGAAAGGCCTTTTTAATGCAAAGATATTTTCATTCACCATAAGCAGAGGAATTTGTCTACCTCCCCACATTTGTTGCCTGTGAATTATGCTGTTCTCATAAAACTGATCTTCCAACCTGCACAGCACTGCTAAAGTGTGCATGAAGCAGGTGCCAGACTGGATATGGATACCTGAATATGTTTTCCTTTTCCAATTAAATTAGAAAATACTGATAAACTACATCATTCTTTTCATCACGATTTTTCAATGAAACCCATAGGGATATTTGACTATGGAAAGCTGTATAGTGAAGCAATGTTGAAAATATTAATGTTTGTGTTTTACTGTTATTATGATCTCGATTTCAAAACAGGTACATTCTCTGTGTACAGACTTAATTTGTAGGAGGGAAATTTGTGAGAAATTTCAGAAAGCTGAAATTTCCACACACATAGAGAACTCTTGTTATCTGAAGAGAGGATAATTTCTATCATAAAAGCTTGGTAAGTGTCTTTGAATGAGAAGACACATAATTTCTTGATATTTTCTGTCTTATACCTGTAGGTACATTAGAAACCAACATGACCTTTTGATACGTGTATGTCCTTAGAAAACTATGAAGTATTTTATACCTTGGGGGAACTATGTTACCATCAAAAACGTCTCATCATTTATGTAGAAACCCATTTTCTAAGAGGTAACTTCACTTTCTGAGTGAATGGAATTTTTAACGTAAGAATTCTTTTTATATTCACAACTGTATGCCTGGGAAGATGATGGTTAAAACCCTAACATTAGAAGTTTTTAAAAGTTAATTGTGTTGGGGAGGAAAGCATGTTACCATCTAAGAATACTGTTTGGTATTTGGTTTGCAATCTTTGAGGAGTAGTTCTGTTTCTAACACTAACGGATGGGTTCCTATGATGTTAGAAATGAAATAATCTCACATATGTTGAGAGTCATTGACTGCGAATGAAATGAGAAAATAAAGAATCACCTAGTAAAAGAGGTAAGGATGATTTTTCCAAAGTAAAGAAAGCTGGTTTAAACTGCTAATGAGCACAGTTTAAACCGGCTGTGACACGGAAAGATGTAGAAGTTTAAAACATGACACAGGCACCGGTATTGTTTCAAAGAGAAGAAGTATCTCTGAGTTGTCAGAAGTGTTCCGAGTGGAAATGAACTTTCACAGAAGTATCAGGCAAAACCATTATGTGACTTTCTTCTTCAGAAAATTCCGAGGAGCTAGGGGCTGGATGCAGGGAAATCTGGAGACATAAAGTTGCTGATATGAATCATGAGTATATGGGTACAGGAAATGACCACAATGCAGTGCTAGTTAGGTCAGAGGGAAATGTGGAAACAGAACACAGACAGGTGAGGATGGAAGGAATGGTAATCTCTGACTAGGAGACTGGTAATTTTGGATCAGTGTGTCTGAATGTATCATTCTTCCGTTCTCAATTCACCTGCAAAGAAGGACTACATTTTTATTAGTTACTGTTTCTACTTCTGGGATAAAACATCTCAATAAAAAGCAATCCAAGATACAAGGGGTTTTAGCTCACAGCATGCTGAGCAAATTGTGATTGCAGGTACTTGAGGTAGCTAATCACATTCACAGCCTGAAAGCATAGACTGACCAATGCTAGTTCTTAGCTCACTGTCTCCTTCATCTTCACTCCAGGATCCTCAGTTTGAAAGTGATGGAAAGACATCAGAAGGGCTCAAGGGAAGATAATTAGGTGGAATGTGCAAGAAGGAAGGACCATTAAAATAAATATATTAGTAAGATAGTTCTTACTTCCTTAATTAATCCAGTCTTAAATGGTCCCTCACAAGCATCCCAAAAGGCTGACCTAGCCCAAATTGAACCCCCACAGTTTTGCCTGGAGGCTTGTCTGTCCAGGCTATTTATTATAGATCCTGTAAATCAATAACATTACTTATCATATTTTCCATCTGAACACATGGGTGATAATCTTCACTGTGTTCAGGAAATGGTTCATTATAATTTCTACCCCCAATACTTTTTATCGTGTTATTTCTTTTACTTTTGACGTTATAATTTAATGGCAACAGTTCTCCCTTCTCTTTCCTCTTTCTAAACCCTCTCATGCCCCCTCCTTATTCCCTTTCAAACTCATGACTTCCTTACTCATTAATTATTGTTACATGCAAACACATATATGCATATATATTCCTAAATATAACCTATTCAATCTATATGATGTTACTGATATCTATGTTTTCAAGACTGAGCATTTGGTATTGGATAATCAGTGGATATGCTTGTCCCTGGGGAAGACTGTTTCTCCTGCTCTCAGCCTTACTTAGTTGCTTACAGCTCTTTGGGTAGGGCTGAAGCCTCATGGTCTTTCCTCTGTCCACTTGGTATGTCTATTGTTGCTTTTAAGCTCATGTTTAGACTATTCCAACAGTTTTATAGGTAAGCATTTATACAGTTATTAATGAGGTACTTCTAGACATGTGAGATATTTCTGTAGCTTTTTGTTCCTTATAAAACCTCATCGATCTCTGAGAAGATCAGAATATTGACTACTGCGCATCTAGTGAAATAGAATTAAGTTAAAATACAAGATATCAGTGGTCCTTGGAAAGTCAACTTTACAGTCCCTTCACTAACAAAGTAATCCTTAGCTTAGAAACTGTCATGCATTTGAAAATATAGGGTTTGCCTTTTCTCATTAATTCTAGGCATTTCATGTTCAGTTTCGAGCATTTTCTTATTAATTTTTCTTTACTATTTATTCCTCGGTAGTGGAGTTCCAGCTCAGAGAATGTGGCGACAGCTGCCTTTTTATTCCTGATCCGTTGTTATGCTCTCTTAACTCTTCAACATTTGCAGGGAACACTTGCCCTTGTAGGTCGAGATTTCCCTCATTTAGAGTACTCTGTCTAATAAGGGCCTTTCTGGTCAACTTGAACACTTTCCAAGGAAGCTCGGAGAAATGGACCTGAGTGGCTATGTTGCTAAGAACAAACAGTAGGCATTTCAGCAAGCAGGGGCCAGAGACCCAGCAAAAGTATTCACTATTATTGCCCATCTTCACATTTTAATTTAATGGTTATTCAATTCTTATGGCTTTGATATATTCTGAAGGTTCGCAAGAAGTACTTAAGCATTTTTTCCAAAAATAAAAAAATAAAAATAAAAGCCTTCTCTCCCCAGCTCCATTAGTTATCAAAGCCATTCTTTTTCATGAACCACATGAAGCTCAAAGGTGAACTTGTCCATAGAATTTAATCAAGGGTGGCTCTAATCTCGTGTCCTTAGACATGTGGAATGAAAAGGTTACCAACTCAGGGTGTGTAGAACATGGTTTCAGCACATATTAATTAGTGGCAAATGACCTGAATTGATTCTGCCTACATCTGGTCAAATGAACAAGTAGATATTTGACTTGTAGTCTCAGATACTAGGAGCCTAGCTGTGCAGTTGCCTCTCAGAAGTCCTGGTGCTGACTTTTAACAGTTCCAAGGAGTTAGGGTTGTATTTAGCAGAATAGAGTGACTCTCGCAGAGTGAGTCATCTTCTGAGAAGTGATTAAAACCAAGCAAGCTCCTCAGAAACTGGTTTGTGGAGATAAATGCAATTACATCAGTTTTCAGGTAAAATAAGAAGGATAATGACTTTGGGACTGTATAGAATTCACATCACCATTTATATATGTATGGAGTTTTGAAAATGTCACTTCATATCTCAGAATTTATTTTTTTTCACCATTTGTAAAATGAGTATAACACTCAAAGGGACTCTAAGGGGAGTTTTCAGGGAATTGCAAGAGAAGTTATTAAAAAAAAAACTCTAGAAAATAAAGCATATGAATAGCTTCCTTTTCTGGAGCCCTGTGTTTAGAATAAAAACATTTACATAGTAAACATGGGATGCACTTGTGCTTAGATTCCTTCAGAATGTCAGACTATAGTTTCAATAGTCCGATCATTCTATTGCTGTGAAGAGACACCATGACCACAGCAACTCATAAATGGAAACATTTATTTCATTGGGTCTGGCTTTCAGCTTTAGAGGTTTAATGCATGATTGTCATAGTGGAAAGTATGGTCACATGCAGGTAGATATGTTGCTGTAGAAGAAGCTGAGAGTTATATATCCAGATAGGCATGCAGCAGAAAGTGGTAGACAGACAAGCAGGGTGTGGCAAATCCTGAAAGGCTACCCTCAGTTACCACTTCCTCCAACAAGGTCACACCTACTTCAACAAGGCCACACATCTTAATAATGCTACTCCCTATGGGGCTATGGGACTATTTTTATTCAAACCACCACAGGTAACAAACATGGAATTGCACTAAATTATTAACTAGAATACATTAAACTAATAGTGGCTAATGTCTACATTGGCATGTTTCTTTGTAGCTAACTAGTCTTACATATTGTATCTCTTATGGAAATACACAAAATATACATCCCTTATCCCATAGCTCTTTGTATATATTTATCTAATAATATTCTAACTTCTCATATTGTAATCAGATTTAGAAGGTGACATTCTTAGTTAATTTGATTCCTACGCTTTTGTGACACAATGCTGTCTTTATCTCCTCCTCCTCCTCCTCCTCTTCCTCCTCCTCCTCCTCCTCATCTTCCTCCTCCTCTTCCTCCTCCTCCCCTTCCTCCTCCTCCTCCTCTTCCTTCTCCGTCTTTTTGATAGTTTTATCGTTGCAGTATTGACTCACTTTGAATTCTGTTATCACTTTTCCTTTCCCTAGATGCCCTTATTCTATGCCATTGAGAAAAGTGACACCTTCACAATAACAATCATTAACAATCAACAGCTCCTCAGTAGAGGGCAGGGTTAGCATGGTGTGGAGGCATCGGCTGCTAATGCATGTCCATAATTTCAACAGACATGTAATAAATATCGAAACAACAGTGCCTCATGGCTCTCAGCTCCATCCTTAGATTCTTACGTCTTTTTATAAGAAAGTATTTTAAGGTATTTCAGGAGGTTTCAAATTTGTCAGGAGTAACTAGATATGGTTTCTATAACTTTAGTCTCACATGACTCTACAAACACTCTGAAGAGAAAATATGCAGTTTGGTGTAGCAAGCGCAATTAACATTGATGTCATAAACGACTGAAATGCAGTTACTCACTTTTCAGAGTATTATTGCGACACCTATTGCTACACATTGTTGGCATTACTACCCTGGAGGTCTTAGACAAGTTCCTTCTTTGTGTTCATCATTTCCCTCAGTGGTAATGGGATGATGGAGGCTTAGCCAACACATTTAAGGGATCTCTTTCCTGCTTACTGACTGAAAAAAAATATAGTGGTAATGTGTAATCTTAGTGCACAGGTAATTTACATACAGTGGGAGATTCAGGCATAAGCAACAGTGGTAGACACATGAATGTCATCACTGAATTATGTATGTAGTATGTGAGAACAAATGAAAAAGTGAAGGTCTGATTCAAACTGAACATGTACCTGAAGTTAGGTCAGAAACTCTGGCCATTTTCTTTGTATTTTTCTACCATCCTTTCCTGGTACCACATTATGTAATAAAGTATTTGAAAGGGTACTAAAAACTGCCTGCAAATTTTCCATTTAATAGAGATAAACTAAAAAGGAGGTCAGCTGGTCAGCCACTGGTTCATTGGTTGATTTGACAATCGTGCTTTGATCCAATGAATGGTTTTTATTGCTTCATACCTTTGCACAGAATTGTAGTCAGTCTTATGTTTTATTTTTTTGAGGTCAGACTGAATCTGAAACTTTGGCTATCATCCATCATTTTAGATGTCATGGAAAAAAATTCAAAAAAAAAAAAAAAAAACACTGGTTTTCAGCCTTCTGGCATAAAAAGTAAATAAAATAAAAAATGTTACCGATATACATGTATGATTTACCAAATCATGTCTCTTACCTTTCTAAGAAAAACAATCCTTACCACTGTACTTGAAAGGGACCATAAATAATGACAAATCTAATGTATGTAAAAAGAACGTTCAGTTTAATTTTATGATGTGTTTGTATTAAAAGTATGAAGCTGCTTTATCTAGATGTATTGATGTTTATTGGGACAAGTGTTACTGAAAACCATTAAACATTTGACATTGTATTTTCAGTGTTAGGATTCTATTTGTTTTGTTTTTAATTTTTCTGACATCATCATTTTATTCATTTTGAATATAAACTTCCTTGTCCTAAATGTCATTATAGAAGTGCTTTAAAACCCTTGCTTGCTTTGAACATCTGAATCCCAGGAAGATGAAGATGGTACCCTTAGGTAGTTTTTCTCACTACAGATTAGGGTAGCAGTGCCTCACTTTTATCACTGATAGAGCAATTGTGAATTATATACTGGATATTGCGAATCACTGAACAAACATTAGATTGTATTATTTTCACTCAAACTGTGTGTGTGTGTGTGTATGTATGTGTGTGTGCCTGTGTGTGTGTGTGTGTGTGTGTGTGTGTGTGTGTGTGTGTGCGTGTGTGTGTGTGTGTGTGCTGTCACAATTCCATATTTAGCCCCACCATCATGGGCCACATTATCTGTTAATAGTTAATATCCACAATATATTAACTAAATTATCTGTTCTGAGATAGATTATCTTTTTCTGGGCAGTTCAAAATCCTGTATATCAGTATCGTTCAGATTTAGCATTTACCCCAACTCTTTCCAGGTTCTTCATCTCAGGACTTTAAGTCTTTCTCTACAGGTGCACAGAATTCCCTATACTGTTTTGTAAACCATTGACACTAGGGCATTACTTTTATTTACACAACTTGATTGTACAAGAAAGAAACCAGAGTCAGTGGTACATAGAAAGTAGTTGACAGTCATCAGAAAGTGCAGAACTCCAGTTTGACTCTTTAACATGAAGACATGCAGATTTCCCAGCACAGTGGCTCTTTTATTCTGCATGTAGGCATCCAGTTTTTCCAGCACCATTTGATAAAGTGAACATCTTTTTTCCAAAATGTGTTTTGGCATCATTTTCAAAGTACCTAGTTGGAACTGTGTGAGTTTGTGTGGGTGTCTTTTGTTCCATGGTCCTACATTACTGTTTGTTTCAGTGCCATGGGATTTTTGTTGTTGTTGTTGTTGTTGTTGTTAATACTATGTCTCTGTAGTCTAAGTAATTTGAAATACCTTTGGTGGTAGCCTCAACATTTTCTTTTTTAAATATTTACTTTTATTTATTGTAATTTTGAGCAAGAAGCATATGCAAACCTGAGGGAGAGTGGAGATCAGAAGGTGACTTGTAGAGTTCCAAGCCTAGAAGTTTGGTCACCAGTGTCTATGGCAAGTGCTATTACCCACTGAGTCAACTTTCCAGCTCCCTACCAACATTACCATGGTTTTTCCTGTCTCAGGATTGCACTGACTATCCATGATCTCGTGTGCTTCCAAATGAATTCTAAGATGCTCTCTTTCTAATCCTGTGAAGAAAGGCATTGGAAACCTGGTGGGAATCATGTTGAATCTGTAGATAGCGTCTGGGTCCCATGGCCATTTTCTCAGTATTCTTTCTTTCACGACATGATGACAGGCCTTTGGTCTTCGCATCTTAGTAACTCCTTTAGTGTTTTATAGGTTTCATTGTTAAAGGTCTTGTAACTACCCTGGTTAGATTTATTCCAAGTGTTTCATTTCTTCTCAACAGTGAAAGAAAGAAGTTGCTTTCTGATTTCTTTCTCATCATTCTTGTTCTTGGTCGATTAGAAGACTACTGGTGTGTGAGTGTTAATTTTGCATCCTGACACTTGGTTGAAAGTGTTTATCAGTTCTGATAGTTTCTAGTGACATCTGTATAGGGTCTAATATAGATAAATCATATCATCTGTAAATAAAGACATTAGACTTCTTCCTGATATTTCTCTATCTCCTTTATTGACATTTCACTGTTTTACTTAATACTTCTATTACTATATTGAATTTAAAAAATGTTGCCAGAAGATTAAAAGAAAAATGGAAGAGACCATTTAGTTGGTTTTCTGAGTGATCTGCATTTCATTCTGTAACAAACTCTCTACCAAACTAGTTCTCTCTGAACTCAATTTTCATATATAGAGAGAAATAACTAATAATTCTTATTTCATAAACAACAGTGAATGATAATAACATGGATACAAAATGTCAAAATCACATGTAGTATTTCACATATATTTTACTATAACTGATGTGTGATAAATGCTCAGAGAGTGATTTTAAAACTTTGTTCTGAAGCTTGTATTTAAACTGGAAGTTCCATACTTTTCAGTTGCCATCTAAAGTCTTAGAAGTGGTATCAGAAATTCAAATATTTTATACACAGTGGGTTACAAATATTACTTCCAAAAATCCTGAAAATCTGTGTGAGTATGCAACTTTTCTTATCACTCCTTGCAGTAAGAGATTCATCTACTGCACATTCTAGATTAAGAAACAATGTAAGCTCTCTTATCTTCCGAGTTTCTCGTTCCTGATGTTATGTATGAGCCCATTTTTTATCACTTCAGTGGATGTCTTTAAGCAGGCTACTTTATGAAGAAAAGACTTTAATTTGGCTCATGACTGTGGGGATTCAAGGGCGTGGAACTGGTGTTGCCTTAACTCTGATAAGTACATTATGTAAAATGGCACCACACTGGTGGAAGCATGTGTGGGAATCCAGACCAGACTGAAAACAGGAAGTGTAAGAACAACTCAGGACTCCGTCTCAGGATATCATTCACAGTAGCTCTCATGGGGGCTAACACAGGGTCCCAGAAGAAGGCATTCTCCATAACTTAAGGGCCTTCTGCTAGCCTCTTAGAAGTCCAGCCACATCACCACCACTCTGCGATCCTAACCTTCCATGCAGAAGCCCTTAAAGGACAACTCACACCTGAGCCATAGCAACCAGAATGAAAAGGAAGCTTTGAGAGTAATGAATTGATAGCTTAAAAGGATGCCCATGATAAATGAATTTTCTTGTGCAGTATGTTTTATGTATGTATCAAGAAATGGTTTAATTAATACAGAAGGAATTTCTCATTGTATGTTAGAATATAAATGACTAGTGTTTATGATCAAAATAATTCCTCTCTTGTTAACTGGAAATTATTTGTAATCTGTAAGTTTAGTGCATAGGTTTTATGAGTATAATTTACTGTAGTTTTCTTTCATCAGATATTAAGCAAAGAGAGAAATTACACAAGAAGGCAAGAGATAAATAGAGTTTATTTAGAGGGCTGGATCCATAAATATAAATGCATCCTACTATCCCCCAAACTCTACAATAAGTATCATTGCTAATAATGATGATTCTGACTTATACTATTTTTTTCTCTTCAGTTAATATTTGCTCTCTTTTATATATTCTGCTCCATAAACCAAGAAAGAGGTCAAATTATTTTCAAAAGTCTTTTAAAGAAGAATTAAAATGAAAATATGATATTTGTTTTTACTTTGTGCGCCTTAAGTTTATGAGAAAATTCAATGGTCAGAACCCATTCTCTGAATATTGTAGAATATGTTATTGCATGGAGATTTTTTCCAACAAAAAAGTTTCTGTATGAAAGGTTTCATTTAATTTTATGCTATATTACTGTCCTGACAAGAAACTTAATTGTCCAGCAAAGAATGAAAGTGGAAACAGAAACACAGAAATATATGTAAGCAGTTCATTCTCACACGTGTAAGCAATTTATTGATTTACAATTTTTTAAATAAGAATATTGCTTGAATGGACTTGTTATTTTCAAATAGATGAATTTGATAGTGCATGCAATAAGATTCTTTATAGTATAGTATGGAAGGCAGAGTTTAAATCTAATTTTGCTAATTAGGTTTGCTAACAGAACAGAAAAAAAATTTAAAAAAAATGAAATTTATAGACAGGAAAAACAGCATTTTCTAAGAGCCTCTTGGCTGTAAAAAGTCTGATTATTCTCCTGTGAAAAGATCAGCAGAAGGAGAGGAGGGCAAAGTGAAGGGAATCAACCTTAGGAAGAAAACTGTAATAACGGGAAGAGCTTCTACATGAAGGCTACTTCAATGTAGAATGATCATATCTGGGCTGTTAGGTGAAGCTGATCATCTGAGATCTAACATGAGGCATTTCTACATGGTTAACAGGAAAGAGATTCACTTTGTGCCCTTTTGTAAAATAACTGTATTAGTGAAGAAAAACAACTTCTGGAGACCACAAGGGTGAATTTTTCTTTCCATTCCTTTTATGTTTTTGAAGATTTTTTTTCTATCTCATGAAATTACTAAGTCAGAAAGTAATTCAGGCTTATCTGCAAAGGTAAAAATAGACTTTTATTTTTTATTTTTATTAATTATTTTATTCATCTATATCTCAAATGTTATCCCCTTTCCTGATCCCCCCTCCATGAGCCCACCTCCACCTCCTTCCCCTTTGCATCTATGAGGGTGCTCCCACACACATATACCCAATTCCACCTCATCCCCTACCATCCCCTTCTCTAGGGCATCAAGCATCTAAAGGACCAAGTGTATCCCCTCCCACTGAGGCCTGACAAAGCAGTTCTCTGCTACATATGTTTCAGGGGCCACAGACCATCCCATGTATACAGTCTTTGGTTTGTGGCTTAGTCCCTGGGAGCTCTGAGGTGTCCAGTTAGTTGATACCAGTTACTATGATTATTTAAAATTATGCAGCATATATGGAAGTGAATATTATCTAATATGTACTGTAGAACCAGACATTTGGGATAATTTTTATTTCTATTTTACTCTTCAGTTCAAATCTATTTTCATGGTTACGTGCATTAGGATTAGATTATGTTTTTTCATAAATATATAAGGTTATTTTCACAGTTCTAATAGCCATCCTCTAGAAAGATCTAGAATGTATCTGATTCATCATCTGGGAAAGTTCTAGCACCATATGCAGGGTAACATTCTCTAGACATTGCTGAATTCTGAGAATTAGAATGAACAGACATGTTTGGCCAGCAGGCCTCACACACACTTCATGTTCTCCATGGCAACTAGATCATCACCCTTGTGTAGGCCTAATCTTTCCCAGGCAGTCCTACTGCGGCTCATTCTCCTATGAATTAATTTCTTTGATTTAATTGTTCCTGCTTGGAAAGGAAATGTGTAGATGGTTTCCTTGACTAAGAATTAATTTCTTAATTTGTATTATATTCCTTTGAAAGATGATAGATCAGGACTTCCAATGTTCAATTTGATGCTTTCAGAATCTGACTTAATATCATACAGTCCTTGGCATTAGTTAGAGGACAAGTTGCTTTGATCTTCCTTCAAGTGGCTTAGCTTTCCCATAAAGTAGTACATTAGCTTGGATCCTCTTAGTTGTATTGACCTTGTAGTTGCCTTTAATCTAATTATTTTTATATTATCTAGACAAAAGAGCACAAAGGACGACATAATCAGTCATGAATTTAGAAACTGAGAAGCAAATGATGTAAAATATTAACAGATATGTCCATTTAGTTCACTATTCTGGACAGAAAACATTCCCGCTATGCAGACTAAGATGAGTGGAAAGTTAACATACCAAAGATTATTTTTCAAATACTAAGAAGTAAAACATGGGATCTCAATTATAGTTTTTTGTTGTTGTTGTCCCCAACAGTATCTACTATCTCTATGAGCTCTAAACTTTCTCATCCATGATGAAAATTAAAATATTTAAATATAATTAGGGTGACTAAGTGGAACAACTTACAAAAAATGATTAATAAAATATAAGGTTGTATATAAATATGAACTGCTATTGTATTTCATGACAAAGTGTATTAAAAATACAGAGCTGTTAATTGAGATGGAATTTGATATCATTACATTAATCCTATAATAATTTCAATTTGAGTCAGTGCTGTCTTATATATCCCAGGTTTTGACTAAAATCGCATATGCTTATAGGTTACTTTTTTAGTTATGTTAGACCCAATTTGACATAATAATAATACAGCACTTACCCTTTCCCCAGCTGGCACTGACTTTCTTCCTGATCTCTAACATATATTAAATGAGCCTTTATTGCAGTCAGAACCCTTCAGACTCTAACTCCTTTGTCCCTTTTAGTTCCTATGTTTCTGTAATTAGTGAGGGTCAAACTTCTGTTATTTAAACCCAACTATTGTTCTCTTCAAACCTATACAACAACTGATGACCATAGTTGGGTGAAAATATATAATTATTATGACTTATCCTAAGTAAAGTGCATGACCTCAAATGTCAAAATGCGTAGCGCTGTACAATTATTTTTGCCAAGTGCTCAATAGTTTTCACTACACATATCATGATAAGAGAGGGAGCACTTAGTACTTCAATCACAAGGTTTTATGGTGTATTTTATTTAAAAGGAACATACAATTTTGCCTTGAATAGTGGTTCTGGGTTGTTTGTTTGTTGTTTTGCATTTTAAGAGAGAGTTTTTCTGTGTAGCCCTGGCTGTCCAGGGCTTTGTAGACCAGGGTGACCTCAAACTGAGAGATTTGCCTGCTCCTGCCCCTGCCCCTGCCCCTGCCCCTGCCCCTGCCCCTGCCCCTGCCCCTGCCCCTGCCCCTGCCCCTGCCCCTGCCCCTGCCCCTGCCCCTGCCCCTGCCCCTGGAGTGCTAGGACTAAAGGCGTGTACCACCAAGCTGGCTTTAGATAGGAGATCTGGAAAGACATTTAGTGCAGCTAAGCCACTAAATATGAGGTTTTTATAATGAGACATAACAAGATTTTTAAAGCTATGTTGGCTGTAGTGAATAAGAATGACCCCAGAGGGTCATACTCAGGGATAAATGGTCACCCGGGAGTAGCCCTGTTGGAAAGGATTAGGAGGTATGACCTTGTTGGAGAAAGTGTGTCACTGGGTGTGGGCTTTGCGGTTTTTAAAAATCCATTCCAAGCCCAGGGTCTTTCTCTTCCTGCCGCCTATGGATCGAGATATAGAATTCTCAGCTACTTCTCTAGCACCATGTCTGTCTGTACCACCAGAAACTCACCATGATAACAATGGGCTAAACCTCTGAAACGGTAAGCAAGCCCTAGATAAATGCTTTCTTTTATAAGGGCTTCTGTGGTCACGATGACTTCCCACAACAATAGAACACTGACTACGGCATTTGCCAGCATAAGTCTCTACTGCATTCAATTATTCCAAATATTTTTGTCCAGTTTGAAATGATGCTTTTAAAGGACAATAACCAGATAACTAGTAACTCCATCCTTACGACCTGTGGTTCTATCAGTACCTATAGGTTTGGGAGCATTTAGTTACACTGTCAGTAATTGAGAAACTATCCTTTGGGGTTTTGGCAATTACTCGCAGCATGCGCTGTTTTTCCAACAACATCAAATAGATTATGTACACTTTGTTAGAAGAATCTTGATGCCTTTCTGTTACCTCCCCCCATACATTTGAATTAAAGATGTAATTAGGCACTGAACAGACTGGCTGGCATGCACTCTGCATGCCAACTCCTCTCTGTGGTATGTGTGAGGCGGCTTCTTGCATTTGTGCATGGGCTCGTTGAACGAAACCATTCTTGCACTGGATGGCGGTATTATGTGAAAAATCTTCTACTAATGTATTTCTCTGGTTACATGAGAGGATGTTCAGGCTGATTAAACTGTTCCTGGAACAGGAGGGTAATACCTAAGAGATTTACAGCTACTGTATGTAACTTCATTTATAATTGGCTTAATTTACTAAGAAACCCTGCTTTCCATGACAAATGAATATATGCATATGTCGTCCTTTGCTTGGGAAGAGGTGGGGAGGTAAGAGAAGAAGAGAGAAGCAGCTTTACCATCTCACATCCATGAGAGATTCATATTTATGAACATATGATGTGTATCAACTGCATTGGTAAGAATTTTGAAAGCACTGACAATGGATAAAGCGGCATTTAAATTATTCTTTTACAACCAGTCACTATAATTTAGCTATAAGAATTACTGTTTTAAAGCAGGGGAAATGGCTTAATGGTCCATTGCTGTGTAAGTGCAAGGACCTGAGTTTGGACATCCAGAATCCTCATAACCCTAGGTCCAGGTGCATACATCTGTAGACCCAGGGATTTTACAGCAAGATGGGATGACCAGACAGAAGAATTCCTGCAGGAGCTCATGCAGCAGCTAGAATTTCTAGCAAAGAACAACCAAGAGACCCCTCCTAAAATAAGGTAGACAGGCTAGATGGACACCAGATGCTTTCTGCTGACCTACACAGGTGTGCTGTGTTTTGTGTACCTAGTCTCTCACACACACACACACACACACACACACACACACACACACACACACATGCATGCACGCATGCAAGCACACACACTTATCATAAACACACAACGATTTAAAATACTATTTTTCATAGCAATAAAATGACTCCTAATTATATTCTGATATGCTCATAGATCAGTTTCTTGCTCAGCCATTAACAGAGAAGCTTCCTCCTGAAGCTGATGGGAACAAATATGGAGAACCACAGGCACACAATATGCAGAGACTGAGGGAGCTTGGAACATTCAGACCTAAATGGGATGCATCCATCAAATCTCTCCCCTCAGGATTCCTAGAACTCTGCTGAAAAGGAGGCAGAAAAAAAAATAAGAGCCATAGGGGATCAAGGAGACCTTCTAATTCAGTGTGATCAAAGCTCATATAGACTCACAGAGACTGAGACAGCATGCACAAGACCTGCATAGGTCTGCATGAGTTTGAACTATGGCTTCTATTTTAATGTTCTTATGAGATTCCCAAATGTGAAGACGAGTGGGTCTGTGATTCTTGAGCATTCTCCTTCTGTTTGTTTATTTTGGCCAGTACCAATGTATTAGTTTTTGTTTCATCATTGTATCATATTAATTATATTATATTAATTATATTATAAATCATATTAATTATATTATAATTTCTTAGAAGCCTGTTTGTTTTGTAACAAAAGACAGAAAGGGATTAGATCAAGTGGAATGGGAGGTAGGAAGAAATGGGAGGAGTAAATGGCTTGGAAACTGACATCAGTATATATTACATCTGGGAAAAATTTATTTTTAGTAAAAGAAAAATAAAAGAGGAAAAAATTTCACACTTAAAAAAGAATTACTGTTTCAACTCACTTTAGGCTTCCTAGGTTTGTTTGTTTATTATTACATGTTAAATGCTTTAGCAGTTGCAGCCAGTTCATGTATTCATCTGTCAACTTAAAGAACATTCCCACAACAGATGAGTTGTAGACAATGGTATCTGACTTTCTAGCCATTCAGTAGATAAGATGCAGTTGGTGAATTCATTTCATCTCAGAGGGTTCTCTGTTGTTCTTATAAGCTTATCCATAATCTCCTCCCTAGTTCTTGTTGTGGCTATAAGCCCACAAGGAACAACATCACCTACCTGCCTCCTTTAAGGTATTTGCTTACATGGGCAGGGTGATTGTTTTGAAGCCTGGGCTTTAATTTCAACCATCAAAGTCTATTGATGTTTGTCTTTATAGTTTATTGTAATAGTACATTTGAAATGTTGCAGATAACTAAATAACACTCTTCAGGGCACTTATGTTTATATACTGGCAAAATTTAAAATGAGATTTCTAAAAAAAAAAAAAAAAAAAAAAAAAAAAAAAAAAAAAAAAAAACCCTACCTTTTCTTAGATGAAATCATTCAGGTAAATTTGCAAAAATAAATAGTAAATTATGATGTTTTCTATTCACCCATTTCTGTTGGGTGCTGGCTGAAAATGACTTTCAAGCTAAATTTAGATTATTTTGTAAAGGCCTTTGCTGAGCTGGATAAAATATATCTATAACTTTTCATTAACTGAAGCATAAGCTTTAAATACGGAGGACTTAATCATACACATAATTTGGTATTAAAGTTTTTCGGGATTAAGGATAGCTACGTTTCAATGTCATACTCAGCACATTTGTTCGTGTGAATTTAAGGGGAAAGTACTTTTTCTTATTGGATGAACTTAAAGGTGAAATAAATCAAGTCTTCCACAGTCCTTGTTTCTCTGCCCCCTCACTCTTTAAACAAGATCCTGGCTCCATCATCATACTTGGAGGTAACTACCATGAAACTGGTCCCACAGCCCTGCTTCACCCCACACTTCTCACCGCCACCTCATCCCAACTTCTGGTCAGACACCATGTTGCCAGCCATCTATAATCATGCCTTCCATATCTTCATCTTCCATACATGCTTCATTTTGAAGGGTTTTTGTTCATTTGCTTGTTTTGCATTTCTGTTTGTGACTGTGCTCAGAGGTAAACTCAGGACCTCCAGTTTACTAAGCACAGAGTCTATCATGATTGCACCACCTACTACTAGAATCAGCTTTTGTCAACTTTCAGCTTTTTGCAAAAACATCAGCATTGACCACTTCAAGCCATTGACACTTTTTCATCTTTGCTTTTCATGATTTCTCTGTGGATTACAAATGATTGCTGATCTTTTTCATTCAAGCCAGTATTTTTGCTTCCAACAATATGGGGTCATCTTTTGTCCTTGACTTCCTTTGCTGGTGACCCTTAAACATCTAATTTTGAAATAGGCAAGTTCTTTGTATCAGTAGAGTTAGAAGTCCCTCATATCATGTACCACATGGGAAGCAGTCCTGGAGATGTTGTAACTGCGTAGGAAGCAATTCGGGATATCCTGCACCTTCTTAGGAAACTGCCCTTTATCTTATACCCGAATGAAAAGAAGTCCTGACTATCGTGTATCATATGACACGTTTTGGTATTTTTCTTTTCTAGGCACTTGCATTCACAAAGCTGACTTCTGTTGATTTTGTTCCAACGATCTCCAAACATATACCTCTGAATCAAAAAATCTCTCTAATGCCCACACCTGTCTGTATATTGAGTTGTACACCTATTCATTTCACACACTCAGATAAGCCCTCTGCCCTCTTCTGCAGGTCTTTATTTGTCCAACTCCTCCAACTCACTAAGTGACATCACTGTCCCTTGGGTTGACCAGGTAGGATCCTGGGAGCCCTTTGTTCATTACATCCATTTATTTAGTGTCTAAAATTTAAAAGAAAAATGTACATGAGTATTGAGTGTTTATTAAGCCTTATGCTCCATATCTAAAATATTTCAACTTCATATCTAGGCATCAAAAAGAAGTATAGTCAACTATACTTTTATAGTCAACCACTTAATTCCCTTTTCTAGTGCCCATCATTGTTTTCTGAAGTTGGAGCGTATTTGCTCTCAGTTCTCCTCAGAATTGAGAACAAATGTCAGCATTTCATTCTATAAAATATTTTTGCTCTCTATGTGATTCTGTCTGAAATGACTTTCTTCCTTTCAATATTTTAAGGGTGCTGATGGTCTGTCTTCTTGCACCAGTTGTTTCTAATTAGAAAACAGAAGTCAGATGACTCATTCTCCTTCTTTAAGCAACGAATCAATTGCCTCTGGCTTACTTCAAGATTTTTCTCGTTGCTTTTAAAATGTTTGATAATGAAGTTTCTAGTTCTCACACTGTATGTTAAATGCCAGGGTTTTATGTATTTCAGGCTGTCCTGGGCTGAACTCACTTTGTAGAGCAGTCTGGACTTACACTCAAAGATCTGCATGCCTCTGCCTTCCAAGGGTTGGAATGAAAACACGAGCCACCACACCTGGCATAGGTTGGTTATATTCTTAAGGCTGCAAAATTTGGTCCTTTTCTCAGTTGAAAAAATATTCAAGCATTATCTTGTCCATTCATTCCTCTCTATCATCACTTTCAGATTCCGAAACATTTATGTTTGAACTTGTTATGCTCTTAAAACACTTTGAGGTCGATTGATCATTTTTCTCTCTGTTTTTAAAATACGATGAATTGAGGTGTGTGTGTATGAGAGAGAGAGAGAGAGAGAGAGAGAGAGAGAGAGAGAGAGAGAGAGAG
>JANHMN010000011.1:35653043-35774196 GCA_030674055.1 Rhabdomys pumilio | reverse complement strand
ACACACACACACACACACACACACACACACACGCACACACACACACACGGGCATGCACACACATGCACACACGTGCATGGACGCACGTGCACACAAATCAGATAAAAGATGGGTAGGTAAAGTGTTATGTCATTTATGTCATTTTCCCTTGATGTTGTGGTCCACCTACCTATGCTGCTGAATTATTGTTATATTAATGAAATTAATGCCTTTATTAACCTTGATTTTAGATTAAGCAATGTGAAGTTATCCACACTTGATCATTTTTAAGCGAAAAGAGCTAATTTATATTTTTTTAAAAATAGCATTGATTTATCAGTAAGCACTCTAATGATAAATGTTAATTTTATAGCCTAGAAGGGCAACTTAAAGAAAGCATAAAATTAAAATGAACCAAAATAACGCCATGCCGTGTTAAACTGGGACTTGACTGCATAGATTAGCACAAATTACATCAATTTGCCTAAAAGAATCATTTCTAAAATCAGGCTAGTAAGGACTTCTCTCCTCAAATTTTACCTACTGCTAGACTGATACAAAGGTCAAACTTCTATTAGAAAATTATTATGTACAAAATTGGGGAGATTTCGTGAACTTTTAACAAGTCCTTAAAATTAAGGGTTTCTCTATTTTTAGTAACTTTGAAGCTATCTAAATTTAAAGTCTTTAGATGAAAGCTTTGATCTCATGCTTCATAAACCAGCATCCCACGGAGCTGTCATGCCAGTGATAGTCCTACTGGGAGAGACATCAGTCCGGTACATTGAATAGGGAGCTTAACGGCGTCATGGATACTTCTAAAGCTCAGCTTGATTTCTAAAAAGCATTTTCTGCATAGTGCATGCTTACTGTACTCAGCTATTCGAGGTGCTGTAGCACTTACCAAATTTTCACATGAATTGCTGTTCTGTGAATAAAACTATTGTACTGGCTTACAAAGCCCTGTGTATTTTTACCTTCCAAATGGACATTCGACAAGTTTCAATTGCATCTTCTTATTAGTCTTACGTGACTCAATCACTCTCCTTAAAGAAAGAAGGTAGAAAGGGAACAGGTTGCATGACCAACTTTATAATGAGGGGAATTGAACTTGTATTTCTTTTAATAAGGAAAGGGTGTGCTATACATCATTGTGTGTGACATGTATGTGTCTTCACATGCATCTGTGTATGCATATCACATATGTGCACAATGTTCATGAGCTCAGAAATTAATTTCAACTGTCTTTGTCAATCACTTCCCATGTTATTCCAAGTAAAGATCCTCAACTGAACCTAGAACTCAGGCTTATGTTGGTCTAGGTTGGCCAGCCTGGAAGCCTCTGGAATATTCCAGTCTTGGACGTCATGCCTGGTTACACTTGACTTTTTACTTGGGTGCTGTAGGTCTAAACCCAGGCCCTTTGTGTTTCAGAGAAAACACTTCACCTTTGCTTATGCGTCACTCTGCATCATTGTAAAATCACATCTTATGCATCATAGAGAGTGTACATCTGTTCTAATTGCATTGTTTTGTAGAATGTGATTTACAGTGGAGCAGAATACATATACCGACAGCTAAATTAATTTTCTCGATAAGGGGCTTTTAGAAGGTCAGCTTCTGACAGTGAACCAGTCCAAAAGAATTTCTAAAAATATAGGTGAAAAGCTTGCTTCAGGAAATAACTTCCATATATCTTTTAATACTTATTTTTTTATTAAAATTAGTAGCATATAATTTAACTTTAAAATGTATAGGTTATATTTTTAAAACTACTTGAGTTAAAATTGGGTTATTTTAAATAGTGACTTGCTCATACACTAATCTCTCTGAACACAGCACACAACATGCTTACTTATTTATTTATTCAGTTATTATTCTGCTAGGCTAAGATTCAAAGTAGGTTACCACTGAAGCAAGAGAATTTCTGCCTAGTCTTGCAAGAGTTTTATCTATATGCTCTAAAAATAGGGAAAGCTTTCATTTGGGAAACTAGCTAAGAGTCAGCGGTCATGAATTTCAAAGACAAAATAACTAGTTGTGTTTTTAATTATGATTATTTAAATCAAACCATGTGAAAAGTCCTTGAATCCATGAAATTCACCAGAACTCACTGCATCCTCTTTCACCTGTTCCTACCTCTCAGATCTTCAGAGAGAATCCTTCCCCAAGAGGCTGGAGAGATGGATCAGTGGTTAAAAGCACTGACTGCTCTTCCAGAGGTCCTGAGTTCAATTCCCAGCAACTACATGGTTGCTTATAACCTTCTGTAATAGATTCCAATGCCCTCTGCTGGTGTGTGTCAAGAGTTCAACAGTGTAATCTCACATATAAAATAAATAAGTAAAATAAAAATATCAGAGAATTCTTGCCAATTGAGATCCCAGATAAATTAATTTTCCTTGTTACAGATGAGTTTGGGTTTAACCTTAAGTCTTTATGCAGTCTCTGCCCTTGACATGTACTGAACCTACACCAGAATATATGTCTGGGAGAAGATGTAGAATGAAATTCAATTCAGCAGTGCCAGCTTCTAATTTATGTGATAGATATGAAATTAGGGAATGAAGTTTTCCTCTCCTATGTTCCTCTATCTTCTAAACAGATGTTTCAAGAAAATCGATGAAAAAAGATTAATAATCTATGAGCTGGAAGAGACCTCATGAAATACATACTGGAAAAAAAAAATCTCCCAAGGGTGTTTCTCCCAATAGAAGTGGTGACTTCATAACAATTCTACTTCTGCAATAACTAGCATTAGTACTTTGTAACAGTAGTATGGGACAGGGAGGGTATACAGTAGACTTTTGTTGTTGGTGATGGTGGTTTGTTTGTTTGGTTGGTTGGTTGGTTGTTTCCTCTTAACTCCAAAGATATAACTGTAAAAACACAGTTGGAAAATAAAATCCACTCAGGAGAGCTAGAGATAAAGATGGAAAAGATTGAGTTGAAAGGTTAAAAGAGTTCCTAGTTTAATCAAAGAGCTTGAAAGTCACTTCCAACCTGAGTATAAAGGCCAGTGAAGGCAGAAATGGGAACCGGAAGAACTCCAGGGGAAAACAAACAAGTTTACACACTGCTCCTACAGCAAAGACAATAAGCCAATAATAAATCAGAACTTTAATAAAGGTGTTGGCAGTGAAGACATGTTGGAAGGAACATAGACTAAATCCATTAGGCACTGTTTACATACAAGGAAAAAGATAGGAAAGGGGAGGAAGGAATTGAATAACAGACTGAATACATAGATCCTATATGAAGAGAGCCTAAAACACTGGAGTGTGTATGATTGATGTGATAAATCAGACACTTGACTTATCTTGATTTGTTTCCTATTTTGCAAAAAGAAGGGATTGGATTGAAACAGTATGATATATAATGCCACTTAATGTCTTGAAAACATCTGATTCAAGACAAAATCAAGCCTAGTAGCAGATAAATTTGTAAACAATTAAATAGTAGCTTATTTAAACCATACTTTGCAGCAAAGTATTTTAAAGGGGGGACAGGGGCTCTCAGAGTCTGACCTACCAAACAAAAACCATACATGGGCTGGACCTGGGCCTTACCACAAATATGTAGCAGATGTGCAGCTTGGACGTCATGTGGATCCTGAACAACTAGAACAGGGACTACCCCAAAAGCTGTTGTGGGATATGTTATTTTAGCTGGGCTGCCTTGTTTGTCCTAAGTGGGAAAGGAAGCACCTAGCCTGGCAGAGACTTAAAGTTCCAGCATGGAGGGGATACCGATGGGAGCCCCATCCACTTAGGCAGGGGATGGGAGAAGACTATGGGAGAGGGCAATCCAGAGAAGGCAATGAGCAGGATGTAAAGTGAATAAGCAAAAGCAATAAAATTTAAATAAAAAAATTTGTGAGAGTGAACTGAAGACTATCAAAAGGAGAAAATGAGATGCAATAAAACGAAATGGAGGAGTTAGAGAAAGGACTGAAGGAGCTGAAGGGGTTTGCAACCCCATAGGAAGAACAACAATATCAACCAACCAGACCTCCCAGAGCTCCCAGGGACTAAACCACCAACCAAGAACTACACATGGAGTAACCCATGGCTTCAGCCACATATGTAGTAGAGGATGGCCTTATTGGGCATTAATGGGAGGAGAGGCCCTTGGTCCTGTGAAGACTCAATGACCCAGTGTTGGGGAATTCAAGAGGGAGGTAGGAGTGAGTGAGTGGGTGGTAGTAGGTGGGAGAACACCCTCATAAAAGCAGGAAGAGGGGGGAAGGAGTAGGGGGTTTCTGGGGTATGGGGAGACCAGGAAAGGAGATAATATTTGAAATGTAAATAATGAATATATCCAATAAAAGAATAAAAAAAAGAAACCATGATATCTTGGGTAAAGACAGACCATCACAGACAAGCCTTCTGCTAGTGCTTCTGCTGTGTTCTAATTCAGGGCTCTCACACTTGACTTGCATACTAAGCATCTGTGATATTGCCAACACCCTGATTCAGTAGGACCTGGTAGCAGGAAGTGCTGATGATTTCATTTCCCACATGCACCCTTGTGATCTCAATAAGTACCACTGTGCTTTCTTACCACAGTGCACATTATATTTTGATGACTTAAGGTGAAAAAGCAAATCTGTGTGTACTGTATGTATTGAAATTCCAGACATTTGCCACTGGTGAGGCTAGTCATCCAGAACTAGCTGTGTATTAAGACACTTGTTCTCAAACTACAGGACAACAATGTTATCCCTCTCATGAAAAACAGGATAGAGTATGCTCACCACATTGTCAAGTCTGATGAAGAATTCAGTGGAGTGTTCAAGGCCTTTAGAAAAATTGTCACCCAGTAAATGGGTCTATCAGTTATTTTGAAAATTTACTCCTGCAGAATATTTTATCACCCAGAAAAAAATACAGATAGGTAGATGACAGATAGATAGATGATAGATGGATAGGTAGATAGATAGATAGGTGATATATAAATAGATAGATGATAGATAGATAGATGATAGATAGATAGATAGATAGATAGATAGATAGATAGATAGATGATAGATATAGATAGATAGATAGATGATAGATAGATGAGAGAAAAATAGACAAATTTTGTACGCATTTAGGCATAATATTTATCTGTTTTGTTAAGATGGTGTGAATTTGATTCTCTTAATGCTGTGCAGAAATAGAGGATACAAAAATCTTACGAATGATAAAAAATATAAAACTTCCTTTGTCTGCCCTCTCTGTTTATCACTTGAATGCACAGCTGGGTCACCCCTGGTTTTCACCTGTGTTGCTTATCATGTTCCAGCCATGTCAGTGACACTTTAGAAAGTGACTGACGTGTTGTTGCCATCACTCGCTGCCACTCTGGTTGAGAGGTGGTGTCTATTTTAAGATATTTTGTTAACCACCAGAGCCTTTTAGAGAAATGAGATTGAAACGGTCCTTCCTACACTTTCTTTTGAAGAGATTGTTGGTTCCCCACTACTTCCTTACTTAGGCACTGTAGACAAGATTTCATTATCACACATTTCCTAAATGCCAAAGCTTCTGAGCTCCATTGTCTCAACCGTTTCTCAAACATTCAGCAGATACCTTGTATCAGAAGAGTGATGTCAAGTGGCTGTGCTAGATCAAATTGTCTTAATGCCACAAAATAAGCAGTATGCAAGGCCCAGTTCTGGTTAATCTTGTGACACCCCTCTTGACCTTAAGTTCTCTCTAAAATAGAGCAAAAAAAATGTGATTGTTGAGATACAACTGTGTGTGTGTGTGTGTGTGTGTGTGTGAGAGAGAGAGAGGGGGGGGAAGAAGAATTGAGAAGAGAGTTGAAGATAGAGATAGATTGGAAGTAAGCATTCTGGTTTACGGATAGACATTGTCAAACTGTTATCCAGAAAAACAAAATATTTTAATGGTTCATTTGAACCAATATAAATTCTTTCTAAAGAAATATTATAGTATTGTATTAACAATATGGCACTGTGATAAATTAGAAAACAGATTAAGTATTCACACCTCAGAGTGCTATTTTTTCTCACTAAGAAATTATATTAATTCAGGACTATGAAAACCAAGAAGGAAAGAAAATAAGCCACAGAGAAAAATAAGTATAAAAATTTAATATCAAAGCTCTAAAAATTTTCTTTATCCCAAATTAAATTCTCACTTTATTTCAAGTATGGTAACAATTAGAAACATTTACCTTAATGTATTTTAGGATAACTTCTATGTACCATAAAACTTTAGTTTGATTTTTTTAATGATTATGCAAATGTAATAATTTAGCTTGATATTTTTATATTATTTTAATTCAAATTTAAACTCTATGTAAATGATGGTTATACATTTTATATTACTATTTTCACCACCTCAATAAGGAATAGACTACTCTTTAGCAGGAGCCGTGAAAGATCTTGTCTAAAGGACTTTAAGTCTCTTGCTAGCTGATTATTTATCAGGGAAATGTGTAGATGGAAAGTCATTAAATAACACCTTGCTGTAAAAAACTCAAGATGTATGTTCACACTAATGCCAATAAAATAGTAAAAATCACGGTGATGTAAGCAAGTCCTAAATATTTTACACCCCATGATGATGATTTTCTAATGAATATAATAAAGGTTCCCCAGTCATGTCTATGCCTTGACTTCAGAACATGTAAAATGTAACTTTATATCCTCAAGACATTTTGTCATGTGATTATTGCTAAAGACATAGAGGTAGACTAGTTATCATGGATTATCTAGGATGGCTCAAAATTAAAAACATTCTGGCCTCAGTTGGAGAGATAGGGATAAAAAGTTAGTTCCTAGATTTGGGGATGTAGAAATGGGATCTAAATTTAAATTTTAAACCTCAACTTTAAATTTTGGGGTAAAATTAGGGGACATTCTCCTATGAGCCTCGGAGCTGATGATGAACCATATAACAGCTTGGATTCACCCCATGAGAAACATGTCAAATTTTTACCTCCATATCTTTCAGGACAACTACTTCAAATTTACTGTGTGTTTTATAATTTGCTACAGCAGTGATAACAATTCATATACAGTAGACCTTGTGCCAAGTTATTTTATATTAACTCATTTGAGATTCAGAAGAATCCTAAGACATAAGTAACAACATTTTCCACATTTTTATTTTCTGAAATGAATTAACATTTCAGACTCACAGCTTATAAGTAATAAACCTAGTATTTAATCCCAGGACATTTTTCCTAAGGACGATATGCTTAAAACCTTCCAACATTTCTAAGACACTTAACATTTCTAGCTTCATTTGATTTATTGTAGATAAAAAAGAACTTCATCTCTAACAATTGATGCCAGAAGGTGAGCAAATTGAAAACAATCCAAAAGGCCCAAGAGGAGAAGGTTATAGGTGTTTTTCAAAGTAGTCTTATTTTCTATATTAAAATCACAACCTTTCAATTTTCTCAGGAACTCAATGATATGTAAGTATTTTATGAAGAAAGAATAAAAGTGATGTCACCAGTCTCTCATTCTCTACAGTATAGAAAATATACTTTATTTCATCAGAATATACTTACCTTTCACCTTCCTTTTTTTGCCTGTCACCTCCCTTCTCCCCTTTTTGCCTTTCTTTTTTCATCATGTTTTCATACAATATATTTTATTATATTATTTCCCATCGTCTAATTTTTCCTAGATCTTTCCCAACATTCTTCTTATCTAATTCCATACTTTCTCTCAAAAAACCAAAATCAAACCAACCAACCAAAAACCCAATAACATAAAAATTACCCCCCTCCAAAAAAAAAAAAACCAAAAAACAAAACAAAAAACAGAAACAAAACAAAAACAACATGCGATTTGTTTTGTGCTGGCCAAATATTTTGGGGCACATGTCCTGCCCAAAAGTTTTCTTTACTCCAATGAAGAAAAGTGATTGATTATTCCATCCCCAGTAAGCATCAATTCCAAAAACAAAATCTTTCGTTAAGAGTGAGACTTTGTGTTCACTTTCCTTTTACTTTCCCTTTCTGTTCTGAGATTTATCTGGTTTGAACTTGTGCAGATCTTGTGCACGCCGTCAATCTTTGTGAGGTCCTCTGTGCATCAATCCTCATGTCTGAATCACATGATGTCCCTGGAGTCATCTACCAACTCTTTCTTACAATCTTTCTATCCTCTCCCACATAGATCACTGATCCTTGAGGAAAGGAGTTTGAGAAAGACATCCTGTTCAGGCCTATTCCTCCACAGTCTCTCACTCCTTGTGTATTGACAAGTTGTGGACCTCTATGTTAATCACCATCTACTGTGAGAAGAAGTTTCTCTGACAAGAGATAGGCAAGGCACTGATCCATGGATACAGATGTATGTCATTAAAAGTCCCATTTATCCTCTTTTTCAGTCAACCATCAATTCATTCCTCAAAGAACAGAGGGTTAGTGCCCTCCTGACAAAGATTAGCATTAATTTTTGAGGCTACTGTGCCTCAAATATTTATCATCTTTGGTCCTTCTCTGCCCCCTTTCACATATTACCTCTCCATTTACTCACTCATAATGAGAGGTGTCATGTGGCTTGGGAGTACTGAACATCTTATAACCTTGTCACAAATATAACACCACTCCATCTGTGTCATCCAATATGAAGAGCTGGTAAAATATACCTGGTCTGCTACTTACAACATTTCACGTCAGGAAGCTGGAGCAGCCGAAGAGTGGCCTGGCTCATTGTAGTCATCTTTGACGCTGAAACACTTTTAAACGCTAGAGTCTCCCAGTGTCTTGGAGTCTTTGTGAGCAAGACCACCTTTGATAAGAACTGAAAAGCAAAATCATTTTAGCTTGATTGCTGGGAGAAAGAACAGGAAGAAAGCTGAGTTTTCATAGGAGATAAGGAAGATAAGAATGTTCAGAAAAGAGGAATGTTTAAGTTGAATCCTGGTTGAAAAATAGCAGTTGAAAAAAACCAGCCTGGGGAATAGAAATGTCAAACTCCTACTTTTAGTTTTTATTCAGTTATTTTTCTTTTGTCAAAAATAGATTTCTTTTCTCATATAACATATCCTGATTATGGGTTCCCCTTCCTCTATTCCTCTCAGCTCCTCCCCACCTCCCCTCCTTTCCTGATTTCTTCGCTTTCTCTCTCTCAGTAAAAAACAATCAGACTTCTACATGATATTAATAAAACAAAATATATCACAGAAGGAAAAGAGCCCAAGAGAAGGCACAGAAAATGGATACAGATGCAGAAACACATTTATTTGCACACTCAGGAATCCCATAAAAACACTAAACTAGAAGCCATAATATATGCAAAGGACCAAAGGACCCATAGTGAAGGATATATGTATGTATGTATGTATGTATGTATGTATGTATGTATGTATGTGTGTATGTGTGTATGTGTGTATATGTGTATATGATGTGTATGTATATATGTATATGATGTGTGTGTGTGTGTGTGTGTGTGTGTGTGTGTATAAAATAATGTATCCTGACACAACATTATAAGACATGAAGCAATGAAGCATCCAAAGATGCCACTGAGTTCATTTTATGTTGGTCATCTACTTCTTCTGGGCATGTGCCTACTCTTAAGAGTAACTTGTTTCCACAGTGACAATCCATTGGAAAATAACTAAAATTTAATTTGCAAGTGGTTATCAATTGGAGAGAGCATCTAGGTTACGAGTGTATATATGTATCTTCTTACCTGTCACATCTTAGTACCCTATCTGGTACAGACCGGTGATGGTCCTGTGTGTGCTGCCTCAGTCTCTGTAAGTTCATAGGTGCTTTGATCTTGGTAATTTAGAAGCCTTGTGTCATCAGTCCCCTCTGGCTCTTACAATATTTCTGTCTCCTTTCCTACAGGGTTCTCTGAGCCGTAAGAGATAGAATTTGATTAAGACCTCCCTCTCACTCTTTTCATAAATTATGGTTGTGGGTCTCTGTATTTGCAAACACCAATTTTTAAAAGAGAAAAATTATTAGAACGTAAATAACAATTATTTGTGTATGAAGAAACTGAAGTTGTACTTAAAGTTCTCAAGACAAAGTAGAAGATGCATTATACCAAAAGCATTCAAAACCAGTTTATATCTAAAATTACCAAATATTAAATTAGCATTATGATTGGAAACATATGATTGCCTGAGAATAGACTAATGGGTATCTAATCAAAATAAGTGTTGAAGGCATTAAAAATTGCAGCATTGTCTTAAGTTAAATAACATATAACTTTTTACAGGAGAAGTAAAACTAGGGCTCCTTTTCCTTTCATGTTCTCTCCTAACTTTTAGCGACAGATTGTTGTCAAAGCATAAACACCTTTGGTAATTATAAACTTCAAGTAGTTAGCAGAAGTGTTGATAGCTTCCCTTCAAATCTCTTTAGAAATCTGTATTTTAAAAATAGTCCTTCTTCTCATGGGGGCATGTTCAAGCAGACATATCGAGAAGTGTGATTAGTAAATGGTTTTCTACACGTGTAAAACACTTCACAAGTCAATGCTCAATGGCATAGTGCACTGTGGCTCCATTTAACTCAAAATGGTTGTCCTGTAAACTATATGATAAGTTTACAAGTTAAACAAAACAATGTCATGCCCAAGAGTTTCAGTTTATAGTTAAACTAGAACTCTAGATTTTCTCCTTGGTCTGTAATATCATTTTATACTATTATTTCCAAGTCATTCTAAGTGGAAAGGCAGGGCTGGGAAGGAAGCTTATAGGTGCAACAGTTATGAGACACAAAGGAGACTGGTTTTGACCTTTATTATCACAGTGGAAACAGGAAAAAGAAAGAAAGAAAGAAAGAAAGAAAGAAAGAAAGAAAGAAAGAAAGAAAGAAAGAAAGAGTGAAGGAAGGAGGGAGGGAGGGAGGGAAGGAAAAAGGGCAAAGGGAGAGAGGGAGGGGAAAGAGTAAAAAGTTGAGGACCATACTCCAGAAGAGTCAACTCTATTCCCAGAACTTGCAATAAGCTTTGTGTCTTATTCAGTGTATACAAGAAAAGTCAAGATATGAAAGGAGTACTAGGAAATGAAGAGGGAAGTTGGTACTATAAACACTAGCACTGAACAGACTGTTCTAAAATCTGTGCTAATCCACACTGCAGCATAAATGTTGCTTTCCTATCTCCTCCAACATCTACAGCTCTATTAGAAGTGGTGTGACACTCACCATAAGCATCATTTAGCGCGCCTGTTCTGGCTTGCCACTCTGCAAAAGGCCTCTTGACATTCTTGGTATTCCACCCATTATCAGCACAGAGTGACTGAGGTTGATAAAGATTATCTTTAAGTACAATTGTGCAGTTCTTTGTTATCAGAAAGGTTCCATCCAGTCAAGATTGCTGCTCACTCTGCTCAGAGAAGCTATATATTCTTGTTGTCCAGTTAATACATGTCTGCATGCCCGTGGAGGTGGAGCAGGAGGGACTGGGCAATGTATGATGGGATTTACAGAAATGAAGCATAAGGAGTAATTCAATAAATGTAAGACTGGCCACAGACAAGGAAAGAACTAAACAGGCTTTTCTCCTCTCTACTGTTCCTCTTATACTTTCAAGCTGTTGTTAGTCAATAAAACTTTAAAGGAAGAATTCAGATGAAGTGCACTTCTCACCCAGACGGAGGAACACATGAGAGGGTTCTCTCCAAACAACAGTGACTCATTCTTGCGAAGAAAGGAAGACTTAAAAACCTCACTGAATATTTTGAGGATGAGAAATGGTTCCTACATACACACTCTATGGAAGAGAAACATTCTCCAGATATTCAAAATGTTAAGCCATGTCCGTTAAGCATTTCTGTTATTACAGGAAATCTGTATATATTTCTAAATTTTCCACCACTCTAATTTGTAATAGTTTGAGAATAGGGAATGCAGGTGTTTTCAAAGAAAATATTTTCCATACAGGTATTATAGTATGAAGAGTGTGGGGATTTTTTTTTGGGGGGGGGGCGTTGGGCAGGGAGAAAACTACAAGGGTCACTAGCAAATAAAATCCCATTAAAAACAAATAGTCTTGGCTATCATCTAGTTGTCTACATTTGTTATAGCATGGGCAATGTTTATCCAAATTACACAGTGAAAAATGCACTCAGATATCTGTCTGGCTGTTGTCATGAGTGTTCTAACTTTTCAGTATAAAATTTAACAACTGAATACAAGTTATTGGCAAGAAGAATTTTTGGAATATTATTGTTTAAAAAGAAGACAGTATTTCTCTTGCAAAACAACGATCATATGTAAGGAAGACTAATTTCTTATATTTCTCATCTATGTATTGATAAAATATAGGTATAGTTACTCTTATTTTGTCCTTTGTGAAGGAGACAAACATAGTGTGTAATATATGCTTGAGACTATAGAGCTGGAAAGTCAAAATCAAAGTTGTAACCCAGACATTTTTTTTAACGAAGCATCAGATTGTGTTCATAACATCTATATAACATTCTACTTGACAATCTGTGTCTTCTGGTAATAAAAATTAAAGTATATAAGATAGTTGGTAGTTATCTAAAGATTAATATGTGACGACTCAGGAGAATGTAGGAAACTCATGAATCACAAAGTAGAGAAGGGTCACAATGCTGCTTCTCAAAGTTGATAACCTAGGTGCTATCATGCTATAGCTGCATACTTGCCAAATGTGTGTTTTAGTTCTCTTTATTATCATAATACAGCTTTATTAGTCTTGCCATAATATAGGTCAATGTTGTTACCCTTTGGTAAATACTTATTGTGTGGTCACATATAAGGCTATCTCATGGGGACCAGTAAAAGGGTTCCACAAATAAAGGCACTTGCCAAGGCTGACAATCAATAGGAGTTTAATTCTCAGAACCTAAGTGGTGGGAATAGAGAACCAACTCTTTTTTTGTTTAAAAGATTTATTTATTTATTCATTCATTCATTCATGTGAGTACACTGTAGCTATCTTCAGACACAACATAAGAGGTTATCAGATCCCATTACAGATGGTTGTAAGCCACTGTGGGATTGCTGGGTATTGAACTCAGAACTTCTAGAAGAGCAGTCAGTGCTCTTTACCACTGAGCCATCATTCAAAACCCAACAACTAACTCTTGAAAGTTGTTATCTGATCTTTGCAGCTGTGCCATGGCATGCTTGCACAGACTCACACATAGAATAAATAAATAAAATGTAACTTATGAAATTATAGGATATCATATACTAGCTTTATCATTTTCCTTTCCAACTTCGCAAATGTATTAGACAAATGTTAATGGCCACAAGCGTTTCTTTACCATATGAATCATGAGTTGGCTTAGCAATAGGAAATTAACACTTATCACTTTTCTTCGGGCAAATGAATGGCAGAAGTTTCAACAGCACACGAACACTGCACCACTTCTGAGTTAATGAAAGTAATTAAAATGCAAAAGGCAAATATAGTGTTTAAATAACCATAAAACTGTAGCGTGGACTGGGGGTGTACTTAGTGGTAAAGTGCTTCTCTAACATGGGGTAGGTGCTGGGCTCTATTGTCCTGCAAAGGGAAAAACCAACAAAAACCAAGTAGAACTTTTAAGTTACAAAGAGTCAAGGGTGCCTTATTTAATACCCAGGTAGAAAATCATTATAAGTGTACATATATTGCATATAATTTTTAAGTATTTTAAATAAAAAGAAACAAAAAATTGATATATGTGGTACCAGTAAGATAAATAAAGCATGTTTCAGTGTCAAATTATAATGTCAAATTATAGCTACCAGAGAATATTAAACGTACAAGAGAAGAGTCTACAGAATTTTTGTTACATAGACTTAATTTATTTAAAAAATTAGCACATGAATATTTGATTGTTTTCCAAGGAGGTAGGTTTTTTTTGTTTGTTTGTTTTTTATTTTTGTTGTATTTGCCTATTTTGAGACATGTTTGATTATGTATCCCTGACTGGCCTAGAACTCTCTGTATAGATCATGCTGGCCTTGACCTTACAGAGCTGTTTCTGCCTCTGATTTTCCAGTACTAGACTTAAAGGTATGCACCACAATCCAGGCATGGCTGTACATGCTTTGCCTCAGCACTCAGAGGCAAAGGCAGGCAAATCTCAGTGGATTTGAGGCTAGCCTGGTCTACAAAGTCAGTTCCAGAAGAACCCGGGCTGTTATACAGAGAAACCTGCTCCCTGCCTCAAGAAAACATATGCATCATTAACCTGGTAATTTTTTTAATCAATTATTTCCAAATTCTAGGTTTTTTTAAAAAAAAAAAAAAAAACTCAGTTAGCTTTATTACAGTATCTACTTCCAAACATGTATTGATTTCTAAAACCCTGTATGGTTTAAAACCTTTATTTGATCCTTTAAAAATGGTCTATAAAACAGGTCATGTCAATCCTACATACATGTTCATTCCTATTCATTGATTAAAGTCTACACAGATGATGCTTGGTTACTTGATACTATTCTTTGCTCAAGTATAAATGCAAATGATTATGTGGGATAAGCATTAGCAAGGATGGCAAATAAAAGCAAGTGCGTTCTCTCATGGTCCTTCTGACAGAGAGCTGATGTGGCCCTACAAGGCATAGACAGCCTGCCCAGAAGTACACACATCCAAACATGACCCACTCTTTCTTGCATGCTCTTCTTCATTCCACATCCAAGCAATTACAGAATCCTCAGGGAAAACAGATTTTACCATGACAATTTTAGAACTGCTGTAGTCTTAATGAGTTCTTTTCTCTTTAAACTAATATACTTCCTGTATTTAAAAAATAAAATCTCAGTTGCTTTATCTAAGAGCTGCTCTGTTTCCAAACCTGTTTTCTGAAGGTCGGGGAACTGTGAGGTGCTTTCACTTGTGCATTCTGCGTAAGGTCTTCATTAATTGCTTGCTGTCCTAGGACTCACTGCAACCAAAATTGTCTGTTTCTTTCTAAATATTGTGTGTGATTTATCACCATGATCTTCATATTGATTCATGATAGAATTTCTTCTTCATAATTCTTCTCCCAGTATCAAATCATCATGAGTACGGCATGCGTAGGTATGCATTTTTTTTCGAGCCAAGTTGTACTACCCAAGGTAAAAAGCAGTTTACTTTTTTAAAGTTTGTTTTGTGCACATTGAATGCATGTATCTACATGTTCATATTTGTGTGTTTAGATGTGGCAAACACAGATGTCAATGCCAAACAGCTTCATAAAGTTGTTCCGCCTTCTGGTTTGAAACAGGCTCTCTCATTGAACTTATCCATTTGGCTAAATTGGCTGGCTGGCCATCAAGTCTGAGGATTGTTCTGCCTCTGCTTCCCCAGGGCTGCAGTTACAGAAATGGCGTACCATGACCATCTTCTTTTCACTTAAAAACATTTAAACTTACAAAGCAGATGCAAAGTTGTTAGATAACAAAATGCTAGAACTCTGGCATTAATGTTATATAAACTAAACTTGTTGCAAAACGTTTCACCAAGCATAATTTCAAGCTAGCTCTTCATACGTTCTTTTGCACTCATGGATGGAATAGACAAAAATTTCTAGCCTGTTCTCAGCTCCAATAAATGAATTGCATGTGAAATCAGAACAGGCCTTCATCTCAACACTGAGATGCCCGCTGATCTTGCTGGTGAATGAAAGGAGAAGTGTTAGGAGGAAGGAGTGTCAGCTCTGCAGTCAACCGACCACTTTACAACAGACATAACATATCTTACTACCCTTTTCTTCCCAGCCAGAAAAATCGATAAAGGTTGAACCATGAACTAATCTAGTGTATGGTATGACCGGAGAAGGTTCAGCACTGTACGCACATGATGCTGAGCTCCGTTCCTGTTGTCTTCTTTGTATTCTTGCCCATCTTCTTGTTTCCCCTTCTAGCTTCTGTATTTCAAAGATCTATGTTTTGTACGCAGTGGGTGGTTAGATGAAATTCTTTCAACTCAGCTTTATTTTTTTATTATGGCTTCTCTAATTTAAGAAATATGAAAAAAAAAGAAAACTGCGGTGTCATTAACCGTTCAATTGTAAGGAAGGTAATTTTTTCCATACGTGCCTCATTGTGTATTGTAACGACTGTACTTAACATGCATTGCCATCATTATGACACTTTTGCCAAAGATTCAGGGCAGTACTCTCCTCTTATTCATGGTTTCCCATGATAAAGTTATTCATGGTCCACAAAAGTTCAAATGGAAAATTTTAGAAACAAACAATTCACAAACTTTAAATTGCATTTGTGAGCACCATGGTAAAATCTTGAGCCATCTTGCTCCTTCTTACCCAGTACATTATTGTTTCTTATGCCCAGCATGCTTAAGCTGTGTACGGTCTCCACGCTGCATCATGCAGCGATAGCTGTCTCAGTTGCAAGAATGTCATTCTGTGGATGTCCTAGTATTTATGTTCAGTAACACTTATTTATTTTTAACAGTACAAGAGTAGTGATGATGGTTTTATGACAGCATATTGCTATATATTGCTATAATTGTTCAAGCAATGCTATCCTTAGATGCTATTGTTTATCTCTTGCAGTGCTTGATCTACAAAGTAAATTTTATCACAGTTGCATGTGTGTGTGGAGGTGTACATGGATACATGGTTTTGTGTGTGTGTGTGTGTGTGTGTGTGTGTGTGTGTGTGTGTGTGTGTGAGAGAGAGAGAGAGAGAGAGAGAGAGAGAGAGAGAGAGAGTAAAAGAGAGATTTGTTATCACCTGAAGATCTATACACACCCTAAGAAGTATTAAATACACCTCCAGATGAGGAGTACTTTTTAAAAAGTCAAGGCAGCTTAGAGGATTGAAAACTGGAAATATTAATGAAAAGAATATGAGACTAAGAGCTGAAAGATTCATTTTCTTGACTGAGCTCTGACTTCAACACTTAAGATTTTCTAGTCTTATACATCTTTAATTATACAGTGAGCAACCTACAGTAAATAAACTCTAAGTCATGTCTCACTTGAATGTACAATGATTAATTTCCAAACCCTTATGAAAGCACAATAATGAAAATATTTAATAAAGCCAGCATTTTCTTATCAACGAGCCTCTCCCATTCCAGGCTCAGCCAAGAGTCCTTGGGAAACACAAATGTCTGAGTAGCCAAAATAAATGCTAATGTTCTTGAACTAAGCCTTGTTCTAAGGGAACTCCAGGGGCCTCTCACTAGGCGTCTGTTTACTCTTTAAATAGCCTCTCTTTTATGTTTGATTATATTGTTTTCAAAGGCCTGGCACTTTAGTGGCAAATTGGAAAGGGACTATGAGGGAACAGACTGGAGAGATATATGGAAAAGCGCTTTGTAGGCTCTGAACTGCTGTGCAGATGTTTGTGGATGTCATTAGCCAGAGTGACTGACACCTGGCAGGAACTATGAGAGAAAAGATTAACAAATCAGGTCAGAAACAGCACAGGAATTCTAAAATCCTGTTTTGGTGGGCTGCTCAGAACATCAGTGAATGGGTTTAGGTTACTTATTTTGATCTTCTCCAAGGTAGTCCCAGATCTATAGCCCCGCCCATGCTGATGGAAATGGCTGGGTTATCAAGATAAAGTTCCTTTCCAGCCCACAAAATACTGGTTGAAGACACAATGCACTTGGAAGCATCCTCACTGTCATGCAGTCTGACTTGATGTCAGGAAAGTCTGTAGCCTGTCTAAATGCTTGCCCCTTAAAGAACTAAAATGCAAGTGACACAAAAGATGGGCTATATTGTAAATATTTTAGAGATTATATCTACATGATCCTTTATAATTAAATATTCCATGTAGTTTTGAAGTGTGAAGTGAAATTTTTGCTATCCCCAGTGACAGTTATTAAGATAATAATCCATCTCATTAACTTTGAGACCCAATGACCTTTGACTTGTGTCAGGACTTTCTCCAAAATGGTTTTACCCCCACAAGACAATCCACAAGTTCAAAACCATAGGGCTTGCTAACATCCAAACCACGTGCTATGCTTCAGCAATGGAGTAAAATGTTTAATAATTTGTCGGAGATAGTGATAATCAATCTAAAGGAAGCACAAGTCATAACTAAATATGTTTGTCAACAGATGCATGGCCAGGGCCAGTGAGACATCTCAGAAGATAAGTGCTCTTGCCGACCTAAGTTTATTTCATGGGCTCTATATGATAGAAGAAAAGAGCTGATTTCTGCTAGTTGAACCATCACACAATAGCAGTCAGCACACACACACACACACACCCACACACACACACACATATTACAAGTAAATAAACAAAAATGGAATATATACTCTATTTGGCTTATTAATTTATATATTTATTTTCAAGTATTTATATGTATATAATACATACACACACATAAATATTTATTAAATATAGCCAGTCAAAAATTCAAACCAAACTTCTTTCAGTGTCATTACTAAGCTGTTAATAGGAAACTCCTATGGTAAATTAAGAAATTTAACATACTGTACTCTTTAAGCATTTGTCGGTCGAATTATGAAAGCAATAAAATTGCAGACGTCAACAAAATTGAGCCTTTACTTTCTTCATAGTAGGGAGTATAGATCTGAGAACATTTGTTCTGTTAACCAAAAGTTATCTGTGTTGCAAGAAAGCAAGCATTTAATAATAAAACCTTGATTGTTTGTTCTCTTATGCTGGTATTCTTTCAACTGGAAGCTAGCAATGGATATTTCCTATTGCGTTGCTTGAAAGATTTATTTATTTCTAGTTTTGTGTGTGCAGGTTTTGCCTGCATGTATATGTGTGTTACAGGTGTCTGTGTGTGTATATGTGTATGTGTGTGTGTTCATGCTTGTGCATGCCTGCCACCAATTGAAGTCAGCAGAGGTTGTTGGATCCCAGGAACTAAAGTTCTGGACAGTCGGGAGACTGAAATCCTGAGACTGAAACCCTGATCCACTAAAAGGATAGTAACTGCTTCTAACCATGTAACCATCACTATAACGCCTATGGTAGGTTTTAAATAAAGATATCTTATCTGTTATTCAACCTCAAGGGCAGTCATTTCAAAAAGGAATATACAAACACGATTGTCAGAGTCTGCCATCCTGGGAGCTTGATGCTATGCTTTGAGAAATCAGTTCTCAAAGACAGGGCATCTAAGGAGAGAACACAAAAGTGACTGAGGGGTGAATAGAAGAAAGGCCATCAGTCAGGCAGCCGCAGGTTAGACAGATGGAGTGACTTCCAGGCAGACCAGAGCACAGTTTGCTCAATTACCCTTTTGTACAGCTTGGCCAGAGACACAAGAACAGACTAGACTGCTAAGCCTCAGTTACCAGGAACATTCCAAAGACATCGTTAAAGATATAAAAATAAATCAGTCCATGCTCTCCATACAGGAAACGCACTCTCCATCATGTTACACTTGAAGATTTCTAGCAAGTGAAGCTGGCAACAGTTGTCATTGGCAACTATCTTGGTCATATGACACCTTGAACTGGGACAGACGCCACGCTACTGCAAGGTCTTTACACTTGACACCAGAGACTTGCAGCGTCCTCCATTCAAACAGAAGTGTTTTTAAAAACACTCTGGAGACTCCAATTAATTCAGAAACTTCTAGAAAAGAAGAAAAATAACCATAAATTACAAGTACAAAATTCTGGGAATTTTGGTGCCTTTCAGTTTCGGCCCCTTGATCAAAAGCTCCAGCTGATAAACAAAACTCAAATAAAACAGAGAGGGGATGATTTAAATTCTCCTTTTCAGGTTTTCTATTTCCATAATCTGAGGCACACAGTAAACAGGGCTTGAAGGTGTTAAAGCACTTTACATTAACAATTTTCATTTAGAAATCCGGGCACCTAACATTGCCCGTGTTAATATTTGCTTTGGACTGTTCTGCGTATTTAGTCTCGAACTTCTCCAAAGAGCTAACACAAAAGCCCACATTCCTATTTGCCTAGCTAGTGTGTGATTTCACACGCTGTGTATGGTGCGCTCCCAAGGAGGCGGTGTATTAGCTGTTCTTCTAGTGAGCAGTGTACTCAGCTATGTAGGGCGATGTGAACTTTGTACCTTGAAGAGTCAGCAGACACACTGAAACTCTTATCGATTTTACTTTGGAAACATTCGTCCTGTCTCTTTATTTACTATGTCTGCCTTTATTTATCCCCGCTGCCCTATTTCCTCTCAATTGTATAAGAAATTGAAGTTTCGGACAGGGCACTCTAACTCTTGAGCTTCTGTAGCTGTGTTCAGTCCCCATTGCTAGTAACAATAATTATCAAGAGCTGAGCTCTGTGGACAGCCGTCCTCAAAATCATTCACACTTCCTTTTCTTGCCTCCACATTCATTGAGAGATAAAAATCTAAATTCTCTAAGCTTTGCTGTAACCATTCTCCAGATATCTTTCCCAGATTTTTCTCAGCTGTGTTTTCCTCCGCTGCCTCTACCAGTTCCTACAGCACTGGCTGTCCAGATGAGAACTTGAGCTCCCAGCTCATTGGACTTCATCCAGATTTCTTCCACCCAATGGAGTTTTCATCTGTGAGGTCTCAATACAAATAGTCCTTTCAGGGCAATGCCTTCTGCATCTCATCCATCAATCCCTCATCTGCTCCTACAATGCTGGGTGCACTGTTTGTTTCTTTTATTTTTAAAGGTGGATTTATTTATTTTATGCATATGAGTACACTGTCACTCTCTTAGACACATCAGAAGAGGGCATTGGATCCCACTACAGATGGTTCTGAGCCACCATGTAGTTGCTGGGAATTGAACTCAGGACCTCTGGAAAAGCAGTCAGTGCTCTTAACCGCTGAGATCATCTCTTCAGCCCTGAGCATACTGTTTCTACAAGCCAGGCATGTGCAGTGGCTAGCAATTAGGACGGTAATGGTGCCCAGCAATTACTTCTTAGCCAAACTTAGTGCATAGTTATCTGTTACATTAGCGACAACATTGTGGGATTGATACCATCTTTGTCCTTAATTTTATAGACAGACAGTGTAAGTACATGCTGGTTAAGTAACTCGAAGAGATTGTCGGGCTTGTGAGGAACAACACTTAGTACAGGTCCACACATTCTGAGCACAAGGACCATGCTTTAGCTGACAGTGCAGTATAGAGTGTATTCTACAACATTTTTCAGATCCTCACCACCTCTCTACCCACCCAAGTTTACATGGTTTCTGGCCATCCCTTCTCTTTCAAGCACACACACACACACACACACACACACACACACACACACACAGAGAGAGAGAGAGAGAGAGAGAGAGAGAGACAGAGAGACAGAGAGACAGAGAGACAGAGAGACAGAGAGACAGACAGAGACAGAGAGACAGAGAGACAGACAGAGACAGAGAGACAGAGAGAGAGAGGAGAGAGAGAGACAGAGAGAAAGAGAGAGAGAGAGAGAGAGATAAAGAGAGAGAGAGAGAGAGAGAGAGAGAGAGAGAGAGAGAGAGAGAGAGAGAGAGAGAATGCCCGAATAAGACAAAACAAAAACCTCCTAAAAACATCATGGAGTTTATTTTGTGCTTACCAACTACTCCTTGGCATAGGTCCTGATCCGGAGTGTGGCTGATAGACCTAATGACACTCCACTGAAGAACTGAAGAAAATTAATTTTCTCTTTGCCAAAAGGTGTTCATTTAAAATAGCTACTTGTTTAGGGGTGTGACCCTGGGCCTACACTTCTCCCTCTGTCTCTGTCTCTGTGTCTCTTCCTCTCTCTCTCTCTCTCTCTCTCTCTCTCTCTCTCTCTCTCTGTTTCTATTTGTCACCTTGTCGATCCCTCCCCCTCCTTCCCCATCTTCCTCTCCCTCTCCCTAACTTCCTATCCCTATCTCCCTCTCACTCCCCCTCTCCCTCTCTTTCTTCCTATCTCCCTCTTTCTCCCCATCTTCCTCTCTCTCCCTTTCCCTTTCTCTCTCCCTTTCCCTCCCTTCCTCTCCCCCTTTCCCTCTCTTCCTCTCCTCTGTTCTCCCTCTCTCTCCCGCTCTTCCTTTTTCCCTTTCCCTCTCTCCCTCTCTCCCTCTTTCCCTCTCTCCCTCTCTCCTTCTTTCCCTCTCTCTGTCTCTCCCTCTCTTCCTCTCTCCCTCTCTCCCTCTCTCCTTTTCCCTCCCTTCCTCTCCCTCTTTCCCTCTCTTCCTCTCCTCTGTTCTTCTTCTCTCCCTCTCTCTCCCTCTCTCCCTCTCTTGTTCTCTCCCTCTCTCCCTCTCTCCCTCTCTCCCTCTCTCCCTCTCTCCCTCTCTTCCCCCCCCCTCTCTGACTTGGAACCTCCTCAGGCCCGGCCCATGAACCTGTGAACATCTTGTTTGTATATGCTGCTACAATCTTTGTAAATTCATATGTGCATTAGTGTGTTGTGTTTTCTTTGAGTCATCTTTCACCTCTGGCTCTTAAAATCGTTCTGCCTTTTCTTCCACAGATATCACTGAGCTTTGAGTGGAAGACTTTGAACATAATATCTCATTTAGGACTGAATGTTTCCCTTGTTGCATAGTGTCCAACCTTTGTGTTGATTTCCATCTGCTCTGAGAAGGAGCTGCTCTGATGAAGGTTGAGCATGGCACTGATCTATGGAAACAGTAGATTGTCAGTAATCATTCTACTGCTATGTTCTTTTAGCTTAATGGTAGCAATGGGTTTTTCCATAGGCCCCTGACCTATATCATTTCAGGTTCTTGGCCATTTAACAGTGTCAGATATAGGTTTAATTTCCTTTAGTGGTCCTTAAATCCTATCAAAACAAGGTTGGTTACTCCCCTACCCTTTGTGCCGCTATTACACAGGCATATCATGCAGGCAGGTCTCTGTTCAGGGATATTATCTTTTACCTCTGGTAGCATGCATAGCACTTATCATCACTATGGATTCCAATCAGGTGGAATGAAGCTTCTAGTTGTGTACCAGTTGGACTTCTCCATGTTCAGTGTCTTGTGTAAGTGATGTCTTTAGAAATAAGGCCTTACTGTCAGGTTGTGTGCACACATCTAACATTAATATTTAAAAAAAAAAAAAACATACAGTATTTGTCTTTTGGGTCTTGGTTCCCACATTCTGGACATTTTTTTCTAGCTCTATTCATAGAACTGCAAATTTTATAGTCAGTTTCTCAACAGCTGAATAATATTCTACTGTGTATATAGACTCCATTTTCATTATCCACTCATCAGTAGATGGACATCTAGGTTGTTTCCAGTTGCTTGCTATTATAAATAATGCAGCACTGATTAACATGGATGAATAAGCATCTCTGTAGTAGTGTGTGCAGTAAATTCTTAGATCAGGACTGTTTCCCATGGTCAAGAATAAAAATGTCTTTCATTTCAATGATATGTACGGCAGGTTTTTTTATCATGTCAGCAAATTTATTAATTTGTTAATTAAATTTTAACACACACTGGGTTTTCATTTTTAGACATATTTAATGGTGCAAAGGTTTAAGAGAAAATAGCAAACTTCCACAATTACGTTTCAGAAATTCAAGTTATCTGTAATTTTTATAGAACATATTTTTAAATTGACAGCTGTTAGCAGAGATATTGTTCTAGGCATTTTCTCCATGGAATATCTCCCATGCTTTCAATTTAGACCACATAAGAAAAAGCAGAGTGTGTTTAAGAATTAGAAGGGATGGAGGACACCAAGCAAACAACCATTATGAGCAAAACTCATATGAACTCACAGAGACTACAGCAGCATGCACCAAGTCTGCATGGGTCTGCACCAGGTCCTCTGTGTATATAATATGGCTTCCAGATTAGTGTTTTTTTGTTTTGTTTTGTTTTGCTTTGTTTTGTTTTTGTTTTTTTGTTTTGTTTTTTTGTTTTTGTTTTTGTTTTTAATGGGCTTTCTGAGAGTGCATACCAGTGGGTATCTGAGTCTGTGCCTTTTTTTCAGTCTCTTTTTCTTCATTTGGGTTTTCTTGTCCAAATCAAATGTATTAGTTTTATTTTGTATTATTGTCACTTAGAAGTCTGTTTTCTAATGAGACACAGAAAGAAAGTGGATCTGGCTGGGAGGGGAGGTGGAGAGGAACTGGGAAAGTAGAAAAAAAGAAAACCCCTGATTTAGGATATATTATGTAAGGGAAAATTTTATTTTCAATAAAAGAAAAAATAAAATTAGAGGCAAAAACAGATTTTACACAAATATCTGAAGACATACTAATGACCTGAAAGACATTTCCTATTTTATGTATTGAAATACATATAGTGATTATCAGATTTATATGGTAAGAATTCACTTATTTCAGAAAATACTTTCAACTATATGAGGAGTGTTCTAACCTGCTCTGAACATAGGAGACACTGAGGCAAAATGAAATTTTTGTAGAGCATTGATGATAGATAGATAGATAGATAGATAGATAGATAGATAGATAGATAGATAGATGATAAGTAGATCTTTTAGGACTCTTATTAGAGAACTTGAAAAGCACCATTGTATTTTTCACAGAGTGACAGAGTCCAAGTGTTTTCATCTTCTGTGTGTGGTTTGTTTGGTTTGCAGTGAAGCATTTCCTGGGGGGAGTTTTAGTTCTTTCCAGATGAGATTCATAAACAAAACATGCTATTACCTGCAGTCCTTCCTAGAACTCTTAATAGGTCATATCTATAACCTGGCATGCTTTGAATGTGTAAGAAACAGTGAACTTTTATTTAACCTAAATGACACCATTGCCTTTAAAAGCTGTTAAAAATAGCAGTGCCAAAGAAGCAATATTATAATATCCAGTTAGGGGAGTTTCAAGTGTCATTATCTCCCTAAGCAGTAACCATGAGTAAATTTGCAAAGACATTGTCTCTTTTAAATGGAAATCTAAAGTGCATCGATTATCACCTCAATGGGACTGGTAATATGGAAGAAACAGCCTCATAAAAAAGGAGTGGAGAGAGCTGCACTGCCAGGGGGACCCTCCCATCAGAAAGGTGTGGATGCTATTGGATGTCAACACTCATTGTCTGGAAATTCAGCTGCTAGGACTAGGTTCACCTATGATAAGGGCTCCCTCCCCAGAGTAAAAGTGAGACTCACCAAATGTACTCTATCTCAAAAGCTAAAGGAATTATATCCATCATCACTTTTCAACCAGATCGAGTATCTTGTACAGAAGCAGAATGCAAATAAGGGTTCCATAAACTTTTTTTTAGCCAACCTACCACTACCCTCTTTCCCTTTCGTGCTCAGCTTTGCATTAGTAAGGCACATTTAATAAAATCAATGATCCAATATTATTGCAGTACTATTAACTAAAGTCCATAGGTACATAGTTGTTCCTAGGTTTCCCTCTGTTGTGGAACATTTAGGGCTTTGGTATATATTGAATAGCATGTACACATATTCTAGTATCGGAAGAATTTCACGGCCTTAATTTCTTTTTTCTGTGCTTGATCCAGTCATTCCTTTCATCCTCCCAGGAACCTATTGATCAACTACCAATCTACTTTTTACTTTCTCCTTAGCTTTGTCTTATCTCCAATATCACACAGAATTGTGTAGGAAATAGCCTCTCTAGGTGGCCTCTTTCATTTATCCACATATATCCCAAGTTGCTTTAGGTTTCTGCATAGCAGACTGGCTATCTCTTTTCAGTGCTAAGTAATGTGCCTCTGGGTAGATGTCACACAGATTGTTTAACACATACTTCCCGGTAGAAGGACAATTGATGGCTTCCCAGTGTAGGGAAAGTTTCTATGAATGGTCTGTACATGTTCATGTGAGCACATATAATTTCAAGTCATTTAAAAGGCACAATCATGGGCAGTATTTTAGATGTACAGGAACAGGAGTAGGCTTTGACACTGGAAACTTCTAGTTACATCTCTAAGCTGGATTATTCGGCATTTTCCCGGTGGTCAGCCATTTGTCTTGGACACCGTGGGTATTACAAATGTATGCAGGGATCTTATGTTCACTGACTGCATTAGCCACATTTCTGTGCCTATCAGTTATCTGACTGCTGTTAGGAAGATGTCTAAAGCTTGATCATGTAAGGGTTCTGTCTCATCTTCTAATTAGATGAACTATCTGTGGCAATTTACTGGCGTATATACTTATCCCATTGAGAAATGTGATCACGTGAAATAGCTAAATCCCTTTCTAATCTCTTATGTCCCTAGTTTTCAAAACCATTTGGGGATAAGTATGTAAAGTTTGTAAATACCCTTGAAGGGTATAAATAAATTACCCATAATAGAAAATGAATCAGTAACATTGAATTATTCTCTGGTAAATATGAGATTTGAACTTTTATTTTGAACCCTACGTATATATTGTGCCGTGGCTTGATGATGTTGGTGTATAATCTTTGGGCTTTGTGTGGTAGGTTTTATGCATATTTGTTCATTGTGCAAGCAGTTTTGCTCATCTCATAGGGTTTTTGTGATGGTCAACTCCTCCCCTAAAAGTATAATGCATGAAGGCACCCACAGTGAAACAGAGGATGCATCTTGAGGATTCCTATGAAAGAACAAGGGGAAAGATTACAGACCCTGAAGGGAATAGGAACTCCACAGGAAGACCAACAAAATCAACTAACCTGGACCCTTGGAGATCTCAGAAAATGAACCACCAACCAAAGAGCATATGCAGGCTGGCTTGTATCTTTCTGCACATATGTAGCAGATGTGTGCCTTGGTTTTCCTGCAGATCCCGAACAAGTGGAGTAGGGGCTATCCCAAAAGCTGTTAACTGTCCTTGGGCTGACTGTCTGGCCTCAGTGGAAGAAGATGTATCTTGTCTTGCAGTGACTTGATGTGCAAGTGTTGGGTGATACCCAGGGAGTGCCCCACCTTCTTAGGGGAGAAGGGGAGAGAAAATGAGAAAAAGATTGTTAGAGGGGGTGACGGGGAGGGGCCATTGAACAGGATGTAAAGTGAACAAATAAAAATTAATTAATTTTATAATTTTTTAAAAAGAGGTTATTTTGGGTCTGAGTTCATTAATGCAGTTTAATTATCTAAATAATAAATCATAAAATAAATAAAATTACAATGCACGAGAATGTTACAACTTAGAAAATTTGATAAGTTACATTATTATTTCACATACCTTAGGATTATTTATTATACAGCACAATGTTGATATATATATATATATATATATATATATAGATAGATATAGATATATATATGAACATTTTTCAAACTAATGAACATAATAGACTGATATCTCCTCTATAAATTTTCTCTCTATAAAGTACAATTTTAAAACATGTTACTAACTATAGTTATCAGTATACTTTATACAGATATGAGACAATATTCTTTCTAGTAGCTTTGATTTTCATCTCTCTTCTTTGACACATTAGATACTTTTTCATGTACCTGAGAGCCACTTATAAGTCTTTTTGGGCAAAAATGTCTATTTGTAGTCTCTTTCCCCTTTTTAATTTGCCAACTTCTCTAATATTATATACAAAGAATCTCGTCTGAAATTTGATTAGGGAATTGTTGTTGGGTTTTTTTTTTTTTTTTGAGAGGGGCCGTTCTTTTTTAATTTTGAATAATAATCTTGTACCAAATAGCAGTGTTTGAAATATCTTCTCCTAAATCTTAAAATATTTTTTTCATTACAAAAGTTGTCTTCCTACTGTTTGATTTTTGATAGAAACTTTATAGCTTAATGTAATCCTGTCTGCTTGTTTATCTGGAATTTGGTGTCAAATCCAAAAGCAATTTGCCAAAACCAACATGAAGGTTGTCTCATCTTTGTATTCTTTATGGGTGGTATAGCTTTGGGTATTAAATTCAAGCCTTTTTTTATCTATTTTGCACTACTTTTCTGGATGTATTATTTAATTTTAAATTCCACTGATACATTTTTTCTCTTACTTATTTATACTAAAACTATAATTTTCTAGAATCTGTTAATCTACTCTTCTAATTTCAGCAAAACGATGTCATCATCACCATCCTGGTTTCTCCCATGAGTCAGTTGAGATGTTCTCCATGGCAGATGTCAAATATGGAAAACACATATGTGAGAATCGAGGAGGAGGGACTTGACTAGAGGAATCATCAGACTACAGTGTAAATATAACCCTAGGTGGAAAACAGGGGTAGAAGGCTGATGAAAGCCCTCTAAAGTGCTCTGACTGAGGTTCTATGGGATATATTGATAGTGAGCTAGGGAGTCATCACCATAGGAGAAACTCCGCATGTCATGAAATAGCCATCTTAGTATCCTTGTTCTATTCAGCCTTCAGCTGGGAAGAGCTAGATGAAAACGTGGCATTATCATGCATATTTTGTATAGAGCCACAGTAACTTGGTAAGTTAGCCTTTCCTGACAGAAGAAATTGGAGTTGCACATTTTTATATCAACTACACCCCACAAAGTGTACCCTAAATAACAGCAGAAAATATAAATTCTTCATCTTGCCATGTTTTCAACTTGGTATGTGACATCAAATCTGATGACAAGTAATGCATGCCATGCTCTACAGAAATCTAGGTAGAGACAGGCACACCCTTGTTAACAGATAGGCATACATGGATAATGCTTGATAGCCCTGTCCACATGCTCAGACTGCAACCGTAGCATTCAGGCCCTGTTTACTTTCCACATTTCTTCCTTTCATTCCTTTTGCTTTTGTTTTGGTGCCTTGTCTATAGTAGCCAGGAGTCCAAAGATTCTTCATGGGAGAGAATCTTAAGTTACTCTGAGATCATAGGATAGATACGTGTGAGTTATGAATAAGACCTGGATTCTGGGGCCAGAAGATCAAGTTTGCAAAGAGTTAAAGCTTTGGTGAATAAGGAAAAAGTTTCAAAGCTGGAGGCAACTCTGGGGGCAAATTTTACCCTTCTTACAGCATTTCTCTATTCTGACACCTTTACAAATGATAAAATTACCTTTCAATAGAACTTCGTATATTTCCTATTCTACTCTTCACCTTCCTAAATTATCTTGTTCTTTCCCACTTTTCCTCCCACTCATCAATTAAGAATAATGAGTGTCAGAGAAAATGGAATATATGAAAAGTGATTGTTAAAATATTAATAGATATCAGCATTATATCTCTAAGTTCACGCATCCCCGTACTGCCTGATTGAGCTATGATGTAGGAAAGCTACAATGGACATTCTCTCTCATCTGACTCAGTCCTTGAGGCTACACAAGATCTCCTAAGACAAAAGAATTTCAACTATGTATAAATTCTCATAATGCATAATGCTGATTTTTTTTGTCCTTTCTGTTCTTTTAAACTTTCTCAAAAACATATCTTGGACTCAATTTTACATTTTTTGTTCGTGCTTGACCCTGCAAAAAAATTTGAGTTCAGTTTGTCAGGAATAGAAAAATAAATACCACAGAAATGTGATTTTCTTCCTAAGACTTTAACTTATATTGAAAATGCTCTTACACAGATTGATTATAAGTATGTAATCTACACAAATCTTAGTTTTGGGAATCATCCAGCAGGCTCCATCAACTATGTTGATCAACTTAATAAATAGCTGTTAAACTTTATGATTTATCACGTTTGATTACACAGGTCTATAGGCAAGAAAGATACAGGAAATGTTAATTGGGATGAGTGAGAAGAAAACAACAACAACAAAAAAAGCAATTTCAACCAATGTAGATATTTCTCAAACCAACTCATATGCCTAATGTGAAATATGCAAAATGCAGTATGCGAAACAAGATCATTCAACCAACCAAGAAGCAAATATCTACTAAGTTTATGTAGAATCCTATCAATCCACTTGTTAGCCTCAGTACTTCATTAATTCAATAATAAAATAAAATTTGTTATATCTGCTTTTACAATGGGGTTGCACCTTTCTAAGATACTGATGCAATACAATTAAACAAGCTCTTATTAGTGGATGCTGTCTGAAAACAGTTCTGATCTTATTGCTTAAATCTCTGGGATATATTTTTCTAAGGCACATTAAGGACTGTTGAGTGTATTAGATATTTGTTGTTTGGAAGTTTGACTTAGTTATCAAGGAGACCTTTGATTTTCTCCTATCAAGATGCCTTTGTTGTCATGGTATTACAATATTCGAAGAAAACAAGGTTAGTCATGTCATAATAGCTGTGAATTCTTTCTGAAAACAGGCTCGCCTAAATTCCAGAAGTTTCCATTACTTCACATGATGCACTTAAAGTCTTTTGTGAAGCCCTGGGGCTGCTGTTCTGTTGGTAGTGTTTATGTGAATACAGTACTGCTATTCTTCTTACAGTTGCAGTAATTCAACTGTATCCACAATTTCGAATTAAGTACATGGTAAACTCTACAGGATTTCTATCCACTGACATAGCAATGGCACTCCTAAATAGTTAAACCTGGAGTTTCCTGCTGAGAAAATGGCTAAATGATTGCATTATTTAAATCCAGCGAGTGTTCAAAAATAGTTTTTTTTCACTTCTTCTTTAGTTTACGTAGTTCAAAAAAAGTCCCCGGGACAGGAACAATCTAACGTGAAAAAATGAATTGACAGAATGGACAAATGTAAAAGTAATATTTTGTTCACTATTTTCATTATATTGTCTAAGTCTCTGAGTTGAGAATTCTTTTTATCCAGCATCTTAAAGATGTAGCATCAAGTCTAGATAATTAGAAGCATAATAAAAAATAGCTTGTAACCAGTTCACATAAGTTTCTAAGTCGCATACGTAATTTTTACTTGTGTCACGAGTAAAATGCAAAATAAAAGGAAATAGACTTAATAATTTCTCCTATTTGTTTTCATGCATCGTGAGAATTTACTTAGAAATAAAATTTAGATTTTATACATGCAATCTAAATTGTGTGATTCACTGTATACCCCTTCCCACAAAGAAACAAAGCAAGAAGCATTTTTAAGTGTTTAAGCTGGTCAATTGTTTAAGAACCAGTGCCTTGGTCCATTGACATGGATTTTATCGCTTATTCAAAAGCTCATCTCTTAGGAATGGGTGATGACTTTTAACACAAGGGTTCCATTGTGGCACAGCATGTCAATCCCTTTCTCAGAATAAAACAATGCGTGAGGTTTCCGGGGGGGATAAAACACCAAAATATTAGAGCCATTAGCAACATTACAAAAGTAAGTTCATATCTGTTAGTTTTCTTGTGTGTACATTTTAGTCCATTAAATAATTTCCAAGCTAAATTAGTTTTATTTGACATGAACATTTTACAAAAATCCGCCCAAATCCCCACTGTGCTCTCCTTGATCACCACAGTGCTTCCTTCTCCACACTCTGGAACCAGGTTCTCCTTCCAGAAAATAGTATGTGACCTTCTTGAAGTTTCAACACACAGAAAAGATGTGGGCTAATTGAAGTTACAGACTTTCTCTCAGATGGACTTCAACGTGTACATCATTGGGAGATAGGGTTGAGAGTGGGTCTCTTGTAGTCCAGGCAGTGTAATTCATTTCCTCCTAGATACATCTCCCAAGTTCTTGGATTGTACATGTACAACATCTGTCTGTCTAGCGTGAGCGTTATGATTGTGTTTCTCTAAACTTTAGAGCGCTTCAGAAAATTTCAAACTAAAACACTGGGAATTGCCATCAAATGGCTGTCAGTTTACAGAAAGAACTAAAATGGAAACTTCTCCTTTTCTTAGAATCCTTTAAAAAAACATAACTCTAACTTTGTTCAGTATTTGCATTAATGCTGCTATATATGACTGCACATACATGTGCTCACTATTGTAGAACAGACTTCCAGTAATGGAAATGCTAGGCATTTCTATGCTTGATACTAGCAAATTCAGCTTCTCTAAGTTCTGTTCAGCTTAGAGTGAACTTAAGGTTTCTATTCTTCATCTGAATTACTTTTAGCTATTTGATTTATTATTTACATCCTCTTCCTATAAAATATACATTTTACTAATACATAATCCAAAATACTTTTGAATATTTTTAAGAAAACTTACAGATACCTTAAATCTTATTCATGGATGCCAAAATTAAGAAATTATGACAAGTACAGAAAAATTTATCTACATCCTGACTGAAAGTCCAGGAGACAACTCTCAATAAAGAAATGATTCACAGTTACTTTTTGTTTGATTGATGGTTTCTTTGTCTTTTTTTCTTTATTTGTGTCTCTCTCTGAGCAGTCTTTAGTTGCCTGTATTTCTTAGTATATTGTTGAGGCTTCAAGGACTTTTCCCAATTCAATTTGGCTTGCCTATTGTTGTTATCCTAATCAGCTCATATTTAGGCAGTCACACTGATGAAACCTCGTGGGTGTAGCTCCTGAAATACCTAGAAAACCTAATTTTATAACAAACTTTCTCAATCTCTGTCTTTTCTTTTCTTTCTTCCACAATTCTCCTGAACTTTTACCTAAGGGTGAAAGAATTGCTTTGTGGATGTTTTTATTGAGACTGGACTCCCCAAATTTGCATTTTGATAGGTTGTGGTTTTCTGTGATGGTCTTTGTCTGTTGTAGTGAGAAGTTTCCACTCCAGTGGGTGATGACTACACTTATCTGTGAGTATAAGGCCAAAGAATGAAAGAGTAGTTAGTAAGGTGCTTTAGTAAGGTGGTAGCTGTAGATTCTCCTTCAAGATCCATGACTTCACTTCCCCAGAGGAAAGCACATGCCTTGGTTATCCAATATCAAACGGTCAGCTCTGAAAATATACATACAAATAACATTATGAGACTGAGAAGGTTATATTTAGGAATGTGTGGGGTTTGTGTGTGTGTGTGTGTGTGTGTGTGTGTGTGTGTGTGTGTGTGTGTATGTGAGTAACACCAGTTTAAAAGAGGCCATGAATTTGAAAAAGGGCAAGGAGGGTTATGTGGAAGGGTTTGGAGGAAGGAAAGTCAAGGGAAAATTTATGTAATTATATTATAGTCACAGAAATGATTTTTAAAATATTGATTGTGGATTTATCTAAATAAAATTCTTAGCCTGCTCTGACTAAAATGTCAGTGCAAATGCTGATGTCAAAAGAAAGAAGAAAGTAATGATCTCGGCTACCTTATTTATTATTTATTATTTTTATATTAGAGAAGCCTTATGTGGTTTGTGCTTTGTGAATCTGGAAAAGTGCCTGTTAGGACATGTTCTTTGTGAAAACTGAAGATCTCTTCTGTGACAATTAATAGAAAATAATAATAATAATAATAATAATAATAATAATAATAACAACAATAATAATAATAAAGAATTGAGTCTGCCTTAAGAGATGAAATCATGTCACCAGCACTTCTTGCTGCCCTGCCTCATGTACCTCTGAGGCAGTTTGTAACTTCCCACTTATGAAAACCTTTCAGTGAGTGTTTCAGTCCAATGGAATTTCCTCTAAGGAGCTTCAGACAATGTCCCTAGGCTCATTGTTGGGATTCCTTCTTCACATTCCTGTAGCACATGCTTTCGTTGTTATGCACCTACTATTAAGAAAACAGTCACTTTATTTCCTTTATATATTTCCTTCACAAAGCACACCTAGCACTCTGCCTGAAGTAGATGTTTACTAAACACTTAACGTACAACTTAATACATGAGTAGGCAGGCCTTTTAAAAGATGCATGGAAAATCAGTCAGAATGGATGGACCCAAAGAATGGTGGTAAAAAAAAAAATTAAAAAGAGGAAGTGATAGGTCAATACCCTTAATAGTGAAAGAATCACAACTCACCTAGCACTACAGGCTAGTCTATGTTTGCTTATGATATACATGTACAGGAAGACATAAAAAGTAATGTCAGCACAGCAGTGAAAGTCCCAGTATAATATTTTGAACTCCATTCATTTGGTTCTATCACATAACAAAAATTATTATGTTGGCCTACAATCTGATAAAATGATGGCTACTTAGAGTATTAGAAACTGACAACTTTGTGAGTGAAATGAAGAATACACATCTTAAAACACAATCTCAGGTTACTAATGCTAACTTATAGCTTAATGGGATAGTCATTTTCTTCCAAGTATTATTCCACAGTGGCCTGACCATTACTCTAAAATGTCTACCATGACATATTTTTAATTACAGGAAGTGGAAAAGAAGGGAAGAGAAAATTGCTATTTTTCTTATCCACAGGTATAACTCAGTTGTATGACTGATAAGACATGACACTGGTGATAGGCAACACTGAAGGGAAACTTTGAGCACATATTCCTCAGACCCAAAGACTCAAGTCAACATCTAAGTACCCAAGTCAGTTGAAGGGTAATTGATAAAAACGATGGAGATGAGAGGAAAAATTCTTCACTCCATTTGTCAAAATGACATTAGATTTTATCAGATGTCCTACTCCATCCATTGCAAACACATACACATGAACAACATGCACACATACACACCCTCCACACTCGCACACACACATGTATACTGACAATTTACATGTATATATGACTGTGAAGAAAAATCTTAAATTCTACCTCAATGTGACAAATTATCAGAGCAGTTCTAAGATGGAAAACTACCAGTGACTGAATCATAAAATAGTAGGATTGGCCCACACTTTCAAAATGTAAAGTTCACTCTACCATCAGAACTATATTTTGTTATATTAAATAAGATATAGATTGTATGTATGGTTTATAATTCATTTATCGTATGATCCATACTGTCTATTATTTGTGAATTTAAAAAAATTGTCATTTCTATAAAGAGATTGGAAATCAAATCCTAAAGTCTGCAATCCACCATAATGCAATAATGAAATATGAAACATTTAAGTCGGGGGTTCAGAGTTGGTAGAAAGGAAGTGTTTCTGTATGCCACTTCTATCTCCATCCCTCCACCTCAATTCAATCATTATTTGTTCTAAATTAAGATTTTATTTTACTTCAAAAATTTCTTCCCTGAAAACAACAATTTCATTAAAACTAGTTTTGGTGGGTGAGGACAGCATATGTCTATTTTTCCTTGATTAATTCAGTTATTTATTCACTTTATATCTCTTTCTTCCTTCTCTTCAGAAGAGGGGAGGCCTCCCATGGATATCAACCAGCAATGGCATATCAAGTTGCAGTAAGAACCAGAGATGGGACTCTAGGTGTCCCAGCTGTACAACTGTTGCATATGTATAGAGGGTCTAATTCTGACCCACGCATGCTCCCTGTTTGACAGTTCATTCTCTATGAGTACCTATGTGCCCAAGTTAATTGATTCTGTAGGTTTTCTTATGGTATTCTTTACCATTCTGGCTCCTTTCATTCTTCCTCCTCCTCTTCCACAGGATTCCACAAGTTCCATTTAATGTTTGGCTGTAGGTCTTTAAATCTGTTTCTATCTGCTGCTGCACGACACCTCTCAGATGACAGCTATGCTAGGCTCCTATTTGCACTCATAAGAGAAGATCATTAATAGTGTCAGAGTAGGTTCTCTCATGGAGGACATTGTTTTCAAGTTGGTCCACTCATTGGTTGGCCGGTCCCTCAATTTGTGTTTCATCTTTATTAATGTATGGCTTGCAGCCAGGAAAAATTGTAGGTCTGAAGGTTTATGACAGGGTTAGTGTACCAATCCTTAGAAATTTTGCCTGGTTACAGGAGATGCCAGTTCAGGCTATTTATCTCCCATTACTAGGAGTATTAGCTAGGGTCACCCTCATAGATTCCTGAGACTCCCCACATAGATTCTTCATAGATTCCCCACAGTCCAATTGTCTCTTCCAGTACTCTCTATCTTCATCCTCCCCAGACCTCATCCGTCCTGTTCCCATGCCCACGTCCTTCCTCATCCAGTCACTTCCTTCCCTTCACCCGCAGTGTCTAATCTATTTCCCCTTCTTAGTGATATTCAAGTATCCCCCATTGGCCCCTCTTTGTTATTTAGGTTTTTTTTTTTTTTTTGGATCTGTGAATTGTAGCATTGTTATGACTCATACCATGTTTTTCTTTCTCAGTCTGACTTACCTCACTCAGAATAATATTCTTAAATTCCATCTATTTGCCTGCAAATTTCATGATGTCATTGTTTTCAATGGTTGATTAATGCTCAATTCTGTAAATGTGCTACATTTTCTTTATCCATTCTTCAATTGAGGGACATCTAGATTGTTTCCAGTTTCTGGCTATTACTAATAAAGCTGTTATGAACATAATTGAGCAACTGACCTTGTGGTATAGTGGGTATAAGCCTGAGAGTGGTATAGCTGGGACTTGAGGTAGATATATCTCAATTTTCTGAGAACCCCCAAATTTTCAAAGGGTTGTACAAGTTTCACTCCTACCAATAATCGAGGGGTGTTCCCTTGCTCCATATCGTATCTAGCATGAACTATCTGTAGAACTTTTTTATCTTAGATATTCTGAGGATTATAAGATGGAATCTCAGAGCCATTTTGCAGTTTCCTGATGACTAAGGATATTGAACATCTCTTAAGTGTTTCATGGCCATTAGAGGTTTCTCTAACAAGAATTCTCCATTTAGATGTATACCTGATTTTCTTTAAAAATTGGGTTATTTGATTTGTTGATGTCAGGATTCTTGAGTTATTTATATATTTTGGATATCAGCCCTCTATCAGATTTGGATTCAGTCAAAATCCTTCCGATTCTGTAGGCCGCCATTTTGTCCTATTTGTGGCATCCTTTGCCTTACAGAACTTTGTCTTTAATCCCAGCACTTGGAAGGCAGAGGCGGTGGATTGCTGAGTTTTAGGTCAGCCTGGTCAACAGAGCAAGTTTCAGGACAACCAAAGCAGCACAGAGACACCATTTCTCAAACAAACAAGCAAACAAACAAAAAACAAAAGACAAAACAACCGTTTCATGGCATATAAGAAAACAATAGTTACAGCTTAACCCAAGTTTCTGAGTGGATAGGGTTTGGGGTAATTTTGCATATGAAATGACAATTATCACTTCTGTAGGCTTTGAATTTTTATAGAGAGGGAAGAGGAGTACAGTCAGAGATGCCACAAGAACCTCAAAAGACAGAGTCCAGTTCTCTTACAACGAAGGTAGCTCCAACCTAAAATGTCAGATGCAACCAACTGATATTACAATGTATTGGCATGTCATCTAGAGCTGATCACATCCTGTCATTAATATGGTAAAGAAGAACATCAGCACAGTTATGTATCAAAATCAACCAAGTAAGCACGAACGTACTTTTCAATAACAAACATTTTTCTACCTAACACCTACCCCAGCAATTTGTTCAAGTTACTGTGAAATTTCATTGAAACTGTAATTTAGTTCTTACAAGCTCTGAACCAATTATTAATCAGCTTAACTCTTTCATGGTACCAAACAGAACTCCAAAGCTCAGTGAGTGCTTCTAAGGACAATGATGCTATTAAAATATCAGAGCAATAAATACTAATTACACATGCTAAATTACAGCATGCAGAAGTATACTGGGTCTGCGTCTCATTCTGTTCTCTATACTATTCTGTTTCTGCTTGAAACTGGAGAGAGGAGTCCGAAGTCCATCAGTAATATAAAGAGAATCATTCCTCTGACCTTTAGAATTCATTTATATAGAAAAGTCATTTGCCACCAATATGATAAAAGTCATTAAATTCATAATTATTTCTGTTGGAAGTCAAAAGTGTTCACCTAACTTATAATTCAATATTTCTCTTTTGATATCTGCTTTAAATTGTTTGCTTTAGAAATATACAATTATAGTTACTGGGTATTTTATGTTCCGTTTTTTTTGAGATGCTATGTATGGGGGTAATTAGGTCAAGAGATTTTTTTTTTATTTTATTTATTACATTTTATTTTCCTTCCAGTTTTATTGTTTTTGTTTGTGGGTGTTTGTTTGTTTTTTAGATAACAACACTTTATAAAAAGTGCTTCAATTATACCTACCCTGCTTCTCGGGCATAAAAATGTATGTTATTTTATGTCAGGACATTTTGCAAGCTATTGTATTCAGCAAAGAGTCTTGAATTGGTAGAGCACATTTCATAGAGATAGGTTTAACCCAGTTAAACTACATGTATGGACATGACATGGGCTGAGTATACAAGCAAATAATGGGCTAAGAATGGGATGCTGTTGTTAAAGAGCTTATCTTGCACGCATGAGGGCCTCAGTTAAGAAAAAATTAGGTACCATGGCTCATATGAGTGCTAGTAATATCAGCACCAGGGAGGTAGGGATAGGTATATCCCCTGTGCTCCCTGTCCAGTCATTCTAGCCTACTTTCTTTGTTTCAGTCCACTGGGAGATAATGACATCATAAAAAGATGGATGGTACCTGAAGAAAGACACTTGACATTGTCCTTTATCCTCTGGATATACACATCTATTCACACACAGATGTGCCTGGACACAGAAATACATATACCCATGGATACGCATATACATAGACAAGCATATTGTGCACATCCACGGACTACTACATTATATTGTATTTTCAGCCTCTTGGTGGAACATGTGACAGTTTATATTTTCAATAGTGCCAAATAATCTGTAGAGCACAAAATTCAATAATTAAGTTAATGGCTATTACAAGAAGAAAACTACAGGAGAATTCTAGTAAGCCAAACTCAATTTTCAGATTTGTTAGTTTAAAGATAAAAGGCTTTTTCTTCTATGAAAGGTGTAAACAGAATCGCTCAGGGTGATAGGTTTTTCTGGGTCTTGCTGTTCCTTCATTTCAAAGATTTAGATATCTCTAGGAGTTAGGATACTAATTCATCACCAAATCACCATGGTGTTTGCAGTTATTGTATCTCTAGGAGGTTAGACACCTTAGCTCCCCCACAGAGGTACACCTTCATCATTCACTCAGATGAACCAGGAAGTGATACAAGAGGCAAGTTCATGACTGGAACCAACTCGAAAATTGATTCCAAAGTAAGCACTCTTGTGGCGCCTCATGTGGTCCAACGTAGTTTCCTTTTTCTCAGTCCGTAGAACAGAGATCCCGTCTGTGACTGTGGTTCTTTCTCTGCTGTCCCTGTTTCTGTCATGTGTCTTATTTCTTTTGCATTTCTTCTCTCATTAGAGTCCTATCCTAGATTATTTCAATTTGGCATTGCCACTATAAGAGTTTTCAAAACAAGTTTTCAAAACCTTGAAGCGCTGCCGCTTTGCTTTATGGTCTCGAGAGATGAAAGGGACATTTTCTGGTATCATTTGTAAATTAGCACAAACAGTTCTTAATCACACGGGAGAGAGAAGAGAGGCTTCTATGAACTACCATGAAATGTGTTTGTTTTTAGGTTTTGCTTTTTCTCCTCATGACAGTAAATAACATAGAAGGAGAAAATCCATATTCTCTACCCATGCAAAACATAATGCCTTTAGAATATGAGGAAACAATAAGACTATCTCAAAGTTCCGTGCTTATAAGTTATTTCTGATCTCCAAACATATTAATTGGATGAGTAAAATGGAAAAGATGTCACCACATTCAAATGATAAATAGTCTTACTAAATTTCTTAAGTGTCAGGATATGAAGTTTAAAAATGTGCGTTTGTTTCCCTGCCGCTGTTGTGCTCTGATCATGGTAATAATACAAGATATACTTCAGATTCATGCAGCTTTAAAACCTGTCACAAAATCTGGCATATGTATAGAATATTAATCTTCCATAAAAATAGAAGAGAAAAATAGTATCTGGCAGGAGCAATGATCAACATTTTGGAAAAGGCCTTTGCTTGATTCCCTTTGCCTTATGAAGGATTTATTCACATCAAGGGATTCCGAGCTCTCTGCAAACTGCATTGCTTGGCCCACCTTGGAATCAGCACCAATTGTCAAAAGAAGGTGATTTATAAAAACGGGAGCCGATTAGCAGGGCACAACCTGACACAGATAAAGGTGGAATGAGAGTTCGCTGTCTCATTCAAGTGCTTTCCTATAAAAACGGGACATCACAGGCTTCCTGTGGCTTTGTTGATCTGTATCTATGCTTAGCCACAAATTAAAATACATGTGAAAATTCCCACGTGCAGGAACCTGATATAGAAAACCGGAGCTGTGTCCTGATTAGAACAGTCCATTCAATGTTAGTGTGCACATTAGAGATCACACATATAAAAGTCCAGTATTATGCAGGACGCGAAGGTGTCTGGGGAATACAAAGAGACCATGGCCCACTGAATCAACTAAGCAGGTTCACATGGGCCCACAGAGGTCGAAGCAGCATGCATGGGGTCTGTATGGGTTTGCTCAGGTCCTCTGAGTATGTGGTATGGGTGTTTGCTTGGTGTTTTTGTGGAACCTCTAACACTGGGAACCAGAATATCTTTTACCTATTGAGAATCTTTTGCTCCTACTGGGTTGACTTGGCCAGTCTTGATATGAGGGCTCTTACCTTCTCTTTTTGTATCTGTTTTTTTTTCCTGTTTGACTGTGGTTTGGGAGGCCTGTTCTTTTAATGAAAAAGAAAAGGAAGGAGAGAGAGAGATGTGGGGGAAGTTGGGGAGCGAGGAGGAGTGGAGGGATGAGTAACTGTCCTTGGAATGTATCTCATGAGAGAAAAATCTATTTTCAATTTTTAAAAAATAATAAATTTTAAGCAAAGTTTAGTAGTAGAGCTGGTGTGCTCACTTACCTAGCATGCCCGAGGCCCTGGGTTTAATACGTAGCATTGCAAAATATATAAAATCAAAACTAAAAAAGTAAAATATAATTTATTTTTTTATGATCCTTTGTTATCTGATGGTTTAATGTCATAGGGAGTAAGAATTTCAGCATGAGGCACAAAAAATTATGGGAAAGTTTTAAGGTTATTTTTTAACAGATACCGGGTATATGATGAACAATTATGTAGTCTTTCATTTTCAAATACCAAATAAAAAGACAGTCTAGCTGCTTCTGCACAGTAACCTGTATCTTAATAGTGATAAAAATTGCTTAGGCAGTTTGTGCTACTTATTTGCTCCTTATATTCTTGTTCACAGGGACATATTTAGAAAGGAAGTAGCCTCTTGACCAATTGAATTATAGACTAGGAATTGTGTCACCTTCCTTCCTTAGCAACATTAGTGATTTCTATTCCAGTGTAAAGCTTTTGTGTGTACTATACAGTTAATGAGTAACAGTGAAAGGTACCATCCATCTGCTGTTCAGAACGTCCCAAGATGATTTTATTTGTGTTGCTGATTGCCTCAGCTTTGCCCTTTAGCACCACCTGCTGGACGAAATAACATCTGCTTATGCTTTTCCCCTGAAGATTAAAATAGCCCCTTCTTGCTCTATGTCATTCCTTGATGGGAACTCACACAAGAGCTTCTTAAACCTTAAAGAGCTTTGTAAACCTACTAAGTTGAGGTATCTGAGATGTTTACTTGCTACTGTTGCCAATTCAAGTATCAATTGTTTTCTTTTTAATTAGCACGTGTGAGTTTTATGTATGTACAGAGCAGGATGCAATCTGCTATATTTATCCATAATATGTTCTGATGGAATCAGAGTAATGGGCACTTCCATTTCTTTATAATAATTTTATATTTGTAAGCTCCTCTCATCCAGTTCCTTATAAAGCATATGGCAAGCCATTGTGAGTTATAGTCACACTGCTGTGCTCTTCAGGACTGGGAATTATCCCTCTTACCTGTTTTTGGTTTTTGTTTTGCTTTGTTTTGTTTTAATCATCCTTCTACTCTTCTACCCTTCCCTCTTCCTCTTTCTCTTTCTAGGTTATGTAATTACCATCACATTTTCACATTGTCCTTCTGGTGGAAGAACATAAGGCATTTGTTTTCTATGTATGTAAAGCCTTGAGGTTTTTCAAAACTCCATGCTTATGAACAGATATAAAAAGTCTTTTACATTCTTAATCAAAATTATTCTTTTCACATTTTAATTTTTATTACTTAGCTCAGTAAAGAATGAAATGACCTGTTTCTTTTTTGGTATCATATTAACAAACAACATTTTAAACTAGATTGATGCCCTACTGCAGCAGCTAACCCCTTTGTGAATAGCTCTTTGTGAGGAGAGAATTTTTGTACTATAATTTTAGCATGTTAATGTTTTATGAATAGTTAAAAATTAGTAGGATTTTTTGTCTAAAAAATCAGCCACTTGAATACTGGCTTTTCTCCATCCAGAAAAAGTTGAATCTTGTTGTTGAATTTTGTTCTTATTTGAGCTTTTTTTTTTTAGATATTGAGACTTAATTTTAATTTTCTAAGAGGTAAATCTGATCATTGGTTTCATGAAGATGTATTTCAAGCTATTTGGAGATCTTTGAACGTGTTATTTTTGATACAGCTTCGTGTTTCTGTGAAATATATTTTCTAGTAAATACTGTGAAGAACGTAATCTGCTTGTAAATTCTTCCGTGTTCCTCTGTTATAGCTTCAGGACAACCCTCAAAATCTCTTTTCTGTTTTGCCCAAAGGCCTTGGATGGTACACTGTCAACTCAGCCTATGGAGATACCATTGTCATGCCTTGCCGACTTGATGTACCTCAGAACCTCATGTTTGGCAAATGGAAATATGTAAGTGTGAGCCTCCTGGGGCTTGATGAATTGCCTTGAGTTTTTAAAATAAAATTCTCTCTCTCTCTTTCTCTCTCTCTCTCTCTCTCTCTCTCTCTCTCTTTCTCTCTATCTTCCTCTTTCTCTCTTTCTCTGAGAGTATATGAGTATGTAATACTGACATAATATTTATATGGGCATACTTGTATAGAAAAATGATATGTACTGAATATGCTAATAAAATCCATGCTTATATAATTAATGTTATTTCAAATATATCTAATAGCTCAAAAGTTATAGATCATCTTTGTCTGAACCATTCATCCCTAAGTTTTAGAAGAACAGGGAAAGACAGAGTTCTGGGATATTATCAGGGAAGTACAGAGTGCAGTTCTATGGAAGAGATCATTTTCTCATCACTAGGTTCTGTGTGTTGCAGTTACTACAAAGGCTAGATAGATCAGTACCTAGAGAACTCAGATTGCTATGGGAGCTAGCAATCGGCTTTGTGTCTGTTGCTGAGTCTTCTGTGTGTTGATATTACAGAACAATTGTACATTTAACCGCTGATTTTGTCCATTGCTTACACTTAAATTCACCATAGTATGTCAGATAAAATAATGCAGGTGAGTCTGGAAATGGAGAGTAGAGAACCAGGAAGGTGGGTGTGGTAGCTGAGCTAACATAGATTAATGCCTTGGTTGAACACACAACAACAAAAGGTGTCTTTGTGGTACAGTTTCCCAAGGCAAGGCTACAAATGACTTACAGCAGTGAGCAAGGTTCAAGTACATAGATACTTCCTGGAATACAATAGCATATTTCCCTAGTCCTTGAATATTTGCAGACATTTGCATAAGGAGAACATTGTTGGTTACCGGATGATTTATGAACTGTTTGTTCATTACAATATTTCTCAGAGTAGTAGTTAGGTTTAAATGCATTGTGAATTGTGTGTGACCTTGGTTGGATTCATTTGTTTGGTCTCTTTAACCACAAACGTTTTTACCTAAAATATCTCCAGTACAAAAACATGTTATACTAAATACATTTTGGCAAAAGTGCCTAAGCTTGCACTCAAGGGATAAATAGGCATGGCCATTTATAATGTCAGCTCTGAAATTGAATCAATGGAGTCTGGAGTTTTCCATGGACAGGTGAATTAAGCATATTTTCTTACTATGAAAATGAGATATCTTCCTCACAGTGTTGTCCTGAGGGTTACGTGATTAATTCATAGCAAACTACTTAGCAGTAGCAGTACTTGACTGCTAAGTACAGACTTAAGAAGTCAGCTACTACAACTGTGGGGTTCATCTCCCCAGCCACACTGTGGCCGTGTGTCAGAAAAAAGGAAAAGTGGGTGACACATCACACTGTGTCATTAGTATGTGCTCATTCTCAGGTCACTCCAGGTTATTCTGAACTCTTCTTGTTCTCTGCAAATGCGGAAGACTGATGTTAAAGAAAAATCTATTTGAAATCCTCAACGTCCAAGTCTTGGAGTCAAGTCAAGTCCAAGTATGTAATATACTCAGGAAACAAATTGGCCACTAAAATATGTGGAATCAACTGAGAAAAAAATAAGCTTGTGTGGTAATAGCACATCTTAAGAATAACATAGGGACCAGATTCCACACAAGCTGAATTGACACAATAGTGCTGGAAGCCAATCAATAAGGGCTATTTTCAAATTGTTAACTAAGCAAAAAGCTCCAGGAATAAATTAATGAGATGCATTTGAGTGACTCTCAAGTCAGTGTTGATTTGCAGAAACACTGTGCATGCTCGAATTTAATGTAATCAGCTGGAAGAAGAGCAGAATGTTTGGAAAAACTGAAAGTGAGCAAACATAAGGAGAAGATAGCTAAATTCCTCCCATTACTGTAGACTCCCCATGGGTGGAGACAATAGCTGTCAACCCCTCCCAAGCCTTCCCCTCCCTTGGCCTCTTCATGAGCATCTGCCACAGTGACTGATACAGAAGAGGAATCACACCACTGTCAGAATTGCTGACGTGTACTCTAAAGATGCCCGCGTTGCTCTCAAAACTCTGCACTAGTGAGGTTCACTGGTGGAACCATAGGAAGTCCTCCTCCAAAACGCCACTTTCATTGGCTAATCTACAAGTGAGACTAGTACTGTGAATCTAATTTACAAGTTTATTATGAGTGTTATATCCACTAATCATTTCACAGATAACCTAGAGAAAGCACCTGCCATGTAATTAAATGCTAAAACATTAACAATTATTATCTATTGCAAAGAGAGTGAGTATGGAAACCTAAGGTATTCTAAAAACATATATTCCACAGTAAAGGAATAACTTAAGGCAAGGATTTGTACTGTTAAACTGGAATAAAGACTAAAAATTTAAGACAAACATTCTTGATATATTTATACATGTGCATACATACAGAAGAAACTAGACCTTTTGAATTCCCAAATAAGCTCTGTAATCACAACTAACAGTTACTTGAAAACAAAACTAATCAAACTAATAAGCTTCTATAGAACCTTAATATTTGCTTAGCTTTTAACTATGCTTCTTCATACGTTATGTCCTCAAAGCCCTTGTTCAGTAAATAATGGGGGATAGTTGGCCTTTCTTAGACTAACTAGCTTCCTAGGTAAGGGGATTTTTGTGAGACTATTTGTGTCACCATTTCCCTTTTCAGGTTCCATCTTACACTGATAATGTTTTCACGATTCCTTTCAAAGCAAGTTTTAAGCCTTAGGTGTAAAACTTGAGATTTCAGTGGTTAAGCTCAGTCTTGTTTAGTGAAAAGTGTGGTTTGCCAGGGTGGATGTTCCTCCTCCATGAAAGCTTGAGTACATGGTGTGCAGGACAAGCACGCCAATGCTAGTCATCAGATGTGAACACTTGAAGTGTGGGCATTAAAGCAATACATGGTTCCAATAGAGGTGCCTGGCACTCCCAAGACCATCTATCAAGCTCAACTGTGTGACCTACCACTTGAGTGATTTTTTTTCTGAACATTTTTTTGTGTTTTTATATTTGTTTTCATCTACTTTTTAGATGTATAATAAACAAGACTACATCATGCCGAGTTGAGCTCTGCCTCTGAGAGCTTGGTATTCTCATTTCATCCATTTGTATGGAGCTGTGAGGGAATCAACTACTTCACTCCATGTGAAGTGTGATTTTTCTTTCTGTAAGCAAAGATTTAAGTGATGCTGGTACCTCAAAACCATCACACTTCAACACCGCCACCAACAAAATCCCATATAAAATAGCATGGCAAGGGGAATTATGTGATTCTGAAATACATGAATTGTGTTTATTTTCAACGTGCCTTATTGCTTTATCTTTTAGGAAAAGCCCGACGGGTCCCCAGTATTTATTGCATTCAGGTCTTCTACAAAGAAAAGTGTGCAGTATGATGATGTCCCAGAGTACAAGGACAGACTGAGCCTCTCAGAAAACTACACTTTGTCTATCAGCAATGCAAAGATCAGTGATGAAAAGAGATTTGTGTGCATGCTAGTGACCGAAGACAACGTGTTTGAGGCCCCTACCCTAGTCAAGGTGTTCAGTAAGTACACTGCAGTAGAACTGTGAAGTGGGGTTGATGGCTGCTGTTAGAATAGACTGCAGTAGAATTGTGAATTGGGGTTGATGGCTGCTGTTAGCATTTGTTCTCTAGGTGGAGGCTTGAGTCTCTGCAATGCCTCTTCACAGGCCGTTTCTAGAGCTCTTTAATCTCCTTGTGCATGCTGCTAGCAAGGAAGAGACTTTGGCATTAATGGGAGATAGACAGTGAAGAGTTAGAACAATACTGTATTGTTTGCCATGTAACAAATGAAGTGCTACCAGTGACAACTCGTATACTTTCTAACATCCATTGACTGGTCCAACGGGGAAAAAATAGTAATCTTTAGGTTGATATAGGATACATACATACATACATACTCATGCATATCATACAAATGTATACATGGTAAAGTGAATCAAATGAAATTATCATTTTAATATATAGAAAGAAAAATGCAAATTTAAACTATTCTATGATCTAGAGATCATAAGAACTTAATTTTTGTATACACATATATGTAATGTGTGTGTATGTGTGTATGTGTGTGTGTGTGTGTGAGAGAGAGAGAGAGAGGGGGAGGTGTTGGAGTATTTTCTGACCTTCAACGTTTATTGGTTCAGTCTTTAACCTGTTCAAACAGTTAATAAAATTTCCCTAAAATAATAAAGCTCGGCACACTGAGAATGTGAATGGGAAGACAAAGGGAAGACACCAAAAAAATATAAAGTAGGGTTAGAAGTAGAGAGTCTAGTAGAAGAGACACAACATAATTACTATAGGTACCATGACACAGTAACTTCACCTAATTATATATAGTTAATGTTACTGTGCAAATAGAAAATGAATGCCTTGCTATGTATTATTAAGAGAGGTCTTCTTTTAAGATTCAAATAAAAGGCCCCACCTCAGTTACATCATAATGTTCTAGAAACTACAGGTGGAAAAAACAGGTCTCAAATATTTCAGAATATTAGTTTTGATTAATTAGAAAACAAGGGGAAAAAGTCTTACTCTCCCACTTTCCCAGTTTTGTTTCTGATGGTTTGACAGCTCCTAGAAATGATTCAAATAAATAGTAATGAAAGAAACCCTGGAGGCGTCCAACTAGAATGAGCAACCATGGATTTTTCGTGTTTCTCTTTAATAACCTATGCAGCTAAGTAGGGCTGCCCCTTAAGTATTTATGTAGACTTCAAAGCTCCAATGGGTTCATGAAGTGGATTCAAAGAATACTAACACTGTCAGAGGAAACCTTTGTTCTCCAGTAAAGCCTTGTAAATGTATATTACATGTTTCAGTTGATTACCTTTTAGCATAGAAGGCACTTTTTAGAAGTCATCTACACTTCTCTATTATATTTTTAATCAAGCTAAGTCCCAACTGTTTACCAGCCTAGCCTACTTCCATGGGATACGTGAAGAACTAGTGTTCTGAATTTGCCATTGGCCATGTTGGTCTTTTAGTTTTCTTCTTTTTTTTCTCTTAATTTCTCCTATTTTGCTTCTATTAGAGAGATGGACAGTAGATTTGCTAATTGCATTTTTCCCTAAAAGTAGAATAACAACAATAAAAATAACAAAATTACCAATAGGCTTTGATATCATAAATATCAAGAATGTGGGTGGGCTAACTCATAATGCTAATCATTATGCAAATTAATTTGCCATTTTCAATTTTCTATAAATGATCTTGAAATTATCAAACATCACAGTAGTACAGAAGCAAATCAAACACATTCCGATTTATATTTAGAAGAATCATTTGTGACATTTCCCAAGTTTTCTTTAAAAAAAAAAAACCACTCTGTAAATATCTAAGAGTACACATTCAATTGGCTTAATTTAATAAAATTTGTAAGCTACTTTAGAGTGCAGAGGCTTTTGGTGATGCTTAAAACAGTCATGTGCCAGGGACCTCCAGGACCCCTGCTCTTTTGAATGTTGTCAAAAACAAAGCAATTCTCAGGAACAGAATTTGCATTCTAGGCTGTGGGCCAGAGAGAATTTACATAGCAAGTTACACACTCTTGAAAATGGCATTGCATCTGAGAAGCCAGGAAAGCCCCTCCAAATCTAAGAAAATTAATGACAACCCCAATGATAACGGCAGTTCTGAAAGATCGGGTAGAAACCTCGCTTCTTTTCATTGAATCATGAATTTACCTCAGGCAACTTTTTTGTGAATCTGCAGCAGCTGTGGCAGGGAGACTTTCATCCTATGCGTGTATATATTTCAGTCACTTAGGAGTTACTGTGTTCATCAATCAGTCCTCTGTTTCTATTGAATCACCTAGCAACATGAACCATGTACCCCTGCATCAAGTGTGGCTCATATGAGCCAATCTCAGATCAACATCTGCATACTGTGAGCCTATGAGCAAAATCAAATTGCTTTTATTCAAGCCAGAAGGCCTGACTGATGATTTTACCTTCAATGTAGGTTTGTTTGTTTTGTTTTAACCTACATCTCTGGTGTAAGAAATTATATCTACAAGCCAACCCCAGTCCAAGCAAGTAACATGCCTTGTCACTACTAACCAGCTCGTGAATGGCATCGAAATCAAACTGCCTTTGCATTTAGTGCACATTTGAGAGTAATAAAACTGTTTGGAAGCAAGATTAGACCTTTGAACGTTCCCAGAAATTCATTCCAGTAACTGTGCAAAAGGATCAGAGGTCAAACAGGTGCCAAGAGAGCCAAATGACTGTCATTGATGCGATGGAAAAAAATCTGTGAGCTAGTCATCAGAAGACCTTGCTTTGTCAGGGCTGCCACTAAGTTCTGACCTTGGCAAGTCTCTTCACCTGCCTGGGTTTAAACCAACCTCTTGAGTAAAATGAATGCTTTAGATTACATGGAAAGATTCTCTCTACTGCTGTTAGAGCCTTGTCCAGGAACTAAGGAACAAGGTCTAGCATGGTAAGGAGTTGCTTCTATTCAAGTGGTTCGAATCCTATTCACTGTTTCAGTTATTAGCAATAACTACTTGAGGAAAAAGAAAAAAAAGGCAGTCTCAGACACTTAGGAGGTCATATCCAAATTCAGAGTTAGCAAGAGGAACATAAAAAGACCCATCTTACATTTTTAAGGGTGTAAAGCAGCTCTTGGTGAACCTTTGGCCTTAATTTTCTAGTTCTCTGTGTTCTGCTGGTGTGCTGTGGCATCAGATGAAAGCCTGTTTCTAGGACTTGCTCTGTGTACAATGGGCCAGTCTTCAATGGGTTGGCCAATTCCGGCTCCACACATAATTTCACAGGTCCTACTTGGATATGACTCTTAATGCTTCATCGAATTGGAAAATTAAGAATCTCTCCCCCCTCAGTAAATAGTAAAGAAATGTTTTCAAAGGGAAAAGAAATAGAAAATTAGCTATTTAACAAATAAGACCTAAATTATGTGTTACAATTTCATTCTTCCAGGATGTAAATAAGGGGGATTGAAACATGGTCAGGTACAGCCTAGGCTATTCTACAAACATGCTCTATAGCCAAGGCTGCCCTGGAACTCTTCCTCTTCCTTTCATCCTCCAAGTATTAAAATTATATGTGTATCACTATATTCAAGTTACTTTGATTCTTTAAATACTAGAAAAATAACAAGGATAATAAAATTTCCCAACATAATGAGAAAAAATGAGTCATTTTTCCATAGATCCACTTGCTTAAGTGTTTGGCAACTTATTAGGAATTTGATTGTAAACAGTATTGAGAATCTCGCCCCTGCACAAACCTGCCAGGGCACTTGTTTCTTCTTGTTCCTGACTGAGCTGGCCTGTGTGTGGTCTATAGAGTAAGGCAAGAATATCGTGGTTGATAAAGAGCAATTTTCAACCCAGAACTACATCTTAATCTCTCTGTTAGAGGGCTGGATGCCCAAACTGTAACTTTTAGTAAGGTACTGATTTCTACTTTTTTTCTGAAAATCAATATTCATAGAATTCACTAACTATATAGCCTGAGAGTGAGAGCCAGAAAGTCAGGTATCTATTTTAGTATACTTACTCCTGATCAGTCCTTATCTCTGTACCAGTTTTGTCATCCCCACAAAAATAAAAAATAAAAAATAAAAAAATAAAAAAATAAAAATAACCATTACAAAGCAAAAGGAGTCACTGGAAAAGCAAAGTTTCTGTTTCCAAAGCACTTGGATTATGCAGTATTTTATATCTAGTTCAGCCTTTAGTCATTTGTGGTAAGCCTTCAAAGCATAGTAATGCAAGCCTCTGGTTTCTTTAGTTAAAAAAATTATTTCAGGCTCAAAATTATATTTCATTGTTATAGATACTGCAATATGGCACATGATGCCAAAACCTACACACCCACACATACCCACACACACATTCACACTCACACACATATACATACACACACAGAAATACTCACACAGACACACAAACACACACAGACCCACACATACTGACACACACAGACATATTCACAAAGACACACAGACACACAGACACATACAGACACACAAAGGCACACACATACACACATACACTCACACACACTCATGCACAGAGACATACTCACACAGACACACACACTCAAACACATATACACACACACACAGACAAACACACAGGCACACACACAGGCACATACATACTGACACACACACAGACACAGACACACACACACACTGACACACACAGACATACACATACACACACAGAAAGACACACACAGGCACACACACACACATACACACACTACTGCATTATGAGTTTTCTGAAACTTAATATATGACTTGTTTTTAAAATCTTTCTGACCTATAGTTTTTAATGTACCGCCACACATGTCCCTATCATAATATACTCCTAGCTACTTAAGTTGAGACAGACAGGCCAACAAGGAAGAAAAACATGAACTATAACATAATTTTATAATTGATACACGGTCCAGTAGAGAGATTAGTCAGAATTGTTCTGAAGTAAACATTGGTTTAATTTTAAATAAGTCAACTTGACTAAATTATTGCTCTAAACAAATTTGTAGTGTTGCTTTTTCTTTTGATTTTTGTACTTGGTTATGGATCCTTGAAACATATTAAGACATAATTCACGTGAAGTATTCGTTTTACAAAAACACTGCTTAAGAATCGATATGCAATTTTGCTAAAATAGTATCTGTCCTTTTAATGGTCCTCCAACTAATATCCATTGATTGTTACAAGCTAATATAAAAGAAAATTACATACAAAAAATGTAGTTAATGCAAAGGATTTGAAGCAAGAATCTATGAGATAATAACTCAAGGAAATGGAATAGCTACTATTATTAAATTATCATTAAATTACAAAATTCACAGTGACTCTTCCAAAGAAAAAAAATGAATAAATTTAGGGACTAAAATTAACCATCCTTTAACTGGGACTTCTTTTTTCTTTTGTTTTCTACAGCTTGAATTTATTAAAACAGTGATGAATTTTAGAAATAATTAATGCAAAAAAAGTATTTTATAAATTTGGCATATGTATAGTTTTTTTGATTATATGCTTATTGATAAAGTATTACCAGGTTTAATATGAAATGAGAGGTAAACCTGCTACATAGTAAAAGGAAGCAAATATGAACCTTTTTTTTGTTTTACTTAGTTGATTAAAAAGTAGTAAAACTTGACAAAATTACCCACTAAGTTTTTATTCAAAACCTAAATTTCTGTGATTTGCAGACCACTCCATATTTGCCAAATATATTACTATTGATGAGGAAATTAAATGTCAGTTGTCTTTTCATTTCTCTTAATTTTGACACTTTTTTTTAAAAAGTCAAGTAAATTAATTAATGTGTTCTCTTTCTCTTGGATTTTCAAGGTTGGTGTCACTTAAGAACTGCCTTCCAGGTCTGGGGAACTTTGGTTTATTTAATTAAGACCCAAGACTTTTCATTTGTTTAAATATTCTGGGTGCATTCATCTCTCAACGATATTAAATGTTTATCTTTGATAGCATGGGTTCTAAGCAAAAGTCAATGTTTGATCAATAATCCAGTTTTAATTTGGAGTATTCCACTAAAATGCTGGCAGCCTTAATTTGTACTAAGGTGCAAAAGGATTTAACTTCATGACATATGTTTCCCTCACAAACTAGTCACTATTTTGAGGGGAAACTGTGTTAATTTTTCTATTTTTTAGTCACTGAAACTAAGGAATGTAACTTTTTAAATATACATTCTAGTGATAACTATGCTGTAACTCAGATGGTTTTTGTCTTCTATCTTTGGATGATCTGGTTAGGCAGGTCTTTCAACTGAATTCCAAACTGAGAAATAAGGATACAAAGCTCAATTTAGTTTAGTGTAGCAGTCAATAATGTTTGAAAATATAAACATTAAAACTATGAAAGAAAAAATAATTAGGTTCACGTGTGTATAGAATAAAAATAATTCTACTATGAAAAATAATGAGTCTATTTATATTCTCTTTAAACTACTTGTGAATTAAAAAGTAGTAAAATTTGACAAAATTACCCAGTAAGTTTTTTTACTCAGATTAATGTGAGTTTTGCAAACTGTTGAGTTGTTTCTTGTTTGTTTGTTTCTTTTTTTGCTTGCTTGCTTGCTTGCTTGTTTGATTTTGAGACAGTGTTTCTCTGTGTAGCCCTGGCTGTCCTGGAACTTGCACAGACTGGCCTTGAACTCAGAGATTCATCTGTCTCTGCTTTCAGAGGAATGGGATTAAAGGCATGCGCCATCAGGCCTAGCTTAGATCTGATTGTAAAGTATAAAAGCCATCATTTAGAGAAAGCTAGAAGAATATAAATCCTATACTTAGATTATATAAAAAGTTCACAATACACACACACACACACACACACACACACACACACACACCAACTCTAATAATCTAATCAATAACTGGACAAACAGACTAAACAGTTCTGAGAAGTACAAACTGCCAATAAATATTAGATTAAAAGTTTTACATTCTTGACCATGAGGGTATTCAAAGCCAAGACTACATTAAGATTCTCTCCTATCATGGTGAGAACGGCTGGCTGTTTTAAGAAATCAAACAGCAAATTCTCATGACTGCAAAGAAAGGAGATTTTTTTTTTTAAAGCTGGTGAGAATACAAATTAGTGCAGTCACTTTGACATTCAGAAGGATGCTTTCTCAAAGAACTGAAAGTAGGACCACTATAGGATGCAACTGTACCATCCTTAGATATCCACTCAATGGAAAATTCACATTAAAATGCAATAGAGATGCCTAAACAGCCATTTTACCGTTTCTATATCACTTCACTATACTCAAGAGTTAAATTGTAGATTCATCTCAGATGTCCACCAACACCTGAGCAGACATATAAACTATAGTGTGAGACTAATTGTTAGTATTCCTTCAATTAAAAAAAAGTAACATTAGTTTTTGCAGAAATTATGTTTACAGAAAATGAAAAAAATGAAGGTTATCATATTAAGCAAAATAAGGTAGGCTCAGAAAGAAGGGTGCTGTTTTCTCAAACATATAAAACCTGCACTTAAAAGCATAAGATTTTAAGACACAGAGGAAAAAGAAAATTAGCCAGTCATGGCCCAGTACAGAAGATGACTATGGGAATGAGCAAGATCAAATTCCATAATAAAGCTGTATGTAAATTTCTCAAAAAAGGTTCTATCACCTTAAACAATGAGTATACACTAATAAAAGTAAGATTGGTTAAATTAGTTTAAATAAATCATTGCTGAACTTTTAATCAATTGCATCTGAAGCTATGGCTACAATTTGTGTATAGAACTTTCTATAAATTCTTTCATCTCAAGTTCCAAACTGGTAAGACTTTTTTCCTATTTTCATAATTTCACAAGATGAGTGAAGAGATATACATTGGTTTATTTGGGAAACTGAGGTGTGTACATCACTACATGGCTTTCTCAATCCCTTACAGTCATGTTTCTTACACTTCATTTTGCTTAAGAATTCTCTAAGAGCTTGTTAAAAAATAGAGACCAATGGGATTTTCCCTGGAGATCCTAGAGGCTACTTAAGCCTCAGAAATGTGGGCTTCCAATAAAAATCTTTGTGATTTGGATTCATGAGCCATAAAATTCTCAACTAATGAGTTGAAGGCCTTTTCCTTAGTAAGCAGAAAGTACCCATGCTTACCAACTAGAAATAATATATCCTAATATGAACATTGGACTGTGCTTATCATCAAATCTATATTCACCTCATAAAACATCTAGAGAACACTGAAGATATTTTATTAAAAAGAGTTATAATCTCTTAAAACAATATTTAAAGTCATAAAGCAAATACTTTTCCTCACAGGTTATATAGACTGTATTCCATAAATCTAGAATACTTGGGAAAAATCTGTTTATTGCTTGTTCTTTTGCCTTGAGTATATGGATTTGGTTTTCATGCTCATGTGTGTTGTTTATCTCTTCCAGTATACTTAAACCTTTTTCTACTTAACTTTAGAGCAACCATCTAAACCTGAAATTGTAAACAAAGCACCATTTCTTGAAACAGAGCAGTTAAAAAAGGTGAGAAGTCATTTTTATTAACTACTTTACTCAATCTAGTTGCCCTTAAATGTTGAAACAGCAAGGTGTGCTTGCTCTTATGGAGTCTCCAATGCTTCAGTCCAATCAGAGAAGGCAGAAACATAAAGTGTGACTAATGTGACCATTGGTTTTGATCACAACAATGGATATGTGCCAGGAGGCACCGTCATTTCTCAAGAGGAGAATCTTTCTGATGTGAATGATCCGAATGCTTGCTAGAATCAGTGAAGAATAAGTGGATTTTTTTCTAGTCCAAACATGGGGGAGGCTTTCTAACTAAATAAAGTCATCTGATGTGAAAGAGTGTGGTTTGTCTGCTAAACATCAGTTTTGGGTGTTTCAGAAACTTTGGGCATTAAAATTCAAGGCAAGAGAAAGCACTAGGAGATAAACATGGTGACATAAAAAATTCTTAGATTAATCAAGACTTGTGTAACATTTAGACTGTATTCTATTAAAGTAAATCTCTGAAAGTTTGTGGTACACTGAGAGAAAACAGATACAGTCACATACATTATCATAGGTGTGTGAGGAAGTGGAATTTAATAGGGCAAACATAGATGAAGGTCCACATGTGAGCACATCAATTGGGTAATAATTTCATCTTCATTAACTAAAATACCTCAGTATTCCTTTGTTTTTGTGTAGGAGCATATGATCAAGTTTTTTGAATACCATTTATTTTATTACCCAGTATTTGATAAATGTTGAATAATATAGTTAAAAACTTGAAGACTGAACTGAGGATTATCGAATGTGGCAAGTATTTATACTGTGAAATGAAAGTGGAATTGGAGAGGTGCCACATTTTAACACTAAATGATTCTTGCATTTGAAGATCTATGAACCACAGCAATAATCAATATTAATATAGTTATAATGTCATTTAGTTAATATTAAAAATGGATAGCATCAAAATGAATTTGGTAATGCCTTTAAGTGGATCTGATTTTATGAATAGTGGAAAGCTTTATTGTACATTTCAAAGTGGGTGAGACTGTACTATTTAATATGAAGCATTATTTTTATATAAGATTCATAGGGTGAGTCTAAGAGATGGGAAATAAATGGTTGAAGACACTCCATTTGCTGAAGATTCTGTGGCTCCCATGTTGAAATAGGATTTGAAACTATTTGAAGTGAGGAAATTTTCCTTTACATTTTTCAGTTAGGTGACTGCATTTCAAGAGACAGTTACCCAGACGGCAACATCACATGGTACAGGAATGGGAAGGTGCTGCAACCCGTAGATGGAGGTAAGTCTGAGGCAGGCCATGAATTCCTGTGGCCTATCTGTATATTGTGTAGGCTAGTCATTCTTTCCGCTGTCCAGAATCAAACATCTTGCCCACTTCTCTATTTACAACTCTATGCTTCAGTTAAATGCCCTTTAACTCACTGGGCAGTTGTTTTAGACACCATTTTATCTCTTGTGTAGAAGAGTCAAAAGCAGAATGGAGTATTTCTATATATGGAATGTTCTGGAAGCTAATTAAATTGAGTGAGAGATGGGATTCCAGGATTCTATTTTTGCCTGTCTCTAATTCACCGTTTTGAAATGACATCTTACCTCACTAAGTACCAACTTTCTCTCACATTTCAAAGGTGTTGGAATATTTAATTATGGATTATGATTTTCCAGTGAAAGATATTATCATTGATGTTCTTTGATTTTTTTTTTTTTTTAGAGGTGGCCATACTTTTTAAAAAGGAAATTGATCCAGGAACTCAGTTGTATACTGTGACTTCCTCCTTGGAGTACAGGACAACCAAGTCTGACATACAAATGCCATTCACCTGTTCCGTGACATACTATGGACCCTCAGGCCAGAAAACAATTTATTCTGAACAAGCAATCTTTGATATTTACTGTAAGTAACTGAATTACAATTGTATAGTTTTAATGTATTAGAAATAATATTATACTTTAAATCTTCAAAATCCTGATTCAATTTCTCTTAATATTTCACAGCCAGTCATCACCACAAAACTCAGATACACAATTTATCCCTTCTTCCTTGAAAACCTATAGACAAAAACTGCTCACCACTTAAGGACAGACTCCATTTCCTACTATATCATTTATGAATATGTGTTTAGTACTCTATAATGTGCTATCTTTCTTATAGATTTGACCTCTAACTTGACCATTTCCTTCCAACAATCTCCAGCCATAGCATATTGTCATGTTTTTTATAGGAATTCCTAATGCCTCCTGACCATTTCCTAAAACAAAAGAAAAAATGGCACATACTGCCTTATGACTGCCTAACTTCTTAAGTTTAACATTACCAAGGTGAATAGTAAGACATGTGAAACTGGCTTCAGAGGAAACTGGTATGTGATTGCTAGAAAGACAGCTGGGCTGGTGGATGAATCAGTGGATGCATGAGATTGACACAGCAATGCCATAGGCATGTGGGGAGAGTGTTGGGCAAGAAGAGGACAACAAAGGCACTATTGAACCTCTTGATAATGATACAACATTGTTCATTCAAAGAGGTTATTCTTCCAGCTGAGAATCAAGACACTTACATCAGAAGGAATTTGTCAGTGCGGTGTTGCAAGTGCTAAATGTCACAGGAACAAAAGATAGGTTCCTAAAAGGTCAGGTGTCCTGGGACAGTGATTCTGAGACTCTTAGTCCAACATGAAGGATTTGTTAGAACACAGTTTACTGTACGTCACTCAAGTAAAGCAATACAATGGATGGAAATAGATGCTTCACAGTGAATTTAGTATTTAAAAAATAGCATAGTAATGTTACTGATGATGTATGGAGCCTATGTGAAAAACCACTGCTGTAGAGATAGTTCAGAGGAGAGAAAAATCTAAAAGATAGAAAGATGGATGAAAGAATTCAGCCTGAGAGAGTCTCAGTGATGCACTAGTCCTCCTCAACCTTAGTCATTGTGTTCATGATTTCTGCCCCTGGTACTGACTTCACCCAGCCATCCTGGCTCCTGGTGTTTTGGGCAACAATTTTAGAAATGGAATTCACTACTGCTTACGTCTCTTTGCTCACCCTGAACAAACTAACTGCCCATGAAGCTCCCACCGGAAGTCTCTTTCTACACCCACAGCTGCAGCATTCCTGCTGTGACTGCCCTTCTTCACTGATACCTCAGAATGCTCAGATTCATCTTCCTGCTCCTGGTTGCTGTTTTCTCTGGGTCTCTTTCAGTCACCACCAGGCACTGCGTGTCGGCCTTCACTTTGCACACGTCATTCCTGTCTGTTGTTCGCATTCCTCTGGGAGAATACAATTCCCATGCCTTCCCCTTGTGTTCTCCATGTCTTGCCTGCATCATGGAGCCAGCTCCTGCTTAGTCTTTAAAACACAACTCTTTAAAACAAAGTAGTTCATTCATGCTTCTTAGTCTCACGCATCTGTTTCACTTTTCATGCAGTATGTAATGTAATAGTGTGAATTGTTACACTTATTTTTCTCATAAATAGAGGAAATTCACTGAAGTAAAGAGCACAGTATTTCAACTTTATGATCCTTGCACGTCACCTATGTAACATTGATTCTAAACTATTAAGTCTTTAACTGGGTAGAAGGCTAAGTGCACGAATAGGTAGAAGAAAAAAATGAATAGTCTATATTGGTAGGCATTCATGTAAAGTGGAAAATGACAACATGATGTAAATTCTAAATAACCATGTATACTAAAGGATTATTCATTTCAAATGCTGATGTGTAAGAGAAATATGACAGATTCTGAATATCATTATAATAGTCAAATAATTGTCCTAGAAAACTAATTTAGAGGAAATAGTTATAGAAGAATAAAAAACAGAAGGAAGCCACAAGGCGAGGGAGCAAACAAAATTGATGGCCATGTCTCAGGTATAGGTTAATTGGGACATAGTCTAGGAAAGGGCTAAGTGTGAATTGAAGGGGAGAATCAAATGTAAAATATACTAAAGCACAACTCACAGAGATGTGGTGCTAGAGTGGACTACAGGAGGCAAACCAGAAAGGTGGAATCATGAAAGGAATGATGACTCACTTCTAATAAACAGAGTAAAATCCAAAGTCCAGAACAAGAGGACCACAAGGGATCATCAATTTGTTAGGAGAGTGACTACCCAGAACGCTACCATAAAAATGCAAATATGTTACAAGAATCCTGTGATTACACCTTAGTTCTTCACCTCTCTAGTAAAGAACAGATTGAAAAAGGGTGCAGAGAAGGAAAGCTGGAATAGAGGAGGAACTGAGGCACATGGTTCTGACTGTCTTAGTATCAGCCTTGATCAGAGATGTGCTGCTGTCATAGTCTGAGAAAGGGCCACGTTAAATCTTGAACCCAATACACATTACACAAAGCGTATGATAGATCCCACTACTTTATTCCATTAAGGTAAACAAACAAATAACGGGAAGGAAAAAGGAGAGAAGGAAGAGGTGTGGGGAGAAAACCCAGCAATGGCAGCTTTCTGGGCTTGCCAAAAGCAAGCTTTATTCATTTCTTCAATTCCACGGAAGCCTGCTGGTTGGATGACTATTGCCAACAAATCCAAAAATAGACACATGTTTAAAAAAACAAAATGAAACAAAATAAAACAAAAACAAAAAACCCTGATCAGTGTGTGGGCTTCACTGTTTAGTCTTAGGACATGGAAATGCCCAGATATCCACACCAGGGATCGGTGTCAACGAGGCAATGTAAATAATATTTCTAAATCTTCCTCTGCCATTTAACTGTAGGAGGTACATAAATGACTGCAGGAAGTGGAGGGTGCTTCTGAAACTACAACTTATCAGCTTCACTTTATTAGCTAATAAGAAAATGGGTCCTTATAGGTAGAATATTTTGTTCACAAATTTGAAAACAGGCAGATAACACAGTCAATATTCATTTTTGTCTACCCTTCTAAATCAAAAAATTTCAAAATTCATCCTTCATGGCATTATCCAGTGATGTAAATGAGAAAGTCAACCATTTGTAAAGCCATCGCTACCTCCTTTCACTTCCTGTTTACTAGATGACATCAACACTGCATGGAGCATCTAATTCATATGACAGTTGACTAAATGCTCAATATCTCTATTTACTCTGCCAAAAAAATAACCAATGTGTAATGAAAGGTATGTCCTGACTTGTTTTAAAAAGCAGGATGAACTTAAAACGTATTTGCCGTCCTGATGAATCTATAGCAATTTCAGTCTCAATCTCTGTCCTTCTCTGTCTCTGACTGTCTCAATGTATCTCTGTCTCTTTCCCTTTCTGTGTCTCTCTGTCTTGCTTTTTCTCTTTGTGTGTCTCTCTCTGTGTTTCTGTGTCTCTCTATGTTTCTCTCTCTCTCCATGTACATGTATTTATGGAGTTATTTTTTCAAGTAGATTTATTCTTCTGCATGCTAAAAACACCGCTGGTATTGTTTAGCACATGTCTCTTTGTTTTATTTTTATTATTGTGTAGTAAGAGTGTGATTCTGTCCAGTAGCTTTAGGGACTTAGCTGCCTGATTTGGTCTTTCCAAGCAATAAGATTCATATCACACCATTCAATTTCCTTATAATGAAGTCACACAGCGAGATTGTTCTACTGGTCTTTTACACATAAAATAATTACAGTCATTGCCACCTCAGTTAAAGACATTTTCCTAAGAAGAAATTGATTTTTATGTAGCACAGTTCTTTGTAGTTTTCGCTAACCGAGATTAGTACTTGGTATAGCAAGTGACTATTAACTTCAATCCCTCCATAAAAAGATACATTTAAGTAATTACCATTGCTAGCTTCTTGAGAAAATTGTGTATAATTTAGTCATTTACATTGTATGCACAGAGTAATTTGGTACTTGACAAAAATGGTTAACTTCTGCTTGTGACTCTTGCAGATCCTACAGAGCAGGTGACAATACAAGTGCTGCCACCAAAAAATGCCATCAAAGAAGGGGACAACATCACCCTTCAGTGCTTGGGGAATGGCAACCCGCCTCCTGAGGAGTTCATGTTTTACTTACCAGTAAGTGCTTAAGCATTAGAGGAACCTGACTACTATCATTTCGTCCTATTGTCTGGCTTCTAACTGACATTAACAATTGTATGCACTTGTGTAGCTTAAGTGAGGAAAAAAAGTTATTCTTGGGAATAGAAAAGAAAGAAAACACCACCTGTGGAATGTCCATTGAAAGCTTCTGTGGCACCAACTTCTGTGGGTTGTTGTTGGTTTTTTTTTTTTTTTCCAATCTATGTTTAGAGAATTCAGAGACAAAGGGGGAAAAGCGGCAACCACAGGAAACCATAATTGCAGATGCTCAGGGTATAATCATCCAAATAAGACAAAGTCTGCTCTGTGGAAGTAGCCCACTGTAAAAATCAAAAGGGATGCTGTCAAAGAGACTGATGTGGATGAACGTTTGCCCAGGGGAGTCTCTGAAGATGCTCTGATCGTTCGAAGCCAGAACAGTTCTACCGTGTAGTTCAGCTAGCTTGGTGGCATAAGCATGTGGGCTCTTTGTCACTGTACTTATCAACTTTAAAAAATATGTTGGGGAACTCCTTTACATATTTGCATTCTTAGAGATGGTGGGACAATCTGGAAGAGCAGCGTTTCCACCATCCCCTTACTGAAAAAAAGCTCTACTCCTACTAAATAGTGCATTTACTTCAATCCTGGGAGTATTGGTGATTTAGTCCTAGCATGACTGGTAGTGTTTTACAGTATCAGCAAAGCATCACTCAGAAGACATGTATAGGAAACAACCGCTTACAAACATAAATGCTGGCAGACAGCATTGTTCCCGCTGTTAAATGTATGTACTAGCGTTTTCTTATTTACAATGAAAACTTTTGAAATGGAGTTTTTACTTTGGCTATCGGGGTTGACAGAGCCAAGCTAGCTTCAGAAGTATGACCTGCCAGTTTTCTTTGCTGCTCTTGATGTCTGTACTTGCCTTCCTTGCTTTCCCTTCCTTTCTTTGAATTGCTTTCTTTCTTCCTGCTTTCACTGCTTTGCCTTCTTCATGCTTCCTTCATTTTTGTCTATCAGTATTATTTGAATATATGACTGAATTTCTCATCTGCTTGCTTGTTCTCTCTGTCCTTTCTTCTCCCTTTCTCTCCCTTCCTCTACCCTTCATTTTCTCCTCTCTTGTCTTCTCTCTCTTTCTCTCCTCTCTCCCTCTCTCTCTCTCATGTTCTCACTCTCATGTTCTCTCCATATATATCTCTATCTCTCTCTCTCATGTTCTCTCTGTCTCTTTCTGTCTCCTTGTCTCTGACTCTCTCTGACTCTCTATATATCTATCTCTTTCCTTCTTCTTTGTCTCTGTCTCTCTCTCCCTCCCTCTTTCTATCTCATATTTGGAATGACACTAAGGGCCTTGTACATGCCAGGCAAGTTCTCTGCCATTAAGCTGTTTGTGGTTTACTATAAAGCCTCCCTCTACAGCTTAGGCTGACCTTGGACTCACTATGCAACCCTGCCTATCCTAAAATGTGCAATCCTCCTGCTTTCAAATCCTGAGTGCTGCAAGTATGGGGATGTATCCCAACACCGGGTCCATGTTGTCTTTTATAATGTCTCAAGTCTTTTTGTCAATGTAGAGAAGGCAACAGAAAAAAAAAATGATGTATATTTTAAATGCCGGCTTTAAAATTCAAACTCTATATGCTCTTTCTACTCTTAGAAAACAGATGTCATCTATACAATATGAAATATCTCTTCAAAATTTACTTCCAAAATACTACTTATTTCTCAAATCTTTGGAGAACAAAGTTTAATCATTCATGTCTAATAAAAAAAAATATGGTTGCTTTTTTTTCTCATCTCTGAGAAAATGGCATCTTTCCTCAAGAGTTATAAACATTCTCATTAGCTACCAAGTGTAGCCATCTGACATTTTGCCTCCTTCTAAAGGGACAGCCTGAAGGCATAAGAAGCTCAAACACTTATACACTGACAGATGTGAGACGCAATGCCACAGGGGACTACAAATGCTCACTGATTGACAAAAGAAACATGGCGGCTTCAACAACCATCACCGTTCACTGTAAGTCACCTCCTGGAGACCTTCTTTACCTCAATGGTCTCTAATAATATAACCTGGCTAACTTTTCTAAGCACAGCCTTGTCTTTCTTAAATAACTTTGTATCGGTTAACTCTATTAAAACCATCAGAAAAAGTTCTTAGCCTTCATACAGGTAACCACAAAGATACTGAATCCTTCCATAAGTGTGGGAACTGCAGACTTGTCAATGGTAAAAACCTTTTCCTCCAAATGTCTTCAGTCAATTGTAAGACTAAGTAATTATCATATGAACCTTAAATAACTCATTATATATTTAAATATATGTGTACAGAATATATAAATATATATGTATAATATACATAATTTATTTTATGCAATTCTGGAGATGGAGCCCAGGGCTTTGTACATGCTAAGCAAGCCTTCTGCCACTGAGCTGTACCCCTAAGCCCTTTTTATATAGTGTTGATATTAACAGGATTTGCATTTTACCATGGAGAATTTAGACTCTACATCTCATTTTTAAATTACAGAATAATATTAGCAGCCATTTCAGTCAACACAGAGTTACTACAGATTTATCACTGGAAGACAGAGTAGACGTGAATAAAGTCCATTTATTAACTGAGTTTACCCTATGTAAAAGGATAGTGAACTGAAGGAAAGAGAACCTCTTTAAAATCACCTTGCGTGACATTTTTGGTAAATTATAATCTGCTTAGAGGACTCCAAGGGCTCCAAAATTATATTTAGTCTCCACGAATATGACGAGGGACCAGGGATGATCTACCAAGAAGAGCCATGTAGGGGACTGGAGAGATGGGTTAGTGTTTAAGAGCAGTTATTGTTCCTGTAGATGACCCAAGTTCAATTCCCAGGATGCATATAGTGGCTCACAACTATCTATAACTCTAATCTCAGAGGATCCAACTCTCTTCTGACCTCAGAGAGCACTAAGCACACACATATTATAAACACATACATGAAGGCAAAACTCTTACCCACACAAAACAGTAAAATAAAGCAATCTATCAAAAAGAAAAAGAACAGCCAGGAACCCTAAGTTCGTTATTTTGCAAGTCATGAAAGCTCATTTTATTAACATATCAGATGCTTCTTAAAAGTAATTATTTATTTTTATTGGCATAGCCTCCTGGGAATAATAGAACTCATATTGTTTTGGATAACTATGAATCTTGTTTGGGGATGCAGGCTGAAGGAACTTTTACCCAACAGTGCAATGAGAAAGATTTCTTCTCCTAGGAATGATCAGTTATAATCCAGCAGAGCATGAGGTGGCTGTGTCGTTTTGTTTTGTTTTGTTTTGTTTTGTTTTGTTTTGTTTTGTTTTGTTGTGTTTTGTTGTATTTTTTAGTTAAATGAGATTAAGAAGAGGTGAAGCATAGGCATTGAAGGTCATCAGAGAGAATGTCCTGTGTGTTTAGTAAAGGGTCCTCTACAGCACAGGGACTCCGAGGAACTGAAACATCCACAAGCTTTAAACAAGGGACCTGGGCTATCCATCTTGACCCCATGCCCTGAAAACAAACACCAAGCAGTTGTCCAAAAACATCCCTAGGGAGCAGTATCAAGGACATGAAATTCCCATACAATTGGAATGAAATTTGATTAGACAGAAGAGAGAAAGGAAACAAGGTCAGAAAGCATTCAAGGAAACTGCTCTAAGCACATGGTGCTGTGTTGTCTATCTACAATGCTTGGAAAACATGTAAGCAAGGAAGCAAAATTTGGAAGGAGACACAGGAGGGCACAGTGGGCAATAATACAACCAGATGGTTGCTTTTGATTGATGTTCGACATGTACCCTGGGGAGCCCTGTGGAAACAGTGAAGTGTTGAAAACTGTTAACAGCCAAGCCCATTTTCTGTCTCTTCTGCCCTCGTGCTCATAGGTCTGAGTGTGTCTGCCATCAGGCACTCATTAGGGGGGAAACAGTGATGTCTATGTAGAACAATAGTGCTATTTTTCCCTTCTGGGGACCAGTAAGTCATAGTACCATTTACCTAACAGTGTTATAAGAAGGAAAGCAAAGAAATACACCCAACAAATACAAATGTCTGTGAATAGTCCTCTGATATCCTCATCCATCATATCTTGAGGCTAATTACCAATATTCCAGCTCCTTAACCATGTGCTTATATTTAAGAGATGTTAAGTACACAGGCTCTAAAGAGGGGAGAGCTATTCTGTGTATAGTGTGTAGAACACACAGAGATGGCTAGACCACACACTACAAGGAAGAAGACTGGGTGGCAACTACATCGTACCTCAATGATAAGATGTAGAAGGAAGAAAAAAATCAAACAAAATATGGGGGAAGGTAATTGAGTTCTGGTGCATTTCATTCGATTCAAATGTATTCTTATTTTGACAGATTGATTGCAACATTGAGTTCTAAGGCTTGAATGTCTCCTTAAGAGCTAATGAGTTATAATATTTATCATCATTTTATTATATATTAAGTGCATACATGAAAATTACATTTTGCTAATTTTTTTGGCTCCTTGGTTTCTAAAAGTACAATTTGTTTCCCTCTCATAAAAAATTAAGCAAATTATAGGTAGAAAAGCCACATCCATCCATGCACAGGGATACAGAGCTGACTTTGCAATGTGCCCATATTCCTACAGATTCTCTTCTGCCACATCTTACAGACAAATTCTTCATCATAGCCTTCAAAGTCCATCTTTATCCTTCACAATTTGGGTCTTTTCACTGGCAGGTTCTTGACTCTGATAAGTTTCTCTCTGTATAATTTTGATGCAAATGTAATTCACATACATGTTCTAACAAAACCACTTTCTCCACAGTTGGGTGCAGCCACTAATATTAGTATGAACTAGGTAGTATACTTCTTCAGTCACTCATTTAATAGCCATGACTCCTCTGAGCCTTGATACGCCAGGTCTTGTGACTATATCAGAGACAAATCAAGGCGTGACCATGATGGTTACTCTCGTGATGGTTACTGCTTAATAGCAAAGACAACCACTGAGAATAACATTGATGGATTGGGAAGACGCCTTAGTCAGTACTCAGACTACTGCACAATTGAGAGAAATTAAATTCCAATCCCCAGCAACCAAGAAAAAAAGACATGGATAGGTAATGTCTGTAAACCCAGAACTGGAAAGGGCAGGAAGGGATAATAAGAAACAGCCAGATCTCCGAAGCTCATTGACCAGCCAACATAGACAAAATGGTAGGTTCCCAGTACATAATTAAAGATGATATTAAAAGGCTTGATGCCCCAGTGTAGGGGGATGCTAGAGTGGTGAGTTGGGAGTTGTTGAGTGGGTGGAAGAGCACCATCATAGAGGTAAATGGGAGGTGGGAAGAGAGGGTAGAATGGGGGGGGTGTTGAGGGGAAACCAGGAAGGGGATATCATTTGAAATGTAAAGAAATAAAAGGATTAATAATAGTATAAAAGATGATTTTAACCAATAAAATTATAGAATGAAGCAGCAAGTCAGCTGATGTTGACATCTGGCCTCCATACACTTATGCACACAAGCGCTCACACACACACCCTTTTTTGCACACATAAACACACATATACACATGCTAGCAAGCATACCATCACATCCATATATCACACATATTTATTTGTAAAAATAACACAGAAAATTGTGAGCAAGTTGCAACCAAATCATGAAAGAGAAAAAAAAAACTACAAACAAACGCACTTGTGGTCTCAACTTAATTCTATAGTTAGATATACATTCTGTAAGTTATGAGAGCAGTACCACATGATGCAATGTTGATCAACCTGATGAGCACTCTTATTTATTTATTTATTTATTTATCTATTCATTTATTCACTTATTTATTTATTTATTTTTGGTTTTTACCATGTGGAAAAGTTGACCCAAGATCCCCACATACCAAAGCACTTAATTGTCAGGAGACTCTGACAATATAGTGTCTCTTACACAAAGGCTTTCTGCTTTGAAACTCAGTTTGACTGTGTTTCCTTTACTGCTTTAGTCATTGCTTATGCCACTATGTAGAATTTCAACAGGTAATTAGTGACCTCTGAATGTGTAATAGGTTTCTCACCAGGTTTTGAACTCAAGGGTGATGGACTTCTGCACAGTGCACGGTATGCCCCACACTATTATGTCAAGTCAGCGCTCGTGTACAGATCTTCCATTAACTACAGCATAGTGACTGTGTGACAATATTTGTTCCATTGAATTGCATTTTCTTCCTACAAATCACACCATAAGTTTACATTTTAAAAATCATTTTTTACCTGAAAGGCTCAACATCTTTAGTCATATTTATCCTATGTATTTTTTAAAATTATCTGTTGAAAGTGTACCAATAATAGGTCTTATTCACAATTTCAACTGCACAGAAAATGGAATAGCATTTCAGAAATAATTCAACTATTTGTCAATTTTCTCTGAAGAAGCATCTACACTATGTGATAGATACTTTTCCCATTTATCACCTGCTGTCTAAATATATGTGATTTTTCTACTGCTGTGTCTTATCAACTCTTTTTTCATAACATTTATCTACTCATTTTTATTTCCCTCCTGAAATGAGCTGATTTGTTTTTCTTAAGGTGATAGTTCCCAAAGAAATATTTATATGTACCACAAACATTGTTATGTTAACAGAAAATTAATGAAAAAACCAATTAGTTGACCACATGTTTGTCCAAGCTCACTTCAATGCTAACTTGTAAGGCTAAGGTGAATCTTGTCTAGTCTAATTCTTTACTCACATAAGTCAGTTCTGATATTTCAGGTACAGATTTTAAAAAAAATGATTTTGTTTTTTATTTTAGCCTTTCACATCCAAAATATATCTACTATTTTGCTTTCTTGTAGTTTTCATTTTAAACATTTTTTCCTGTCTCACAGACTTGGATTTATCCTTAAACCCAAGTGGGGAAGTGACCAAGCAGATTGGTGATACCCTGCCTGTCTCGTGCACAATATCTGCAAGTAGAAACGCAACTGTGGTGTGGATGAAGGTAAGTCCTGGTCTTTTGCTGACTTCCCGCTCCTTAGCATGCGTTCTTTGCGCATTCTTTTGCATTATGGTTTACATCCCAATATGTATATCTAGACTTGGCTTGTATGCTCACATCCATGCGTTCTTTCACTCCTCCTCTCTAGCGTTTGTCTGATCACAGTAATTTGTAGAGGCACTCAGCCACACCATGGCATTGTTAATGGCTGGGCTGCAACATAGCTTGGTGCACTGCTTTGTGATTATATAATGAAGAGTGATCCACACATGCACGCACACACACAAGCCCACGCAATTAAGTACTTTAAGGACAAACCTTATAGAGTTGATTTTAGCTGACATTATTCTGACATCCTGGCTGTCGTATCTATGCGAAAATGTAGCTGTTGGTTATTTTTCCCATCATTCATAATGAAATCAAGGCAGATTGATCAGAAAACTCACAAGTAAGATAGCGAGAGACTCAGGCCCATGCATTCTGGAGTATGGATGTTGTTCTGGGGCCATACCCTTTTTATTCCTCTTTAGTGTCCAGACAACTTTTTCAGTCTCTAAAAGCTAATTCATTGTAATTGTGAGCTCTTTGATGCTGGGGAGATCCTTTCACTTCTGGCCCTTAGGAAACAACTAGAATATTCTAAAATGTTGTTCGGGATCCTCTGTGCAAATTCATGTAGTCATATAACTCTAAAATAAAGACTGTGCCTTGGGGCCCAATATTTCTACTTTTTTAGAATAAAAAAAAAAAGATGAGGGTAAATAATTGGTGTTCTGAGTCCAGCTTCTCCTTAAAGCAGAAGTCCATGACCACGAAATCACCATTTACAGCATTGCCTAGTGTTTCCCAATATTCAGAGGATAGCATGGACAGTAGTAGCTCACTAAGGAAATTCTGAGAAAGTAAATCAAATCTATACATCATTTGAAAAAGGAGTTTAAGTTATTTTTATAGCAATCATGCAGAAATTTCTAAGACTTCTTCTAGACAAAATATTTCTGTATAATGCAATATGCTACAAATAAAACTACAAATACTCAGTCTCTGTCTCTCTGGTTTTTGTCTCTCTGTCTCTTGATCTTCTTCCCCTTTCCTCCTGTCCTCTCTTCTCCTCTCTGTAACAGGGTCTCACTATGTAGCACTCACTAGTCTCAGATTAGCTATGTAGACCAGGTTAGCCTCCAGCTTCCGAGTACTGGGATTAAAACTGTGTACTACCACATGAAGCGTCTTCTCATCCCTCAAGAACTTTCTTTTGCTTTCTCTTGGACACACTCTTGCGACAAAAGTTCTTCTCCCAAATGATTACATCAGTCATCATCACCCATAGTTAATATGTGCTATTTATATATGTAACAGTCAAATAGCCAGACAATCTATAGGCAAGTAGAACAGTCAATGATGGAACAAACACACAAAGGTATTTTACTTGAGAAATAAGTCTGCTACAGTAAATATGAAATACAGTCACCATTACTGGGTAAACCCTACTGTCAGTACCATTCAGCAACAATATTCCTGCTCATCATTTGTTCATGGGGAAGTAGATAAAAGAAAATCCTAGTGTACAAAGACCTATAATCTTAATTCTGTCTTATTTGCTGCTTTTTAATTTAATGACCTGAACATATGATCATCTTCTGATGTCAAGTAACTTTCTAATATATGCATAATTTCCCTTTCTTTCTTTTTTTAAATTAGAGTAGCAAGGCTTTCTTACTGATTGTTTTTTTTTTCATAATGTTCTTGAGATTTTATAACAAAACTCCAGTGTTTTGAAATAACCATTCCGCTACACTGAGTTTTGAGTGTTTTGCCCCACACTGATTATATTCCGTGAATTTCTTATGGAACTGTGTTAACACAGTAGTAAGAATTGACAATTAAGACTTTTACTCAATATAAACTCTTCATTTAGTTAATGCTCAGAACAATTAAATACAGCAAGACGACCCTATTTCCCAAATAAAGGAAATTCAGTTTGAGGAAATCATGAACTTGTTCAAAATTATCAACACTAGAATAGGGGGCTCCGAACTACAGCTCTACTTTGCCTGACTCCAATGTCTCTTAAGGAGAATCTTCAGACTCACATAATAACCTTGGGCTTGATTATTATAGAGCACATACATCTAAAGGCACAATTGTGAGGCTGCATAGATAGTTCATAAAGAACTCACATCCTACACTCAAGATGTGAGGGTCTTATATAAACTCCAGAACCCACCAGATATTATGTGGTGTCACCAGTATTGGGATACAGAGACAGATTGATCCCAAGAGCTTCTTAGCTAGCCAGCCTAGTCAAAATGGAAGCTTCTGGTTCAGTGAAAGATCCCATCTCAAGGCAATAATGGGGCAGATAGCAGAAGAAGACACCAGATGACCTGTACTGGTCTCCACAGCACACTTGTGCACAGGAGTACCCATCCAGACATGCAAGCACATGTACCTCACACATAAGCTATGCACATGCACACAATGTCATTCACAGTAATTAAAAATATAATAAATATAACATGGTTGTACCCCCGAAGTAATTGTGTTCTGTGTTTAACCAGGATAACATCAGGCTCCGATCCAGCCCTTCGTTTTCTAGTCTTCATTATCAGGATGCTGGAAACTATGTCTGTGAAACTGCTCTTCAGGAGGTTGAGGGACTGAAGAAAAGAGAGTCACTGACACTCATCGTAGAAGGTTGTGAAATGCTTTAGCGGCAATTATTTTGTTCTTCGGGAGTTTGATATTGGATTTCTTTTAATATTTCAATAGTAATATTCTAATTGTAATAATATTTCAGGAAAACCTCAGATCAAAATGACAAAGAAAACTGATCCCAGTGGTCTGTCTAAAACTATAATCTGTCATGTGGAAGGGTTTCCAAAGCCAGCTATACAGTGGACCATTACCGGCAGTGGAAGCGTCATAAACCAAGCAAGTATTTTCATTCTTGTTCTGGGCAACCCTTGTTCTCAAATTGAGTTTTATTTAGATACCTGAATTGTAGGTTGGTTTGGTTGGAATATAGAATATGAAACATAGAATATGCAATAAAAGCTCAGAAAAAGTGCTTGCTGACATCATAATTTTCTCTGAAGGCAACCATTCCTTAAATAAAGCATTTAAATCCAAGACCCATGGAAAATAGTTTTAAAACACTGTGTAGTGGTATCTGCCTTTAGAAGAATTAAAATTACTCAGTCTCTCCATGGTCACTAATTCCTGAGACACAAGTAATTAAATCATTAATGTATATACTTTTCTGAATCACAAACTTATACATCAAAGTATATGTAGCTGCCATTACTTTGCCTGTTTACTGTTTAAAAGATATTCCTTCTTTACCCTGGACCCTATGAGTTATGACCAACATAGTTACTGCTTGGAAACACATGCTCCAGTTTGCTTATTACAGTACTAAGACCAGAGCAAGAATGCCCAAATGTAATAACTATGTTACACCCTTCTGGACAAACAAGGACATTAATCTAAACAATATCTGTAGTCTTGGTAAGATACTTTGGTTGCCACAAAGGATTGCAACTTACAAATGCTATGAATATTTTGTTCTTAATACAGACACACAGAGAAAAAGACGAATAGATAAACAGAGAGAAAAAACAGCTTGTTGCTAAGATTTCAAAACTTTAATCCCTCTAATCAATGTTTGATGTACTCATATAATTTTACATTTTTTTTCTGTAGTGGGCCTCTTGTCTCCTTAGATTGTTAGAACCAGTTACAGAGTCATAGACATAGAACCAGTTAAAGTACATAGACTCTCCATTTAAAGTTTTAGCAGACACATTTAAAGCAAAAAGATGCAAATTAATTTTAGGTTGAAAACTCCACATTTCTCTGTGGAGAGAAGAACCACTAGTTCAGATGGTCTAATGTCCATGGTGGATCTGGGCTCTTGCCTGGAAATCATACAAACACATTTATATATGTTCAAACAAAGGGAACACTCATGGTGGTCCCGCTTGAAGCCAATGACTTATGACTGGGTTAAATACATTAGAGACACATTGATATAAAGCCCATGCCTGGGAGGACAGAGAGGAAAGAAGACCTCAGCCCTGAGAAGATGCATGTTTCTTTATTTGGAATAAAGTCCTGAATTGCTGACAATGTAAAGAAATACTTTTTAGCACCAAATGCTTAAAGTAAAATGCTAAATGATTATAAATGTTTCTTTCCTACAGTACTTTTTCTGTATTTCTAGTTAAGTGATATGTGCTATTGAAAAGAACATGTAGTTCCTGGGAAAGAAGATTTAAAAAAAACTATGAATATATCTGATGAATTAATTAATATAAAAATGTAAATCTGATGAATGAATGAATGGATATAAAAATATAAAAGGACATGCTAGAAATATGCAAGCATATTTTGAAAAGCCTGAAGTAGCAAGTCCAAAGACTCAGGGAATATAGCAGGTACACTTACCACAAGGATAGAAATAATAATGCTATTCTTCATTGTCACAGAGAAGGTTTGAGTCTAGCCTGAGGGACGATATGTTATTTTTCTTGTTCTAGGTCTGAGGTGGTTCATCCATAATGTTTTATTTGTTCCCCTTCCAAGGTATGATGAACCTAGTAGTTTACAGCCATGAGGTAGCTCCCAGGGAATAGAGGCTACTGCATGCCTATCCGCAAGACACATACAGAATAGTTAAAAACAAAGCCAAGATTGAAAAAAACAGAGGATACAGTCAAAATAAATGGCCAAGAAAGGGTACGAAGGCATGCTTGCTTGGGTTGTGCTACGTTCTGTCTAATCCTAAGAATGACTGAACTACATTGTTTCCTTTTATATTTTTAAATATTATTTTACGATAATAGGCAACACAAAAGTCAAATTTTCATCAACAGGTAGAAAGGCAGAGCTGGCACAAGAACGATGCAATTGAAGAGGGACATTCATGCTCCCAAAGGAGTCACTGTGCAGGATGGAAATGGGAAGGCTAGGCTTCTGTCAACAATGGAAAGAAATATCTGGTTTCCAGTTGGACACAGGAAGAGGCTTAGACAAAAGTACAAAAGCAAGAGGCACAGACATAGATGATTTTATAAGACATCTTGTTTACATCATTATTTCAGCCTTATGAGGCCGCTAATTATCTGACACTTGCCGAAGGGAATGGCTACATCCATCCCCAGAAGCCCAAGGGCAGGGGCAGGGTGTTGCTGTCCGAGGTTCTGATTTCCAGAATGAGTGCTCTTCCTATTCCTCACAGAATACTGCTGATATTCTCCCAGCATTCCGTGGGGCCCAAGACTGCCTCCCGCCCCGCCCACCCACTCCTGTCCTCATTCTATTCAAAAATTGTTGCTTTCATGAGAGACTAATGTAGCTGTACATGGGGTGCTTGTCTTATGACTGACACTTCCTCTGTGATCGTAGGAATACTACAGTCTATTCTGAATCCTCCAGAGTTTATCCACAAATAAAACACCACAGAAATGAAAAAAATAATTTTCAGGCAAAAAAATAAATAAATAATAAAATAAATAAAAATTTAAAAAAGATTCAGGCAATATGTATGCTCCTTTATTTTTTATTTCCCTTTAATTTTTTGAAAAGCTATTTTCATGCAGTATGTTCTGATTACAGTTCTATAGTTTCTGTACCTTTATCCCCACTGAAATTTACATCCTTGCTTTCTTGAATTTGAAAACAAACAAACATTTTTTTTAAAAAAATTACAATGAAGTAAGATAAAAAAAAACCTGGAATATGACAAAGCAGGGGAACGAAAAGGCACAAGAAACACATAAATATATTCTCACCTCAGAGATCCCATACAAACACAAAATTGGAAACCATAATATATATGCAAAAAAAATCTGTAAAGTAAAAAACAAAAGAACCTCAAAAATGGGGTAAGAATCTAAACAGAGAATTCTCAAAACAGTAGACAGAAATAGAAATATCTGAGAAGCACTTAAAGAAGTGTTCTTTGTAGGGAAATACAGATCAAAACCATTGCATTGCTTCATTGCATTGTGAGTGTATCACATCCAGTGATGCCTCGATTTGTGCCTCAGAACAACCAAAAGCACGTAAGCCATCACTGAAAGATCCACATTTTTTATTAACAATGAAAAAGTATGAGAGAAACAAATGGTTTTATTCACCCCAAAACAAATCATATATGCATGGCACTTGGATATAACATTTTATGATAAGAGATATGAGGTAAAAAAAATAGTATCCACTGCAAAGAATTGACATAAAAGAATAGATGTCTACAGCAAAAAACACTGACCTCATTCACAAATAAGCTCTAATGTTCACTGAAGGGAAACTGGTGCTTACAAGATTAATAGCATGCTTTTAAACAAGTATCATGAAAAAAAAAGTTTAGCTGACACTGAGCATATATATCAGGGGGAAAATGACTGATTGTTATGTTAAAATTCCCAAAAGAATCATAGACGGAAAAAAATGTCGTTATTGCTTTATTAATCTCGTTTCTGCCCACTGTAAAGCTGTAGATGACCTACCTGGAGAGTCCTTATCTATGCTTCCCACACACCTTAAAAACAGACTGTAGGACACCACACTTGCCCTGTGTCATCTACCACTATTCTTTCCCAGGCTTGTAAAATGCATCTTCATTTCTAAATTCTTCTCCCTTCTTCTTCCAGACAGAGGAGTCTCCTTATATTAATGGCAGGTATTATAGTAAAATTATCATTTCCCCTGAGGAGAATGTTACATTAACTTGCACAGCAGAAAACCAACTGGAGAGAACAGTAAACTCCCTGAATGTCTCTGCGAGTGAGTATTTCATTTCTGGCATTAAAAACCGTAAGAAAATTTGAAGTTATTCTTCATTAGCTTTACATCTTCAGTCCCATCTCCCTGTACTGCATGATGGTAAGTTTCACGCTTTTGTTTGGCATTTTGATATCATCGCCATGAGGTTCTGTTTTCTTTTTTACCTGGTTTCCATTCTTCTACTACCCTTGTCTTTACAGTTTAAGTCACTTCATATATTAGGACCCAGACACTTTTTGTAGGATAGAAATCCACCCAAGAGCAAGGGAAAATAAGAAACCAGTTGCTCGTACTTAATCCATACTATGGATCCAAAGTCAGATAATTCAATGGTTATTTTAAAACACTGTTGTAAAAGGTATACACTTGATAAAAATTTAATTCTAACATTAGTTTGCATTAAAGTTTGTTATATATTTATCCTACCCTTGTTTTATACAGAAATGCCACAAATTTGGCCAATTAACAAATTTGTAGTAAAAATGTTATGAAAATTAATAAAATCAGGTTGCAAAAGTTTTCCTTCTCTCATTGAGTTTGAATCATAATGAAAATAGATGAAATCATCTTAGAGAAAATTAAATGTATCTATCAATATTGAAATCCTAGCTTATATGTTTTTGAGAGAGAGAAAACATTTTGAGAACCGTGATTTATTGGAAAATTAGACACCATTTTCAGTCCCATTACTATTCTCATTGCTGTGTTACCATGGCAACCTTAAATCAGGACTGACCTAGAGTAGGGTTCACTTTTAGACAGGATGCTAGCTGACCTGCTGCCAAATGTTTATTTCTTGATCGGTTGGAATCCTTGTATTAGTATATTTTGAATATAATAGCTAGAAATTTATAGAACAAAACAATTTTCAAAAGATAATGGTCCCTAACAGATGAACTAAAATATAAAAAACCCAGTGGATTAACTGAAGAGATGAACTAAACAAAATTAACTTTAAAATACAATCATTGACTTCTCATAATATAATTCAGTGAGTATTGATTTGGACTACCTAGAGAGAACCCATCCTTATTCTTTTATTTTAACTGAACAGTGTTGTTTTGTTTTTTTAACTTGAACCTGTTGAATGAGATAGTTCAGCTTTCTCAGTATTTAAAGCAGTCATTTTCAAACTTTGTCCTACCTGAGCAGTTAAGAAGAGGAATGCAGGACTGAATTGTAATCTAACACCATGGAGAATTCTGATGCACACTCATGTGTGTTGAAGAACATTTATGTAATTTAATGATAATCCACCAGAGCACTGAGTTTTAATTAGCCTAAAACCATAGCACAGTCAGCAACCTGGAAGTGAGGCAAGCATCGTATAGGGTACCATGTAATCTCTAGAACACCCTATTTATAACTTCAACCCCAACTCTTGCTTTGAGGATACCATTAGTATCCCTTCACACCAACAAATGAAAATCAATTCTCCTAAATAGGGGCAAAAAAAGTTTAGCACAGATGAGAAACAGAGTATTGTAGATTTAATAGGGACCACCTTGTTGTTCCTCAAAAGAAATTCTAGTGAAAGATACAGTCAGTAGGAAATTAATATAGATTTTAGATAAATACTGCAGCTTGCTGGTATAAATTTTCTCTAGTACATTAAAACATTTGTATTTTTAACTCCTTTCTTTAAAATAAGACTAATTCCTCTGTATAAACATTATAGGGAAGATTTTGCTCTATAAAGTGTGATTTTTTTTCCTTTGCTCTTAGCTCTAGAATAGCTGTTTTATTTAATTTATTACATCATACTATAATGGTAAAGGTGGCTTTCATTTATCAACAGATTTTGTTTTTAATTTCATATTAACATTTTTCATTTCAGTAAGTTTTCCAGAACACGATGAGGCAGACGATATAAGTGGTAGGTACTATGCACAGACTCTTCTTCCTTGCCTATCAGCTCAAGATTTATGAAGTGTCCTTGTCTGAGTGACTTCCTTAGCTGTCCAAAATTTGACTTGAATTTCAATACTGAATGAGACAAGATAGTCGATATTCTAAAAAACTTTACCCTTCCAAAAATCACAAGTTTGCATGTAAACCACAGTAGTGATCTCTTAGCCATCATTAACAATATGTCATCACAACGACAACATCCCTTTAAACACTTTAGCACTGGCTATAGCTGCATGGTCTTTTCTTCTTTGTTGTAGATGAAAACAGAGAAAAGGTGAATGACCAGGCAAAACTGATTGTGGGAATTGTCGTTGGTCTCCTCCTGGCTGCCCTCGTTGCTGGTGTCGTCTACTGGCTGTACATGAAGAAGTCAAAGTAAGTTGTACAGAAAGGTGCTTGCTCTTCACAGCCTCTGACTTGAATCAATCCAGCATGCTGAGTGTGCTTGCTCCTGCTGTGGATGTCATTTCTAAGATAATAGGACACATCCCCAAATTGAGCACACCACGTTTTGTTTCACATCATAGAGAGTATGGGACCAACATCAAGGGTGTGCCCAGGGGTGTCCTCATGTCTCCTTATCACTGTTAGCCAATGTTCTGAGCCCAGTTATTTTTGTTGTTGTTGCTTTCTACCTAGGTAGATTTTTTTAAGCACTTGCAGCTTAGATATAAAACATTTTAAAGTTTTTGTTTGATGTTGATTAGTTCAAAGAAGGTACGTATTCCAGGGCCTGTGAATGACTGAGCAGTGCCTGATCTGGCCAGAAATAAAATTGCCACTGAACTGAGGATATCTTCTATGTTCTAGTTAAATGACTTTATCCCATGTGAGAACCTAATTAAGAGGTGGAAAAATCATTACTTTGGCCTTAATGAAAACACTGATTAGATAAAATACTACAAATGCATTTAAAATGCTTTAGATAAGGGTAGATTAAAATGATTAGAATCATAAAGTGCAGCATGCAGGATGGGCCTTTAAGATCTAACAGGGCTTATACTAAGTGTCTGGTGACGCTAATGGTGATTATCGATGAGTACATGTCAAGATTTCGATGTACATGATTTCTGTAAGACAGACACATCCCCCACATTAGGCTGATGACATTTTGTGTGAGTTCCTGGTGACTACATTACCAGCAGAAGGGGAAATGGAATGTCAAATTTTGCATACTTATATTGGTTTGGTTTATTTGTGTGTTTGGTTTGTTTTTGGAACTTTGGAAATCTTGTTTGTGACTCTGGGACTCACTCCTGGTTTCAAACAAGGACTTTGAAATTACCTCTTCTAAGTGAATTAACTGTTTTCACAACAAAATATCTGTAGCTAGTACCAATCTGGAACACAGTTTTATGCTTTCATTGTGTCTTAATTAATCTGTCTAAAAAATATCAAGAAATATATCTTATCAAAAGAGATAAAGTGAGCTCAAACCTACATAATCTTAATCTCACCATCTAAGTGTGCCAACTCAAGATCTGAGTGGAGTTTCCTGGCAGGGAGACATAGCTGGGAAAGGTGGATCTCGGAACTTCTGTAGACACCATTAATATTCATATTTTACCTGTGAAATGACTTTTTATGATGACTAATTATAATTTGCAGAATTGTTTGTCCTGAAGACACAATAACTAGGCTTTACCCTATCTCAGGATGCTTTGCTGTTCTTTGTCCATACAAAGTTTTCTGTTGTACTTATGACTGATATACATGATGTCCATTCCCACATGGAGAGCACAGTCACCCCTGTTTATATGATAGCTCATTCCTTCTAGATCAGTGTTTCTCATGCTGTGGCCCTTTAATATAGTTTTTCTCATGTTATGGTGAGCACCAACCATACAATTAGTGTAGCTACTTCATAACTTTAATCTGCTACTGTTATGAATTATAATGTAAATATATGATATGCAGATGGTCTTAGGTGACCCTGTCACCCAAATATGTCACCTGCCTCTCCAAGGGGGTCACAACCCATAGGTTGAGAACCACTGTTTTAGTGCATCTCTCCAAGACAGCTAGTATATTGGTTAGACTTTTTCAGAGAATGGAATGTGTGTACATGCACATGTGGGGCAGGAGGCAGGGAGTATATAGGAGGGAAAGAAGGAGGAAAAGGAGAGATGCAAGGGTGGCGAATTACTTTACATGGTCATTGAAGCTGTAGTCTCTGGGTCTTTAAGTGAGAAGTTTGAGGTGCGTGACATCAGGTGTCCAGCTCGAGCCTATGTCCAAAAGGCTGAGGACCAGGAGAACTGATTGGATAAGTTTCGATCTAGACTCAGTGGGATGGAGAGTGTGAAGGGTCAGAGTTTCAGCCTGAGCCTAGAGAGAAACAAGTTCCAGCGTAAGTGCTGGGACTGGAGGTAGTCCTTCCCTGCTAAGCCTTTCTATGCTCTTGGTACCTTTAAGGATTGGATGACATACACACATAAGAGAAAACAATCAGCCTTACCAGGTCTACTGATAACTATGCTCAGCACATCTAGAAATACCCAGTGACACAATAGAATATTGTTTGATAAATGTCTGGATATGACATGGCCTAATCAAGTTAATATATATAGTTGATCATTACAGTCGATAATGAAAATTATATATGAACATTTAACCTACAAATATACCAATAGAGTTATAGGTATGGGACCTATGAAAAATCTAAAGAGGACAGCTTATACCATGTGAAAAGAAACGCAAAATTGTCAAGAACTAGGTATTCTAATACAGTGATATAGCAATCTTATACAAATCTCCCTGTATTTGCAAAAGTTTCTTTATGATAAAAAATAGTTCTCAGTTCATAAATCCATGATGAGAAACACATCTGAAAGTCTAGGGTCTAGGATTCATTCATTCTACTAGGACTTCCTATTTAAAAATGAAACTAAAATCTCTCTGTGTCCGGAAAACAAGCTGAGACACGAACTTCAATCCTCTGTATTATGGTTAAATAAATTTCAAGTCCTGAGAGAACCCTCAGCATCTTAATCACACTCTGTTAATGGCTAGTATCTCATCAGATATCAAATATTCTATGAATAAAAGAAAAGTGTCCTTGTGTTACATATGGTAACCAAAAATCCAAATCACAGATAAATCAATGCTAGACACTTTGTTTAATAATGTCATTGGGTTAGGCCTCCAGCATTCCCTTTAAATTAAGGGCCAGGCTTAACCTGTGACAGCTACTTAACTGAAAAGTGTACCAAACTTGATAGACTGAATAATATTGGTAATCAGTGTAATAAACTCTTACATATTAAAGAGACTTTTATGAAGAATGTGTGGGAGACTTCGGATTTCTAAATGCTTTTAATCCCTTGCCTGAGCCTCTGGAATAAGCTGACATTTGTGCAATATGAGTGGGTGTTTAACCCCTTTAGATACTGGCAGAGGAAGTGTAGATTCATCCTTAGAGATTTCAGAATCTCTAAGACCAATTTTTGCAATGCACTTAGCAAAGCAATGGAGTTTTCGGAACGTGAGAGGGATGATCTCTGAATTAGTTATGGTAAACATCATTGGGAAGGTAAGAGAAAAAATAATTGCCAAGTAGAGTTGAAGAGTACATTCACTTATATATTTAGTGGGTTTTACATTCTATATAAATTCACGTGCATTCGATAACCTCAATAGTACTGCTTTTTCAATTAAGATTCCTCCTTGGACTTTGCCTTTGTACATTTAGTATCATGCCATGGGGAGGAGCATGCGACAAGTTTACGGATGGCATGGCCTTTCCATTTGTATTAAGAGACAGGGTTATCCAAGTTTGGCCTTTTCTTTCTACTTATAATTTGGTAAAGCATCCAGAAGGGGAAAAAAGAAGAAAAAAAGATAATGCCCCATTATTCCCTCAAACCATAAATTATAAATAATACAGTAAAAGGTAAAGAGGAAACAGAGGATATGCTGTCATGTCTTCTTAATTACAGTGACACTGACACCAAGTGCAGGACCAGGGCTCCCCTCTTAATACTGTTCTGACCCGGAAGCCCTCAGAGGGAAGGGCTCACAGCAAAGCAGAGCGTTTCTATTTTTAAAAGATCACAGTTTGCTTTCTGTGGAAAACTATAACTACCCGACCCTGTCATGAGTAACCTTGGATCTGTTGTGTATTGGGGGGAAATTGAAGTTATTAATATCTCACAAACTCAATTTTTACCTCTGTAGCAAGTAAGAAATATGTGCCTTTTAGTATTTGTATTGTGTGAACTTATAAATGAAGCCCTCAGAAAAAGCAAATCATTGTTGTTTTTGTTATCTTTTCCAAGGAAAGGGAGACATATCTCTCCTTGCCTTAAGCCAGGTTGTTTTCTGTATCCGGATTAGAATGTTAATGGACACAGAGTCGAGTCGTGCTGTGAGATGCAGTAGGATCTTCTTGCTTTCATGGAGACTGAGGGTTTTTAATCTTCATTTTTATCCTTCAATATTTTGCTTACTATAAGGTCCAAATAGTCACTGAGTCACTGTTAGCTAAAATGGAAAGGCTATTTTCTGATTTCTTTTTCTTTTTTTTTTTTTTTTTTTAGCAGAGAACATAAGCATTCCTTACTTTAGTGAGAAATTTCTCAGAACAGTCTCAAAGTCTAACAATAGCAAACTGGAAAGTGGTAGCAATAAACCCGTCTGTTTATTCTCCAAGTCAAGAAATTGCTACCCCCTCTCAGCTGGGATTAGAGATCTCTCCTTCACCTCTGGTTTTTCATTAAGGTTAACCCAAGAGCAGACAAATTCTGTTGACCAAGGAAGAGGGGAAAATAAGTATTATCTTGGCTGTGCCCCTAATCACCTGTGCAGGAGTCAATGGTCAGTCTGCTGGCAGTGGCAATTTTCCACTGCCAAGGTGCCTGTCCTGAAACTGATAGTTCTCATACCTTTTTGTAGTATTATTTAGGCACACTATAAAATATAAATCACAGAATTTAATCCTGCAGTCGGGAATGGTTAATGCGTGCCTGTTTTTGAAAACTATAAAACTTATTAAATACTGCAGTATAAAGTATTTGGTTTTAAAAATATAAAATTCTGGGGTTATTTATTTATTTCAATGACACCTCGCAGCATTGGGCTATATTTGTTGAACTTACATGCTCAAGAACTTATTTTAGTTTACCACTTCCCGTCTTCACTAAAGTATTGCTAAAATAAAGCCATCCATAGAGGCCAGGACAGATGACTTCTCCACCTTCTTTCCTGGAGAACTAAAAGCAAGAATATAATCACTTGATGACATCATTAGAAAGAGGTTCTTTCCAGTGTAGTACCTTCTTGAGAAGATATTTAAAAAACAGCTTTAGATCCTTAACAGCACTGCATTTTCAGATGGGTAGTTATAGATTTAGACTGGTCTACCTAGTAGTCACATGGCCTATGGCAACAGCTCGTTGACCTCAGGTGGTTGAGATTTGTTCCTCACCTAGACATTTCTCCAAAACACGCACCATGTTGATTCACACACCACCCCTATGGGATTTGTGCCTCACCTAGAGATTTCTCCAAAACACACATGTTGATCCACACACCAGCCCTATGTGTTGTTCTTCCCTCTGTTTATAGAGAACATTGTTCAGGAGGAAGGATATGGCCAGGATCTTATAGTTCAAAACTGACACCAATGCTCACTGTTTTAGGGTTACTATTGCTATGATGGAACACCATGACCAAAGTTACCTGGGTAGGAAGGCATTTATTTGGCTTACATTTCCAAATCATTGTTTATCATCAAAGGAAGTCAGGACAGGAACCAAATAGGACTGGAACCTGGAGGTAGGAGCTGATGCAAAAGCCATGGAGGGAAACTGCTTACTGGCTTACTCCCCATGACTCATTCAGCCTGCTTTTTTTTTATATAGAATCCAAGATACACAGCCCTGGGATGATACCACCCACAATGGGCTTTGTCCTCCCCTATCAATCACTAATTAAGAAAATAGCTTCAAAGAATCAATGATCCAAGGAATGATGTGGGGTCAGTCAGCTATGCTGTAAAAGCACACAGTCACACACACTTGGTAGACGAATCATGATCCAATGGGCAAACTCCAACCATTGTATATGTACACATACATACACATACTCACTTTTCATGGATTAAAGTAAAGCTGTAACCACTTTACATACGTACACATACATACATTTGGTGGATGGAGCAAAATTCCAGTAAATAGACTCCAACAACTTTATTTTTTCTCTTAATCTTTTTATAGCATCCACAACAATGTTCTCTATGGAAGGAAAAGTTTACCTCATAGCCACAAGTTACACATTCTCTGAAAACAATCACAAAATCATACTCTTCAAAAAAAATTAACATCATTACACAAAAGGAGATTACAAATTATTGATTATGTATTCCTCTTTTGAAACTCATACCTAACTAAACATTTTATCCATCTTTCTCTCCACAAGTTCATCATAACCCAGAGCAACAATACTTTTGTCATTGATTAATAAAGTTTAAGTAAGCCAAGTCTATAGTAGCAAGGTCTTTCCTACGCTTAGCTGACAACAATTTGTTTTTGGCAAGAAATAGTCTATCTTACATCTTGTTTTTGAAGTCTTCTTCAACGAGACTGTCTAATCATCTATTTTCTATTCTATGCTCAAAATTATTTATTCTTTGTTCATAACTGTGGCTTTTCATGGTGCAAACCAAAAACTGTGACCACATCCCTAGGAACTCAGACCCAACCTAGAGTGAAATGTTTTCTTTGATGATTAACTTATCCCAATCCCATTTCTTTCTTCCTACTACAACTATGTGTTTTCAGTGCTTGAAAGCTCACTGTACCCTTTTTCTAACCTATGAAGCCCTTACTATTCTACAAGGGAGGGGCACATTCTACTCTTAATTCTAACTTTACTGTATGTTTCTGGCAAGACAACTTAAACCATCTCCTTAAATTTTCTGTCAATTTCCCTAACTTCCTAAAACCATTTAAATCAAATCAAGAGTTCTGTAAAATCATTAATTCATCTAAACAATATTATTTTATGGAAGTCTGTCTTCATATTTATCTGTGGGAAAATTGTCCAATTTTTGAGTGGACTCTCAGAAAAGCTCACCATTGCAGATCCTTCCTCGTGGCATCTTCCACTTCAGGCTTGCTTATATATCTTTCTCAATTGAAGTTTCCTTCAACAGATGACTGTAACGGTGTCAAGATGACATAAAACTAGCCAGGACACCCACAAAGCCCAAGCCTCCCCTCGCTGCCTCACAAGTTATACTTCATGATGGAAAGAGTTTCCACTCACACCTTATTTATTAAGATTCTGCTATTTCAATTTTCTCTTACAACCAAAGATACCAAAAATTTACTAATAAAAAAATGTTTATACCAGCAGTGATCATAATTAGTAGTTTAATCCATCTATAAAGGAGAAGCGCCTTATAAATACTATAAAGGAGAAGCGCCTTATAAATACTTTATTCTTCAAAACAGTGAATACATACTTTGCTAAAGAGAGTGACTTGAAAATCTTACCTTTGTTGGTTAGAAGTGGAGTTCTAACCCACTTAATTCTTTCAAATCTCTGGAAACCATCCAAGATTAAAAGAATATATTTCGTAAAATTCCGTCTAATGAAAAAAAAAAAAAAAGAGGCCATGAATTTGAAAGAGAACAAGGAGAGATACAGAAATTTTGTAGGGAGGAAAGAGAAAAAAAGAAACAATGTAACTATATATTATAAGCTCAAAAATAAAATAAAAACTTGTTAAAGGAAAAATAAAAGATGAGAGAGAAGTTCTCAATAAAGTGTGTGCGAATCTTACCTGTCCACATGCAGTCAAGGCTGTTTTCCCCTTCTCATCTCCCCTCTCCCCGCCCCCACGCCACCATCCGCCCACCTGACCTTGGTACAGCTTATGAGGGTTGCACAACAATGCAGCGCTGTGTGTAGAGCCTAGATTCAAAGATGCTGGAGTCTGACTTCTGCCTCTGCTACTTGCCAGCCGTGTGAGTGCAGACAGGTTTAGTTTAGAGATTTCCTTGTAAAAATGAAATGGACAAAGAATAAACAGTGCTGTGCATGTGAACCACTGGGCCTTGTAAGTGTTAGCGGTGACTGTGTCAGGAAGTGGCATTAAGACAAGAAGGGAGCAAGTCCTTGTTGTTAACTTTTTCTTTGCTATTCTTTATTGGGTTGTTTCCTATCCGTTTATAAATTTAAAAGTCATTGGTCTCAAGCTGTCCAACACATATTCCATAAATACACTGCAAGTTTTGTGTTATATGGAACAGACTCTTTTTCCCACACTGCAAGCAAGGGTGGTTCCACCTGCTTTTGCCTGGATAGACACACTGAAGGATGCAGGGATTCGTCCTGAGGACTATCATTTCCCTCCAGAAAATTCGTTCACCACTCTCATCTTGACACCTCTTTTATTTCGTACTTTATGGAATCACATAATTTGCAATGAATTTTCAGGTAACCACCTATAAATAGGACTGAATTAAAATCCCATCAGCTTTGTTGTTTTTCCTGTTCCCGTTCCTCCGATTTTGTTCTTCCCAAGCGTAGATATTTTTTCAGTTACTATTGCATTTTTTTTGATATTTAGATTTACTGTTCTCTTTTTCTAATTATTTGAAATAAAAATAGAGAACATGGATTTTTAAGCTTTTGTGTTTTATACCACAGCATTTAAACAGCCAATATCACATGGAGTAATATATCACTTATTATTTAAATATTTTGTTTTTGATTTTTTTAATTTATTTATTTAAGTATATGGACATTTTGTTTATGTGTATGTATGTGTACCATGTGTGTGCCTGGTGCTCACACAGATTGGAAGATGATGTGAGACTGGAGTTACAGATGGTTGTGAGTTACCGTGTGGGTATTGAAAATTAAACTCAGGTCCTCTGCAAGAGCTGGCAGTGGTCCTAACGGCTGAGCCATTGCTACAACCCACTACTGTGCTACTTACATTCCATAAATAGTAATACACTGTGTTTTTCTATTTATTAAGTTTAAAATATTTTTTAAATTTCTCAGTGTATTCTTTGTAATCACATGAGTAGTGGTCTACTAAATCCCAGATATTTGTCATTTAACTTTTGTTATTGTTGTTAACACTGTCTGCTCCACTAAGCATTTCACTCGTGGTCTACTTTAGGATTTGTTTTATATAAGTGATTCCTAAGATCACTTGAAAATAAAAGTGCATTTATGATGGGTGAGTAAAATCTTCTGGAGTGACCGGGGTCAAGTGAAAAATAACCATTTAAATCATCTTAATTTTTTATGTCTCTTCAAATATATGAAATTATATGCTGTGTAATGTGAGAAATTTGTAGGCATGTGCTTTCATGTTTCCATTACTTATTTTTTGCCTCTTAGGATATTTTTTACCTTGACAAACTTAGAATCTTCACTATCTTTTGATATTATTTTTTGCTCTAACTTTTTATCCCTTTTGTTGTAATTAAAGTAGGATATCACTGTGTAGCATAGGCTGGTCTCAGACTAGTGGACTTCTGCCTCAGTATCTCTATTCCTGAGATCAAAGCAGTGAGCCACCATGCCCAGTTCAGTGTTTCTTAGAACAATGAAGAGTATTCCTTTTCAATTTACTTGGCTGTTTCTCCTTCTAGAACTGTAGTGTGTTTGAATGGATCTAAGATGTTTGTGACGTCACTCTACTCTAGTCCAGTGGTTCTCAACCAGCTGGTCACAACACCTCTGGGAGTTGAACCAGTTTTTCATAAGGGACCACATATGAGACACTCAGTATATCAGATATTTACATTATAACTCATAACAGCATTAAAATTATAGTTATGAAGTAGCAACAGAACTCATTTTATGGTTGAGGTCATCACAAAACGAAGAACTGTATTAAAGAGTCAAAGCATTAGGAAGCTTGAGACTCAGTGATGTAATCTAAAACCCTTACCTCACTGGGTGGCGTGCATGCCTACTGACAGGAAGTGACATGAGATTTGTTTTTCAAAGTTATGATATTCTCCCACGTTTAGTCCTTTTGGATATACTCTCTTTTGTATAGATTTTCAAGTCTTCAATCTTTGGAATACTGAGCAATTTAAAAATGTCTCAACTTCCAGGCCAGTGAAAGGCTCAGACAGACAGACAGACATGGATGGTGATGGTACTTCTCTAGAAAAAAACAGGTTTTCCTCCAGCCTCCACATGTATGCACATGCACGCACACACACACACACACACACACACACACACACACACACACGCATGCAGACATGCCCGTGAACATTCATAAAACTTTGCTTTTTAGATTTTAGAATTTATATTGAAGTATTTTTATAGTTCTATTCTTTTTACTCAAGTATTTTTCTCTATTTTGGGGCTTGAGGTGTTAATAAACTCATTTGATAAATTACAATGATTTCATAAATTCTAATTTGTAGTTCTAGACTCAAGATGTTTGATTTAGTTTTAGAATTTCCTGATTTTCATACATCTTTTTCTTTATAATATTTGCAAACATTTTAATTCCCCCTTTTATAAGACTCAACTGGCAATTTAATTTCTTGAATATGTATTCACCCAGTTTTCACTCAGTTAATATGACATTTGTTTTACTTAATTTCAGTAAATTTTTTAGTAGTTGGTGTGCACTTTGGCATTGTATTGTTACACACTAATTTCTGTTTAGAGTCATACTCAAACTACTTATGAATAGGCTTAATATCTTTGAAGGTTCATTTTACATTTTATTAGGATAGGCACATCTGATGTCACAGAATCAAGGAAAGCCTCCTATGAATTTCCTGTGTTCATCTCTGCAGTTTTTCGCCTGTCTTCAGTAATTCCGCTGACTTCATTCTGGACCAAAATTGTTCTTTTCCTAAGATCTGTGCTTTGCTTGTACCCAAATTTTTGAAACACAATCCAGAGAGTGCCTACTGGCTTGTAGTCTGCATGATCAGAGAGGACAGCTCATCTAAGTTTCTTCTCTTAGAAGTCACAGACAATTTTTATTCCTGTTACCCACCCCTCAACAGAAAATTGAAGTGTTCATTTTTATGTTTTAATATTTTAACATATCTGTGAGCAGAGAGGTAGCTTGGTACATATTATTTCTGAATGCTCATAAACACTAATTTTTCATCTAAGTGTCAGTTAAGTTATTGTGAAAGAGATATTAAATTCTACACTGTATCTATTCACCCCTGTAGTTCTGTTAATTTTTACTTTATATTTTTATTAGGTGCATATTCTTTTAATTTGTATGACTTCTTGATGTATCAGAATTTGTTATTGCAGATAAAATAAAACATAACAATATGCCTTATTATGAGTTTCATATTGCCTGATATTAATAGCTACACTAACCACACTGTAATTTTGTAAGTATGCATTTTCTATTTTTTAATATTTAATTCTTTAACTATGTTTAAGAAGCATCTCATATAGAGTAGAATGGAAATGGAATGGGGAAATGATATAATTATATTATAGTCTCAGAATATAAAGGCACTAATTTTTATAAGAGATGATACTGAGATTAGATGTGTTCTCTTGATTGCTATGATTTTGGGGATGTATAAAAACTATAGTTATTAAAGTATACACTTAATATCTGATGGGATATTCACAGATACCCTGTCTGTATGATCACAGCACCTCCTAAAATCATGGAGTATGATATTATTCTAGTTCTGTCATTTCAGTGTAGGAGTTTTAACTTCCCCTACATGGGACAGGAGCAGGATGTGACAGTAGTGTCATAAGAATGAGAAAAAAGCTGAAGTACAATGTGTCAGATTGGTCAATGCAGTAGAATAAATGGCTCTGTGCTCCATTCGTATTCCATCCATTATGTTTTGCACTGTGAATAAAATATAAGTTAAACATGTCCTTTATTCTCAAGGATCTTCTGTTTTATCAAAAAGAAAATCTAAGGGGTTTATTCACATTTGATACTTTGTATAGCAGATGACTGGAGAGCTCCGCTCAGATGTTGAAGGAAAATATGTCTTTCTCTACATTTTAAGGCAAAGGGGAGATATATGTAGGATCTTGGGGTGCCTGAGAGTGTTGTCACTTAGGAAAGAGACAGATCACAGGTTGAATGAACCTTATTAAAATTGCACCTAACCCCTACACTAGCAGGATCCTTTCTAGAGGCATGCTGATTATCCTCCCATCATCTTTATTTAATAACAGAAAGGCAGGATATTCCCAGGTTGTTTTGTTTTGTTTTGTCTGTTTTATACAGCATTTTAAAAAGGATTGGATAAGCACAGAGTAAATACATACAATAAATAATCAATAGAAAACTTAGAGAGAGAAGACAAATACCTAGATAAGGGAACCACTACAGCTAATAAGCAAGAAGGATAAAATATCTATGTTGTATTAAAATATCCAGAAATCAAATGAGGAGAGGCAAATAAAAGCATAAGAAACATCCCAGGCCCACATGAATAGTCTCAATTATGTGTCTGAAGGCCTAGAAGGACTAAACAGCATGCAGCCCATACTGGTTGAAGTAATATTTTTATTAGGTCCGTATACTTTTAATTGGTACTATTTTTACCCATGACTATTGTGCTTCTCCATTCTCCCTCACTGCAATCAAAATGCAAAATGCTAGACTGTATTTACCCTATGCAAATATTGGGTGATGGGCTTGCGGCAAGTGCCATGTACCATTCAGGGTGTAGAAGAATGCAGTCTAGGGTGTGGACCTCAGCCCAGATGAGAAACAAGGCAGGCTGAGGCCAAAGAGTCAGTGGTTCCCAAACTCCCAGACATTCAGACACCTCTAGAAATCGCAAGGAGTTGGGAATGGAGGGGGCCCACAGGCTGAGGACAACAAGCTCTGGCTGAGGGGAGAAGGAACTGCAGCTTAGCTCAGGGAGAGAAGGTCCAGGAGCCTGGAGTGGCGTTGTGCTAGAGACTTAGGCAAGAAAGCTCTGTGGAGGAAGGCTTCCTCCAGACTCCCAGCAGTCCTGACTTGTCCATACTGTTTATTTATTGTCCATCATGATAAAAGAGTGCATACAACTTCCTCAGGTGGACCAGAGATTAAATACCTTTTGCAGGAAGGAATGTTTGGGAAAGGAAGCTCATTAGCTAAATCTTTAGGGCCCATCTACATACCTCATTAGCATGGAGAACTTTGTTCTGTGCTACATGGCCAGTGCTCATGTTGTTATGTAGGGAGTGTGGTCACATGTTCCAGGCCAGGAATCTGGTAGGGAGCAGGGAAACTCCTACCATAGTCAGATGGGTGCCAGGGATTGTGAACCCACTCAAACTTACCAGGTTTCCTGGCATGGTTCACTACCCACAGATTTCTTTTACCACAAACTATAAATGTTACAGACTTAAAGTTGACTTTCACTAAAAAGTCAAATACCAATGAATATGTATGCTATGATTCTATTTATCTATAAAATATATGAATAGCTAAAACTATCCTGTGGGAACTGAATTTGGGCCACTTTGAGGAGGAAGTAATGGCTGAGGAAACGTAAAGGTCTGTCACTGCTTAATTTCTTGAGTTCAGTGCTACTTACAATTACATAGGTAATTTTTTCAAAATTCACCAAATTTTTCTCAGATAGGTGTATTAGCTTGAGTGGGTTTTATCATTCAATACAGCACTTTTCCAAGGACTCACAGATGTACTGAAAGTCTGAGAAATCATTGAAACTCACCTACCAACCTTTATATCTATAGTTTATATTCCTCAGATTTGGGGGAGGCATGCAGAACTTTGAGATAAACAAGAAAAGAAGGAAAACCTTTATTTGGGCCCTATAGTTACAGTTTTCATCCATCATTAGCTTGGGTCTGTTGAAATTCCTGGCAATGCATGTCTATTGAGATAATGAAGAACCATCAAAATATCATTTTACACCAAGAATAAAATTCTTATTAGAAATGATAACAATTACTTCTCTGGTAGCATGAGGAAAATAAGTCCAACTTATACCAGAGTGCAACAAAATTGTACAATCTAGTTTCAAGATTAGTTGATACCATTCAGTTTAAAGACTCATTTTTTTTCTTTCCACTGTGTTGTTCTCAGCCAATCTTGGCAGGTCTATAATTTTCCATCCTCACCCTCACTTTTCAAAAATATTTTCAAGCTAGAACACTATTTATTTTTGAATAACTGTGGTATTTATTTCTTTCTCTTGTAGAACTGCATCAAAACATGTAAACAAGGACCTTGGTAATATGGAGGAGAATAAAAAGCTAGAAGAAAACAATCACAAAGCTGAAGCCTAAGAGAGGAGTGGTTTGGATGTTCTGGTAAGTGGAATTGGGGGACTGTCTGTTGAAGTTACTCTTAGAAAGTGGGGAAGCCCCATGGGATGAAACCCAAGCTTCACCTGCAGATACTTCTTAATTACAGCTCCCCAATGGGCTCTTCCCAGTTTCCTTAACCTCCTCAACATAATTATTATCCATTGCATAATAAAACCCACTTTTGAGATTCTTAGCATCTCATTTGCATTTTGTTTTTTAATGCCAAAAAATTTTCCTGCATACAAAGAGGCTTTATTTTCTAAGTTGGTATTTGGGTTCAGTTAAGCACAAACTCTAAATTTATTTTTTAAAACCCATTAGAATAAATTTTAATATATAAATACTTTAATCTAAGGATATGGCATAATTGTGAGTGTATTTATACAGCCATCTCTCAAGTCATTTTAATGAAAAGGCTGACAAGCTAGCATACACACACACACACATACACACACACACACACACACACACACACACACACAGAAAGAGAGAGAGAGAGAGAGAGAGAGAGAGAGGCTATCTTCTCGAGAGTACATATATATTATGTTAGCGTATGTATACATACAACTACCTATATGTGCACATATGTGTGCATAATATATGTGTCAGTGCTGTGAAAGTTGCATATACTCACATTTATTAGCTGTATCAGTGTGATTTTTAAGTCAGCCTCACAAAGCTGTGTGAGTCAATGGTATTATCAAATATAACGTAACCATTCTCCTTGTATGCTCCTTGACACTCACAAAGGCACCCTATGGATTAATTAGCCTGTGTGTCATGAAGGTAACTGCTACTACTAACAACCTGAAAAAAAACACAACTTCTATGAACTTTAGGTTTAATATAAAGTAACATGAAGTTACAACCTGAGTGAATCATTTGCTTTAATTTCACACCAAAGATGGAGGGTATGGGGAAGTATTGCATGCAGAAGGCTGTACCTAGGAGAGAAATGTAAGATAACTGAAGTAAGACCAATTTGTAAAATCTGACAGCTGGACTCAAAGGAAGATTAAGAATCCAAAGGGACTTCATTCTCCTGTTCTGCTCACTGAGACCCAAATACCTAGTAGCAACTTCACACTTCTTTTTCCACACCTCTACTCTCTTTTTCTCAATTCCCTGTAAACAATCTATTGGTTCTCAACTCTGTTTCCCTCAAAATTGCATTAAGTTCCATCTCAGTGTAAAACTGGAGACTAGTCCCCAAACTAGACTGATTTATATGGATGGATCGATGGATGGATGGATGGATGGATGGATGGATGGATGGATGGATGAATTTTAAATTTGAAGAGAAATGTAATGAAATGCTGTAGTGAAACATCTTTATTCCCCTATCTTTATATGAATTAACCATGTCTTACAGAAGGAGGGAGGGGAGCAAGGGATGAAGAAAGGAGGGAGGAAGGAAGGAAGAAATGAAGAAGTCAGAAATTCCAAAACTATATCATAAAATGAATAGGGCTGTGTTTACAGGTGGACCCAGGACATGAAGTTTTTTTAAACAATCTCTTCTATGATGCAATTATTGTCACTTTCAGTACAAAATATCTGTTGTTGATGAAAAAGTGGTTGTTATGGTAACTTACTTATCTACTCTATGTCTTTTCATCATTTCAGAGAAAAAAACCATATAAACAAATTGAAGCATGAACGTGGACTGTATTTAAGACATATACAAAGACAATGACAGCAATTCATGGTTCAAGTATTAAGCAGTTCATTCTACCAAGCTGTCACAGGATCTTAGAGAATTATCTCAAGTAAAACAATGAAATAAAGTTATAAAATAAAATTACAACAAGATTTGGCAGCCATGATAATAGGTCATATGTTGTATTTCGTTCAATTTTCTTTCTGTAAATGTCTGCACTAAGGATTTCTTTCGGTTTGCCTTTTATGTAAATTTTTTACGTAGCTATTTTTATACACTGTAAGCTTTGTTCTGGGAGTGGCTGTTAATTGGATGTATAATGTAATGTTTTATTTCAATTGTTTATATGGATAGTCTGAGCAGGTACGGTTCTGATTCTGATTGCTATCAATAACGCCCCAAACTAGCTTGTGAGGACCTGAAACCCAAAGGTGGCAGTCAGGAGATTGGGACACATATTTTGCCCAATCAGAAGCTGTCTTTTTTATCTTAAGAGTCAGGAGCACCATAGAATATGATGGTCTATATGCTGCCAGCAGGATCCCCAAAGCAAGTCACAAACACAGCAACACCATATAAGAATGGAACTCCCAAACTGACAATTTTGTCTTCTCTGAAAAAGACATACACAGAGTTTGTATCACATTTACTTAATGACACTTGCTAGGAAATTACATTCTACTTAAAATAAATTAGATAAAAAATAAGGAAAAAATATCTAATGTGTCAGAGAAAGTTGGAAAAATCACAGCTCACATCCTCATATTCACAGATCACGATGTAAATCACTGTAATTAAAATTGGTGTTAAATCCTTTGGGTTATCCACTGCCTTAAAATGACACTTGTTTCCTTAAAAAATAAAATAAAATAAAATAAGATATCAGTCAGAATTGCAGATTTTTAACAGTGGTCATTATTAAAGCTGTGTTATTTTCCACAGAATATAGAATATATATTTTTTTCGTGTGTGTTTTTGTTAACTACGCTACAGATATTGAATGCACCTTGAGATAATTTAGTGTTTTTAACTGGTACATAATTTATCAAGCAGTACATGAAAGTGTAATAATAAAATGTCTATGTATCTTTAGTTACATTCAGATTTGTAACTTTATAAACATGTTTTCTGCCTGAGGTACTTTTTAAGGAGGTGGTGTACATGGGACCTTTTTGAAGTAGACTGGGTGAAGGCCAGTAGCGACTTGCAACTAGACTTTAAACTTTGCTCTTTCAGGTGGAGGCTTCATTTCTGGGATCACACTGCACCGCCATTTTGTCCCAGATTTGTGTGTATAACTTTAAATGAGAAAAGAAAAATGCGACTATTAGATTTTCAGGTATAGAATTGTGTTCTTTGAAAGGGAAAGGAAATGTGGTGTTTCCTTTTAGACTCAAACAATAAAACTATTTTGAAGGCAGTGAGAAGCTAATCAAGGATTAATCTGTGTTGGAGGTTGGGGATAATGTTTTGCCACTTCTGCATACTGAGAGATGTATCACTGTACATTTGTAACCATTTGATATCTGAGCAATAGTGTCTCAGTTTAATAAAAACTTCCTATAGTACATTGGTATGGATTAAATGCATAAAATATTCTATTAGACTCCATGCTGTGTAAAATATGGGGGTGGGGAGAAAACGTGTAATTTTGCCTCTAAACTTTGATTTATTGAAGTTTTGTTTGGCAAAAAAAAAAATTGAATCTTGATCAATATTTAAACCAAAGGGAAAAGGGAAAACCAAAACTAAACCAAAGTTCTTTGTTTTGCATGGTTATGCCATTCAGTTTATCTCTGTAAATAATCTGATTTCTTTTTGCTTTCTCTTTAGAATTTTGTTAAAGAAATTCTAAAAATTTTAAACACCTACTTTCCATAAGCCATGAACACTACAGTGAGTTGGTTCCCTATTAATATTTCTTTTGTTGTTTTTGTTTTTTTTTTGTTTTTGTTTTTTGTTTTTTTTTTTTTTTTGGCGTGGGAGATCAAATGTTTAAAGTCTTATTCCTAAGATGTGTTTGCAGAAAGAAGGAACAGGGAATCGGGAGAGCGGGGAGAGCGTTTGCTCCTAGTCCTACCAGTAAGGTGTCCACTTGCAATGGTAACTGAGTCCACAGACAGCTGTAAGGACCTAGACAGCAGCATGACTGACTCAGAGCTCTCGACCACGAGCAGATGTTTACAAGAGAGGAAAAGATTGCTTGCTACTATTGCATCAGCCCGCGTAAGGAGGAAGCTCGCTCGCTCAGGAGCACCTCCATGTACTGCGGCATACTGGATGGGAAGCTAATTCTCAGTCTTCAACTTCTGGACTTTCTTGTCTCCAGTGGCACTTGTTGGCAACTAGATACAGGTTTCTAACCGGTTCACGGTTCACCCCCTATATGTAATTATAGGAATTGTATGTGGAAATGGATTAACATACCCCTTTATGCCTAAAAAAATAAAAATAAAAAAAAATGTCTTCACATATCCCTGATAGCTGTCTGCCTCTTGTCTGCAATAGGATGTTCATGTACAAAAAGTGATTTTCTTTAATAAAAGGTGGAAGCGTTGATGTGAGTGTCCCTCCCTCTGAAAACAGATTATAAAAGAGGAAAACTAGCAGTACTTCTTCCTGTCGGGAGGTGCCTTGAGTTTTTACCCTGTAGTTTCTAATAGTGCCATCTTCACTTTTAGGGTTACGGTAACATTTTACCACCCTTAGCTTTTGATTAAGAGGATATTTCCCTTTCATTTTTTTAACCTTACTTTAGATCACCGTTCTGTAGTTATCTATGCATCATCTCTAACAGAAATGTGCTGCCTGCCTTTCAAATAAAAGAAGCTTGCTACACACATCAGAGGTGAAAATTAATGCTTTGGGAATAGTCAGCTGGCCTTGGTGGCTGAAGCATGTAAGAATCCCAGCATTTGGGAGGCTAAGGCAGGTGCATGAGGAGTTTCATACTAGTCTGTGCTACATCGTGAGTTCCAAGCCCGCCTGCACTATAGAGTAAAATCATATCTCGAAAGTGTTTTTTAAAAAAAATTTGGACCATCTTCTTTCAGTCCATTAGTTCATCCTCTACTCACCAATCATTGATCGCATTACCCATCTCACTTCCCAGCTGGAAGCTCAGGGTTCAGTTGCATGGCTCCCAGGAGCCTATTTCTGTAAAACTTATGCCTTGATCTAGGCTACTACAGATCTCAGAGTTTTTGGAAACATACTCCTTCGTGTTAATAAAATAAGAAGAGAGTGATTGACACATCAGTTGATAGGACCAAAAAAAATTATTTACAGATGATTCCATAATTGTCAGTTTCATGTAATTCTTCACATGTCTATAAGTGAAATACACTTGTATGATTTCTTGTCTCTTTTATATTATAGGATGATGATATTTCTCCCTCCCCTTTTTTTCCTATATATCCCTCTGCACACTCCTTCAAACTCATGGACCCTTCATTTTTACTAATCTTTATCATCATATACATACATGAATATGTATTTACAGATATATTCTTAAATATAACTGTTTCAGTTTTTATAATGTCACTAGTATGTGTGTTTATAGGATTGATCATTCAACATGCTTTTCCCTGGAGAAGACTAACTCTTCAGCTCCCCATTCAACAGTGCATTTTAAGCACACACATGGCTTCCTATTAAATAACTATGTGTTATTTAATTATTTATTGGCTTTTTTTCTCACTACCATAATAGAAATGATGCTCTCCTAAGCCCACAGATGGAGGGAAACTGAGTAAGCTTGCTTACAGTCACAATGGGTTGGGGGCGGGGTTGACCCACTACTTATGGCCAAGATTCCAAAAGGTAGGCTGTACCAATCATATACTTATCATCTCTCTTATCAAAGTGTACATCTCTTAGTACTTCTGAAGACTGCCAAAAAGACAGACTAGCATTCAATACCCAATGTTACCTCTTTTAAATATCAGATGCTCATTGAAAGTAAGACAATAAATAAAAACCATGCCACTTTCTTCAGAAAGCATCGATTTTTATATAAAACATAGATGCTTATAAGTCCCAAGTCTAAGAATCTGATAGTAATGGTGTCTTTACATTTGAAGTGAGTGCAGTGTGCTTGCATTCTGCGTGGCCTGCTTTCACAAAAGAACGCAATTTAGTTAAGAGTAGGATGGCTGTCTTATATGAACTTCTTTATATTAACTATTCCTAAAAATGCACTTTATTAGGGAAACATGAAGGCAGAAACCTGCAGCTCATTTTCCCTTGGTTCTCTGTCTTCACCAATTCATCATCCTTATTCAAATCCGATTCATTTTCCCCCAAATTGCCTTCCTCATTTTTCCTTATAAATGCCTTTTACATGCAAAAATATTCTTTAGAAAATGAACGAACCAGCACAGAACTTCAAAAGCACGTCTTATTGCCCAGGTTATTTGTCTTGTCTCTTTTTGTTAGCTCTCTCTTGGGAAGACTTTTCTCTGCAACTGAAGATCAGCAGAATGAGAAAATGGCTTCAATTATTTATATAGATGCATGAACATGTATGTGAACATACAAAGAGAGAGAGAAGAGAAGGAAGAGAAGGAGAGGGGAGGAGACATTTTATTACTGTTGTATGGATGAGAAAACAGGATTTAATTATCAAAAAAGGACTTTCATTTGAATGATCACAACACAGGAAGCAGAAAAGGAATGGAGATAATTATACTTCCTTTTTTAAAAATAAACTTATCTATTTTATGTATATGATTACAATGTAGTTGTCTTGAGACACCAGAAGAGGGCATCAGATCCCATTACAGATAGTTTCAAGCCACCACATGGCTGCCGGGAATTGAACTCAGATCCTCTGGAAGAGTAGTCAGTGAGTGCTTTTACCTACTAAGCCATCTCTCCAGGCCATCATAGTTCTTTAATGGTTGGCATTCCACAATGGTTCAAGGTCACTTGAAGGCTAGCAGTTGCAATGAAATACACACAAATAAACAAGTGTGCAAGCTCTATACCATTGGTAAGCATTGAGGACCTCATTGTCATAGAGGTCTCACGATAAGGTGTTACAATCTTTGAAAGTAGTTTACATAGCTAGGTTGGTTATTAGGTTACACTTCTGATTGAGCATTACCATACTTATAAAGCCTTTGATTAACATTTTTAAAAAAATTGTATAAAAGCCAAATGGAAAAGGGGGGGCACGGGATAGGGGTTTTCTAGGGAGGGGAAATGAGGAAAGGGATTGGTATCTGAAATGCAAATAAAATATCCAATAAAAAAAAAGAAAGAAAGTTTCTAGACAGCAGCTGTTATGGTGTCCTGAAAACTAAACTTCTGAAAAAAAGTTAAGCGTTTGTCACAACCCAGTGTGGACTATTTGGGTCACCAAATAATTAAGATTAACTCTCCAAACTTCCCATAAATATTTCCCTTATGATTTTTTTTTCTGAGAGAGGGGGGTAGGCTGTGGTTTAAATCTAGCTCACTTAGCAGTTTAAATAAATGCACCTGGATTCATAAAGGGCTGAGATGTTCATGTTTACAGAACATAGTAGGTGAAATTAGACAGTCATGTATAATGCTTTGAATTCATACCAATGGGGAAACTACAGTTTTGTAATTAGGAGATTGTTACTATTGGAAACAGAATTTGTAGCACTCACCCCAGAGTGAGTGACTAAGAAAATGATTAAGGAAATTAAATATTTTTCTTAAGAAGGGGTTTATCTGAGCCACTGAATCATTCTGTAGATACCGTGCAATTTCTGAAAACTCCCTTTTCTCTGAAATTTGAAGTTTCTTGCTGTGTCTTCAACTACTGCAGAGTTCCTACTTCTTGCTCTCATGGTCTTTGTCTATTGTCAGCTTTAACACAGTTTTTTATGGGGAAAAAAAAGCATCATTTATTGATTCTGATTTCAAAGGAAATGGCTATTATTTTGCACATTTTTGGATTCACTTACAGTAATAATGTCCCTCCCATTTTTCTTGACCTAGGGGCCCTTGTTTTCATATTTAATCATTATGTACACACATTTGCATAGTAATGGGCTTTGCTTCACATTTGCAACAGCTTCAGGTAAACAGCGAATTCATCTTCCCACATGTTCCTGGTCGGTGAATCTGTTTTCAAAAAATGTAACTTAAAGGTCTCCCACAGTGGCTTTGCTACTCTTCCATTCATCTGGGTTTGATTTTTCTTGAATAAACTGCCTGGATTATCAAATATATATTCCAAAATTGTCGCCACCACAGTATTAAATTCTTGTTGTCTTACTGACAACAATGATATACATTATTGGTACACAAAGAATTCCACTGATTAAGAAATGTTTTTGCTTTGTGGGGTTCCTGAAACACAGAAGATGTGATGCTTGTATTAGTACCTTCAGAGTGCTTGTCCAGTGTCTCCTACAACCTAGACACAGAGTAGTTTATGTGGCTTCAGTCCCATTGCACCAGACCATTCCTACTAGAAGGAGGGTATAGATGTGTGGGTGTATTGAGGCAGGATATCTGCTTTTCAGTTCATAGAGCCTCACTCTTCGACAAAGAACTAGAGGAACTGAAGAATGATAAAATCAGAAGAAATGGTCTTCCCCAGAGATGGGTCCTTTAATTGATTATCCAATACCAAGTGGTCAGCCTTAAAATCATATACATGTAAGTAACAGTAAACTGAGCAGGTTGAGTGTCTGTGTGTGTGTGTGTGTGTGTGTGTGTGTGTGTGTGTGTGTGTAAAACACAGAAAAAGAGGCCATGATTTCTGGGAGCAATAGGAGATGCAGGGGAGGTGTTGTTGGAAGAAAGGGGAAGAGAGAAATGACATAAGTGTCTTTTAACTTCAATTTTTTTACCTTTTTTAAAAAAATTTTTTTTGATTGTGATTTCACATGATTCACCCCAATCCCATTCTTATATAGGTGAGCCAACTCAGAGTCCTAGATCTGATGGGAGGTCCCTGAGTTGATCAGCCCACTAGGTGTAACCACACCACCAGGGAGAGCTCTCCTGTACTACTTCAGGAAGCTTATCCAGTGTCACAAACACCAAGGGGCAGGAGCAGCTCTCCTGCTCTCAAATACTCAGGGCCTTGAATTTGCCACTAGAGACAACCCAACTGTGCTGCCTAGGTGAGCTGCATGGCCCGCATTCCTGAGTGCTACAGCCAGTAAAAGGCAGAGCCAGCTCTCCTGATCTCATTGCCTTAGAAACAGCTCACCTGCCTTCCCCAGTCAGTGAGGGGTTTGGGAGAGGGGCATCTTTCACTTGTCCATGCCACACCATGGTATAAGAGAAGTGGTGACAGCTCTCCCAAGCCTTTGGAGCCAGCTCCCCAGCTTCCCTGGTGTCAGGGTCAGCTCTACCATGCTGCCCAAGATAGGGGCAAGGCCAGCTTTTCAGATTGTGGTGGCCAGTGAGGGGCAAGGACAGCTCAACCCAATGCCTGAAGCAGCAGTTCAGGCCAGTGATATCTGCATGGCCTATTGTGGTAACACAGAGCTTGAGACATCAACCTAGACCCCAGGTGACAAAATTCCATGGATCTAGACATGTCCCTCAGCAGCAACATGGGCCTGGATATCCCCATGGCCTTGTGTGGCAGTTCAGGCAACTCAGATCAGCATTGTCTCCTAGGGTTCATGGCCCTCAGATATCCACGTGGTCTCTAGTGTCAGGCCAGGCCACAGACATCTGCTTGGCCCTTAGGGGTAATTTGGGCCACAGACACCTACACAGACCCCAACTGCAGTAAGATCAAGGTCTCAGACATTGGTGGCAGCCCAGACCAGGACTTCACAATGACCTCTTCATATCCGCCTGTACCTCACCACCATCAAATCTCTAGTTCCACCTTTCTTCACAGTATATGGACCACTCCGCTTCTCTTTCTCTTCCATCTCTCAACTTGTACTCCGTATTTCATATCTCTTCATCATATATCCATCCATCTATAGTGGTGCCTGTAGCAAGTGATTTAGTGTCTTTCTTCCTGCCTACCTACTTGGGTTGATATGGCCAGGATGGGTGCTTAGGTGACTTTCTTCTGGCTGCCATATTAACTTTAAATTTTTAACTAAAAGATTCTAACTTTTTATCCAGTGAAAAAATCATAGTGGTGCAAATGAAGAGAAATGGACGTTATCAGTGAGTATACTTTGTTTTGTACATTATAAATGAAAGACCAGAATGGAGCAACTGAGCTTTAGAGAGACAGGAACTGTTAGGTTATGATTTGAGCCTCACAATCAGCCAAGGATTTTAGCTGTAAGTCATATGAATTTATAACCACAATTAGTGGAGCATTTATTAAAGGCTGGCCTTCAGGAATGAAGCACACAATTCCACTGTCATCCCCAGTCTCCACAATATTTGATGTTTGCCCCTGGTTCACAGTATCTTTTTAGAAAAAGCTACCACAGTCGTGCTCGTTCTCATCTACATCACTCTGAAGAATCCAAAAAACTCCTTTCCAATTTCGATAGTATTGCAGAAAGCTCTATTCTGAGTTTGTATGTTCCATGTGGTGTACTAGACGTCGAAATTCTTCACTCTAGAGTTCCCATACCTTTTTTCATGGACTGTATAGTCCTGATTCAGAAGGACTTTACCTGGACCAGAGTAATTTGCATCAGCCACTAAAATCATATGAAAGCATGGTTTGCTAGTTGAGTCTAAGTGTCCCACCAAGTCTCTTGCTTCTTTGTGCTTCTGTCACCACTGTGAGAAAGACCAGATGAGTCCTCGAGGGTGGAAGAAAAACCAACCAAGGTCTATACCAGGTTAGGGGCTAACCCACAGCTGCATGAGGGTTGCACACAAGACCATCTGAACTCAAGCCAGATAGCCTGACTCACAGGTGGTCTACAGATGTGTGTGTGGTATTAATAATTGATTAGTGTTCTGGGTCACTGATATCTGAGTCTATTGTTACTCACTAATAGCTAACTCAAATTTACCTTCAAGGTCAATTGAGTTCCTGGTTTGCTTTTCAGGTCAAGAAACTACAAACACTATACATTTTACAAAGTAGATGTATATTTAATTGATTCCATGTGGATGAGTCCTCTTGTACTTTGAAAATATTCCCCTCATCTCTGAACATTCTGGAACGAATACTTACTACCCATGGCCCTTACCTTCAGTATACTCTTATTATCCTTTTGAATTAAGTTTTAAAATCATTTTTAGTCCTACCAGTTAACTATCTAGAGATCTATCTAGATCTACAAGTCTGTGATTGTAGGGTTTGTGACTTGCCTTTATCCTTTTCTATTGTTCCAAAGTTCATCACTCAAGATAGTTTTGTGTAATTGCTCTCTTTATCTGCTTGCATAATTGCATGCCAATACCTTTCCTCAAATTGGAAATTATATTCAGCTTGGATATTCTGCTGACACCACACTCCTCACTAAATGTCAGTGTCTCGAAAAATATTCTCAGCTCAAAGGCCTAATTAGGTTTTCAGTAATTCGTGCCATTGGTCATTAGGACAATCACACAAGCCAGCAAGCACTCGGGTCCCCAACCACTAAATCCAAACGTGAAGCAAAAAGATCCTGCAAGAAAATTCCTAATTTTCTCCTTGCTTTATTTGACCTTTTCCTTAGGCTTGCACAGATCAGGTACCTCTCTCTAGTCCTATAAACTGTGCAGTGGAAAGGTTCAGGAAAGGGGTGGAAATAAATTAGGATAGGCACCAGTCAAAAGGCAAACAGCTGTAAAGGAGCTATAAAACATGGGTACACTCTCACCAAATGTTCCCCAAAGTTCTGCCTTCTTACCACAACATAATGGATGATGATGTAAGGGAAAGGAGGTGTACTTGTCAATCCTAAATGGGGAGTCTTCATCAAACCCCTCTACTCAGGAATTAGGGAGCTACGCTGAAGAGGACACAAAATGATTCTAAAAGTCAGTGGAGATGGATGATGTCAAGGAGAAGATATCTTCCAGATACAAAAGGACTGATTCACATATGTACTCACAGAGATGGTGACAGCATGCACAGGAACTGCACAGGGCCAAGGCATATGAGGTCCCAGCACTGAAAGATGACGTGGACAAGATATTCTACCCATAACCAAGAAGCTATCTCCAACTCAAAACTGCTTGCAAAGGAAAAGTTAGTTTCCTCAAATAGAGTCTCACTTAAGGGTAGGCCCTATGTCTAGAAGTAGTCAGTAAACACAAAACAAACTATAAGGTACTTTCGAACGTATTTTTTGTTTTGTTTTGTTTTGTTTTATATGCTTTGTTTGGGCATGTTTTACTTTACTAGTCTTTTGCTTGTATGATATAGTTTTGGTTTTATATTTCTATGGAGGTTGTTGTTTTCTTTTTATTTTTGTTTGTTTGGAGTTTTGAGGAGTATGTATATGTGTTTCTTGTGCATTTTTCATTTTGTAAAATTTTTGTTCACTTTCTTTTCTTTCAGAGAGAGAGAAAAAAGACTTGGAGTTTCATGGGTGGGGAGTAAGGTCTGGGAGGAGATGAGAAAGGGAAACTGTGATCAGAATATAAGCATGAAAAATATTTTCAATTAAAGAAAACACAAAAAATAATTATTGAGAAAGAAACAGGTTCTCCGATGATGGCTGATCAAGATGCTAATCTATGGGTACAGAAGAGTGGCCTTGGGAACCATTTTATTGCTACAGTTCTTCCTCACTGGGAATGTTAATCATATTTCCAGGTAGGCTGCAAGCCCAGTAATAGATACCCAATGCAAAATGAATTCAGTGGTATTTTGGTAGATGTTTTGCTTCAAATTGCTTTGTTCATGCATTTTTTTTTTGTCTTATTGGTTTTTTTGCTTATGTACTTTGGAGTCTCTTTGTGGATATATGTGTGTAGGAGTGAGTGGGGGAGTATGTGTGTGGGTGTGCAGGGGATGTTGGTTTGTTTGCTTGTTTTTCTTTTATTTGTTTGTTTTGTTTGTGAAAAAAGAGAGAAAGAAAGGACATGAAGTTGGCTGGGTAGGAAAGTGGGAAGGGTATATGAGGAGATGAGGAGTCACGCGTGATCAGAATATGTTTCAAGAAAAAAATCAATAAAAAAGAATGTATATGCACGCCTTGAAGAGAAAGTGGCTCCAGAGTTCACTATAAAGCACAAACTAGGTAACTATGGAAAATAGCCCACTTCTAGCAAAAGCAAGTTCAAGGACTCTTTCCCTCAGTGGGAGGCAGTGTCAGAGAACTGCTGATTTGATGGTAGTTACTATTCCAGTGGATTAATTCTTGTGCTAACGTAAGCTTAGCTCTTCCAAGGTATTCCTGTGAATGATTTCAATATACAAACAACCATGATTTTTGCTGTAGTTACATCTGAAGTGATGTTGGCTCAGTAACGTCAGTTTGTCATGGGCAAAGACATCACAGCATGCCCGTGATCATAGGTACCTATCATATATTTCAACTCTTCTCTCTGCTGCAGTTAAAAATCATGTGTCTAGATGAGGCTCAAAGTGGCTAATATCTATTGGGGAACACTGGTATGAAGTCTTGTTTTGTTTTGTTTCTTTCAGTTGAGATGCTGGCTTCTTCTGGATCCTATTCTGTGAACTATATCACTTTGTATTCTAAGTTCTGGGAGAATATGATTAATTGAATGAAGCAGCTTTAATGTTCCAGGGCAGGAACCTTGAAGGCATCAGTAAATAGAAATATCCTTAGCTTTCTTCTCTTTTCCTTTTTTATTCCCCAGGCTCCTATCATAAAAGACTGAAGCTTCAGACACAGGGAAAGGTGAAATGGAGAACAGACAAGCTTCCTGGCTGTTCCAGACACCTAGAACAGAACAAAACAAAGTCTTCCCCTATATTGAAGGTTATGCTGATGACTAGCATCTGGCCTGGGACTCATACTGAAGCAAGCAAAAGTTTCAGAATTTCATAAGACTGTAGAGTGTGTACTACCTGTGAGAGATGCAAATGTATGTGTCCTGCCCAGGTTTCCACCCAGAGCAGGAATTCAAAATAAGCCCATCTTCTGCTTCAGTGTCTGTTTATTTGAAATAAAAGTCCAGATATAGACAGTAACAATTAAAACAACTGCTATTTTTATCGCATCATTATTATTTACAGATAGCTTTCAAAAAGGAAAAGTGGATGGCTGAGGTATGGCAGCCATAAGAGACAACATATGAATTTTCTTTTTAAGGTCATTGTGGAAAAGTGCTGTGCTAAAAAAAATAATCTCTTTCTGGCTTTCTTTTTATGTTTCAGCACATATACCAACTAGTCAATGACACAAATTATCCAATCAACATTGTGGGTATTACAAATTCTAGTTTGTAAGGGACTCTATCTTCTATTGTGACTTGATATGTAACTTAGTAAACTGCCTTATATAAAATCCTGGTACTTAAAGCCTCTGATAATAGATTTAAAGGATTTGTTGTCTCAGTCAATCTGAGTCAGTACCCAGTTTGATTACAAAACATATTACAATGCAATTCAACCTTTCCTGAATCTTCTTCAAAATTAAAATAACACATGGTAAAAATTGTCTTCCTTCAATGGCCCTTTAATTTCAGACAGTGTATAATTAACATGCAAGGACAATCATTCCAAATGCAAATATTAATACCAATGGCACATCCCTCCCTTAGAAGCTAGCAACTTTAATCCCTTATTATTAATTTGATTAATGCAAACTACTGTATGTGACTGTGGAGGGAGAAAGGCAAATCAAAGTGAGCACACTGATTCATTTAAATTAAAATTGCTGAGGAATTACATACTCTTTAGCATGTGAGATTAAGCAAAGGAAAAAATATTCTTGCATAAAATAACAGATTTTTCTCCATAAACGAATACAGGGAAATACTTCAGACTTAAAAATGTGGTTTTATTCTCCAAAGGTTGAAGAGAAGAAAAGCAAAATCTGTAACACACTTGACTGTCAGTCAAGGTGACTTAGTTGGCCAAGAAGCTACATCTTAAGTTAAAAGGTCACTCGGGCTACAGATAACACCCTAGAGACATATAATGATGATAATTATAAATTTTATTTATGCTTCATTTTCCATGTAAATTATCTTTTTATATTTCTCTGTCATCATCTTAAGTAGACATAACATTTTTCTTTTTCACCTTGAGGAATACAGAATAGTTTCTAAACAATGGTTCCCACCGTCCTTTGCATTTTAAAAGTAGCATTCCTGTACATACACACATAAGCTACTTAAATAATATGTGAACACCCGAATTTCAATTCAGACATGAACTTTCTGAATAGTATAAATCAGTAGTTGAAAAAGTGCTGCATATTTCAACATGGTCAGCCTGTTTGTGTTAGACTGTTCATCTTAAATGTCTTCCACTTCACAGTAATCATTTGTATAATTTTAAATCATCTTTCCTTAAAATCTAACACCATGAACATGTAATCCACATCTAATTATTTTTGGATTAATCTGTTATTTTATGTGCATGAGTGTTTTGCCTGCATGTATGTATGCATATCACATGAGTACCTGTTGTCCACAGAGGTCAGCCAGTGCATCCGATCCTCTAGAACTGGAGTTACAGATGGCTGTAAATAGTGCTCGAAGTCAAACCCAGGTCCTCTGCAAGAGCAACAAATGCCCTAACCCTTCAGCATGCGGTCATCATTTTATTTTATAAGGATCTCCAAACACTAATATCGAGTTTATAACAGATACTCCACAGAGAATATGAAGAGGAAGAGGGGAGAAAAGGTAGTAAAGCATGGTACATTGCTGTGTGGGTCCCAGTTGAAGAGTGTCAGTGCAATCTACTAACAATTCAATTTCTACAAGCCAATGATAGTTAGCCAATTTCTCTAGCTGTAATATTTCAGCAATTTTAAAGCAATCATGTTTTTTCATGCTCCCATCTCATCATCTCTGTAATTGAGACAGTAGTTCTGGTCAATGACCTCTCTCTTTGATGATGGCAGCCATGAAAGTGCTATCATTTTATATGAAAATATCACAAGTTCCAGCACTGGAACTTGCAAAATGCAATTTGAGTATGTTGCACGTGAAATCGAGGATGCTATTGCCTTGTGCAAACTGTATGGAGCTCAAGGGTGAAATACCTCTATTTCATTGTAGAATTGACTGAGGAACCTAGGAATAATGGACTTCAAATATAGTGCGACCTTTGATAAGACAAGGGACAACGTGCAAAGAAATTCAGACTTTGATGGTTTGTACTGAAAAGTAAGGTAGGAAATTCATAGTTTGGATTACAAAGATGTTACGGATTTAGGCACCTTACCCTGTACCTATGATTTATTTTGAAGAAGATATTAGTATCATATGTCTAATGATGCAAACCTAATCATGAGAAATGTTATATTTTATAGCACTGCTTGGAAGACAAAGCCATAAAGATTGCTTATGCCTGGAGTTCACAGCTAATCTGGGAAAGAGTCTCGCATGTTGAAAATGGGTTTCTAAATAACACTATTGGAGTTCTTTCACTAGATAAGAAACACATTTTCAAAGGATAAAACAATGTTATAAATTGATTGACAGATTTTACTTTTTAGTATGTTAAATAATTGTGAGTCTTACAGTTGTTGACATTTGAATCAATATTTATAACAAGCCAAGGACAAATTGCAAGGAATGAATAGTTTGCCAGAAAAGTAGAAACAATACTCTTATCAGTGAATTTCTACTCTGCAGTAGAAAACTCATTGCCACTGGACTTAGCAAGTTCTGGGTGCTCCCAGGAAGTTCTTACATTTTTCTGATGCCTTGCATTCTTCACCTATGAAATGACGTAAGTAATCCATTGCACACAGGCTTTTTGTAGATGCAGGAGAGAACCAAAGCTTAGTACCTCATCTCTGAAAACTATCTATGAACAGTAACTGTTTTTTTGCAACTGTTTACTATTCCACAGCTTTAGGTAATATATTGCAGGGCATCTAGCATGTAGTGTAGATGTGCTGCCACAGAAATGACTTTCCTTCTCTGTAACTATGGCCCTATCCCGCCTAATTCCCTTCTGTACCATCTTTCCTCATTTCAAATTATAAAATTTGGCCCAGAACTATTCATTCAGCTTATGTGTCTCCCTGTTGTTTCTGTGGTTTCTGAAAAGTTGTATGTAGATTTTGATGCTTGAATGGATTTGGGTGTGATTACTTACACAAATGTGCATTATGTATTAGAGGTGGATACATATATGCATATACACATACATATACACATACATACATACTGCTTTTCTACTCTATCAGGAGGCTTGCAATGTCTGATTGTCATACTCATTTAGATTTGGGGTGCAAGGTGCTGGATAATTTATCTTTCTATTAAGATGTTTCCCACCAGTGTTTTCAATTTTAGTTTAACAACTATTGCTCAGCATTGACTAGATACATTTATAATTTAGAAGCTGAATATTGACGATTTTCTTATTTTTGTTTTACATATTAGAGGAGGTTCTTCATAATAAATAAAAAGGCACACACACACACACACACATGCACACAAACACGCACACACTACTTAATTTTACTTGATGGCAGAATGGAATGGGGGCAGAAACAGAGAATGGACACATGCAGAGAAAAGAGAGATAGAGAGAGATCAAAATGTCTGAATTATATAGGGAAGAGGCTCTGGGAGAAGGTCAGCCCAGTCCCTAGGCTGGAAAGTTCAGGGTTGGAGTCAGGGTATTGCCAAGTAGGGACTGAGAGATGCTGGAAGAACCTGGAGGCCAGGTCTGCTTAGGTATGTAAAATATGCACTTCTGCTGAAGCAATCTCAAACATGAGTTTCTACAGAAGAGACCCTGAGGATGTTTGCCTCTTCTTATATCCCTTTCAGCAGTAATAAAATTGTATCTCCTGAGCTCCAAACAATGACTGAGGAATATTTTTTCTGTGTGACTCATAGGAACTAATGGTATTTTTATGTTATTTAACTCCATTACAGTTGTTCACTTTGAAGCTCTAATTATGCTAATTTCAGTCAATATAATGGAGTACTTTCCATGTAGCTTTTGTTTGTACTTTGTGACCAGTATTTTAGACAAGCCCTTATTTCCTATGATGATATTATGTCGATATTTTGTTTATGTTTTCATTTACTGACCTAGACCTTGCTAGAATCAATTGGTTCATCACTATTGTGGGATTTTTGCTTGAAAAACTATATTTAGAAACTGTATGGAATGTACCTACTGGAACATTTATGTGGACAAAGCTTAAAAGAATGGATATAAGTTGACATTTCAGATTACAACTTTTTGCTTAACTTGGTTAAACCGTTTCTTGCCAAATAATGCAACATTTACTTTTGCTATTTGAATGTATAGGACATATTTCTTAATTTAGTTTTATCTTTTAACTTTTCTTATTTTACTGATAGTTGTATAACTTTTACCCATTTTAACTTTGGGTATTGGATACTTTTTTAACTTACTTTGTTTTTGTTTGGTTGCTTTGGTTTGGGTTTTGGTTTGTTTGTTTGTTTACTTTGTGTTAGCTAAGATTTTTGACAGAGATACAATGTAGATACCAAGATGTATCATTTCCAAAGTATTTTTACAAGAAGTTGTTGCTTCTTTCAGAGGCAGAGCTGAGGTTCTGAAGTTATGGTGTATGCCCTCATTGAATTGTTGAACCCTAGGTTCATTCTCTCTCTTTCTCCCCTCCCCCTTTCTCTCTGTTGGCATTCCTTCTAGGTTCTGCTCAACAGTTACCTGCCAACAGTCAGGTACGCCTGACTTGCTTCGAAAGCCTCTGTTTTGCCCCTCCTAGCTCTCTCTGCTCCTTCTCTCTCTGACTCTCTTCTCTCCCTGACCACATTTTCCCTCTCTCCCTTTCCACATTCCCTCTTTCTCTCTCCATATACTCCTGACCAGCCTCTTCTCTCCTCCCCTCCCCTCCCCTCCCCTCCCCTCCCCTCTCCTCCTCCCCTCCCCTCCCCTCCCCTCCCCTTCTCTCCTCTCCTCTCCTCTCCTCTTCTCTTCTCTCTTTCACTTTCTCACTCTCGCTCTCACTGTCTTTTTCTCTGTTTCTACTCTCTCCTTATCTCTCCTTTCCATGCCCTAAATAAACTCTATTCTACAGTCATATGGCTGGTACATCAGGGGAAAGAGATGCCTCAGCATGGGTCTGAGAGACACTCCTTCCACCTCACTATACTGAGCTTTAGGAAACATCTCTTGGTACTAGAGCCTCCAAAGTAATAAGGCAAACTAAAGTTGTGTTTATAGGGTGCTGAGCTCACTGTTTCTGTCCTAGCAATCAGCAGCAGGTGTCCTGCATAGAGAGAAAATGTGAAAGGTTCAAGATCTTGCAGTTGTGGGGACTAATAGGTTTAAAATCTGTAGAGAATGTCAGCATGCTGGTAGTTCAGGGAAGTATCCAATATCTATGGGATGGAAACTGGGGTAAGGTTTCTATTTTTGTTATCTTCAGGAAGCACTGATTCATATGCATAAAAACACCTACCACTCTGGCCACACTACGAGGTGTAGCTCACTACTTTCTCCAGTAGGCTATGTATTTAGATGTAATTGCAGGTATCAAGTACCTTCACAGCAAGGAGTGACCACACAATGGAGCCCACATTATTATGTTAACCATTGCACATAACAGAGTTATTTTCCCTAACGACTACCTTTTGACATTGGCCATTTCAAATCTTGTCTGCAGAAACAACTCAAATATTTGTTGGGTTTAATTGACACTTGTTAAACAGCATTATTCAGTTTTACAGAGCATTCTGAGAACTTCTAAACCACTGTGCTCTTCTGACAATGCAATCAGAATAATAATGATTTGTTTAATACTGGTAATTTATTAAGTGACTTCTGAAGTTTATACATAATCACACTTTGCTTTTTTTAATCATCATAAAACTGTGGGAAACAAACACTTGCATATTCACAGAAACCTTGGGTGGCATTAACAAGTATCTGTCATAATGGAACATCTTTTAAACTCTCAAATTAAAAAAAAAAATACATGCTACTTCATCTACAGTAAGTATGAATACTTCAAAATTTGAAAGAAAATTCTCACAAAATACCCCTACATGTGAATTTTGTTTCCATGGAACAATACTGAAGCACTTTTATTATTTTTTCACACTGTTGGGATTGAACCTAGGACCTGGAGTTTAGTATGCAGGCACTTGAGTGCTGAGCTGTATCCTTGTCCTTCTTACTATTATAGATTTTACTCTGAGATAGGGTCTCACAGATTTACCACAGGCTGGTCTTGAACTCACTCATGATGTAGACCAGGCAATCTGAATTAACTATCTTCCTCCCTCAGCTACCCATAGATTGAAGATCACAGATGTGTACTGCCAAGCATGGCTGCCTTTATGTTGTTCTGAATGGTTTGTACTTCCCGTTCCACATTGTACACGTGATCACATCTCTCATCCCATATACCTTCTGGTCACAATAGATGTTTTTTTTTAAGCATGATAGAGGAAGTTGTATATATTCTAGGCTCTTTGGACCTGGGGAGAGAAAGAAATCAATTTCATCTTTTCTCTAGTATGGATTATATAACTGAGTAAAGGTAGCCAATATGAAGAAGCTAATCAATTGTGTAGAACTACATAGTGCCTAACCCAAGGAAACTAGCAAGAATACTAACTAATACCAGTTAGTATTCTTGTTGTTGTTGACTCCAGATCCCCACCCCCATCTCCAAGATACCCAGGTTTTCACCTATAGTTATTTAAATTTTCTCGAGAGAAATTGTTCTGGCTCAGTTCTTGTGATTTGCCACATGAAGAACCCTAACATATACACAAGCACACAAGTTCTATAGATTACTTCGGGAGTTCATGGGACTCAGGAACTTTCTGATGAAACTCATAGTGGAATGCTTAGTTTCAGTTTACTGCTGTGCTTCCATTCTATGACAATTAGTCTCTAGGATCTAATTATCAAGAAAATTAGAATTATTGTCAATGCTCTTACTTGATAGTTAACACTCACTGTTATGACATGAGGGAGGTACCTTTGACAATTCCATGCTCAGGAGTATCCTGGGAAATTATGCCATGCAACAAACCTAGTGTAAAAGAGGTTATTGGACAAAGGGAGAGACGTGAGTACCAGAAAAGAGGCAGAGAAAGGCAAGTAGACATGTAGACAGGCAGACAAATGGGAGCAGAGCTGTGAAGGCAGAGAAAGGGTGTAGATAGAGAAGGGAGACACAGATAGAGCACAGATAGAGGGAACATGTGGAACAGACAGAAAGAGCAGGAGTGGGTCCTTTTCATCCACAGGACACATCTGTCACCACTGGCAGCCATAGCAGATCATGATATAAGCAATAGCTATGTCACTGAGGGCAGACCTGCAGAATCGTCCTTATGCTGACTTTCAATCCTTATCCCTTATTATTATTATTATTATTATTATTATTATTATCATCATCATCATCATCATCATCATCATCATCATCATCATTAAATGCACAGGTTGTAAAATTTAAAAATATTTTATGTTTATAGAGTAGTAGACTAGAGTAAGCTGGGAGTTTTGCTTTACATATAGATTGTCGCGCCCAACTTGGCCAGCAAGCAGACACAATATGGTTGGATTCTTCTCATCAGCCTTTATTGCAGGAACTAATAATAATACTATGGGGGACCCTATGCAGCCGGAGGGTGCTGCTTATATAGAGGAGCAGATGTTGCCAATGCAAGGATTGGCTAAGGCTACAGTACCTCTTATCATATGCCCACTCGGGAGGGGCACACACCAGAATACCTGTTTACCAGAAAAATCTGAAGAGGCAGGCAGGCAGTCGGCACCATCTTCTAATGTTGGCTACCGACAATAGATTTCTTTCTACTACCTAAGCTGACATTCAGTCTCACTGACTCTGATAGTGGTTATTAATTACTTTGGACTTACAACTTTGAAAATAACATTTAAGTGAGTAAATATATAATTCAACTAAAACAGGACAGTATACCATGTTGGTCATCTAAAAATTTAGCGATATAAAAGTGTGTTAAGTGTAATTTTAAAAAAGAAAACTTGATAGATTATTTTTATTTCATTTCAGTTCAGATTTTAATAAATAAACTGTAGTAAATAGCAGCAGCCTTCTAAAACACTCTAAAACCAAAGATTGCTTAGGAAGAAAGAGCTACAGGAATAAAAATGTTATTATAAATACATAGAAATGACTGTGACACAACCATCCTTCAATGGTCTGTCTGAAATGAATGGCAGCTACGCACTTGTATTAATGTTCCAGCTTCAGTTTATTTTTCAGGAGAATCTAGTTATTACAAAAAACTCACAAAAGAAAGCCAGAAAAAAGCCCACGCCTGTGTAGGAGGGCTCTGTTTTTCTCCTAGACTCAAGTGCAAGTGTGTGTGGATCAGGGATTGCAGGGTGGCATTTCTAAAAGAATTGGGACAGGCTGGGGATCATGCTCAAACTGCTCTTTAGAGTTCTTCTTGGCCAAATACAGGGAGGAACCCATAGCAGAACCAAAGTAGAGCACATTCTGGCTTCCAGGTTAAGGGCTTCGACTGCTAACTCACTCCTAGCCCACCCCAGTACCAAACTCTAATGAAAAAGAAGTTACTTTGTAAGGGTCCATGATATGCTGAAGAATGACACCCTGGACTCAAATAGTATATAAACACAAAGAGGGTTTTATTCTGCAGAAGTCCAGCATGCTGTGTCTTCCCATTACCAAGATAGAGAGAAACTCAAGTTAGCTTACAGAGCTGATTTTTAAACCTTTAGGGAATTCCGGGGTAGGCTACCCCTATGTTAATCGGTTGGGTCCATCACCTGGGTCTGTGGACTGGAAACTTGGTGGGGAGATCTAGAAACTGTTGGCTGAGGAAGTCTAGAAACTGCAGCTGACCCACTGTTCTTGCCTCAGGCCAGATGGTGGGGCAGCTTTTGAGGCTTGGAATTGTCCAGTTCTTGGAAACAAATTTAGGGCTAGTCTTCTTAACTGCCTATCATGGAATTAGCCTAGGCCTCTCACCTTCAGATCAAACTATGCCTTAATTCCTTGTCCTCTCTGTTGAGTGCTATGCAGCGCTCCCCGAAACCCCAATTCCTTCAGGCATACAAAAGGCTTTGTACCACTCTGGAGGAGGTACTGCTCAGACTGTTTTCGCAACTGTTTTTCAGGTTGTCCAACAGTTCATTGATTTACAAGATTCTCCGGCCACCCTGGATGCACTTAATTCCCAATTCCTGTACTCCAGGAATGGAAATTTTCTGATGAAAGAGTACTAGCCAGCTTAAAATGAACTCTCTTGAGTTAGGATGAACTGTACTGTGGTATTGTCCAGCTAGCCCTGACTCCCCTGTTCTCTCAAGAGTCTGGCAGACAGAGCCCCTCTGACAAGCAGCTCTGTCATCCTTCACAGAGCCTAATCAGGTGCTAGAAGCCCAGTGAGATCCAGGAAATGCTCTGGTATTTTCTACCATTAGCGAATTTTCCAGGGTGTGACTTCTCCCCAGGGAGGCTCCGTCCATTCAGGCTCCACCTCCAAGCCTCGGGCATAGGAAATTACACTGCGCAGATATTTCCACAGCTACGTGCTCCTCCAAAGTTGTGTCAACTTTACTAAAGGTAGGTATCATCCAGCCAAGGGAGGGGCTGCGACAGAGACAATAAAATCAGGCCAAAGGTTTAGAATAAGAATTTCTGCGGAAGGCATAACTATATATAGTACACCTGCATACTGTGGGGTCTGCCCCTCCGGAGCCTGGAGTAGGCGCAGATCACACTCCAATACCAACTTCCCAACACTAAAAGACCCTTTATTAATCAAGGTAAAGAGTCAAGGTGGCTGAATCTGAGCTAGCAAATAATTTGTAAGTGTTAATTTTAAGAGGGAAAAGGGGAAGGTCTCTATTAGAATGAGCTAGGATGAATTGGTGAGTTCTGAGTATGATAATTAGGATAGCAAAATGAAGATTTTTTTGATTGGATCTTGTTGATCAGCCACAGGGATGAGTGGAGCATAAAAAAGAGGCCAAGTACTCTATGGAATAGGTAGGAAGAGAGTGGGCAGCCTTGTTTAGTCCCTGAATTTACTGGGATTCCTTCAAGTTTCTCTCCATTTAGTTTGATGGTGGCTACTGGTTTGCTGTATATTGCTTTTACTATGTTTAGGTATGGACCTTGAATTCCTGATCTTTCCAAGACTTTTACCATGAATCGATGTTGAATTTTGTCAAATGCTTTCTCAGCATCTAATGATATGATCTCGTGTTTTTTTTTCCTTTGAGTTTGTTTATATAGTAGATTATGTTGATGGATTTCCATATATTGAAACATCCCTGCATCCCTGGGATGAAGCCTGATTGTTTTGATGTGTTCTTGGATCCAGTTTGAGAGAATTAAATTGAGTATTTTTGCATCATTATTTATAAGGAAAATTGATCTGAAGTTCTCTTTCTTTGTTGGGTCTTGGTGTGGTTTAGGTATAAGTGTAATTGTGGTTTCATAGAACAGATTGGGTAGTGTTCCTTCTGTTTCTATTTTGTGGAATGGTTTGAAGAGTATTGGTATTAGGTCTTCTTTGAAGGTCTGATAGAATTCTGCACTAAAACCATCTGATCCTAGTTTTTTGTTTTTTGGGGTTTTGTTGTTGTTGTTGTTGTTGTTGTTGAGAGACTTTTAATGACTACTGCTATTTCTTTAGGGGTTATGGGACTGTTTAAATGGTTTATTTGCTCCTGATTTGACTTTGGTACCTGGTATCTGTCTAGAAAATTGCCCATTTTATCCAGATTTTCCTGTTTTGTTGAGTATAGGCCTTTGTAGTAGAATCTGATAATTTTTTAAAATGTCTTTGCTTTCTGTTGTTATGTCTCCCTTTTCATTTCTGATTTTATTAATTTGGATACTGCCTCTGTGCCTTCTGGTTAGTCTGGCTGAAGATTTATCTATCTTGTTGATTTTTCCTCAAAGAACCAGCTCTTGTTTTTCTTTGTGTAGTTCTTTTTGTTTCTACTTGGTTGATTTCAGCCCTGAGTTTGATTATTTCCTGCCATCTACTCCTCTTGGGTGTATTTGCTTCTTTTTGTTCTAGAGCTTTCAGATATACTGCTAAGCTGCTAGTGAGAGGCTCTGCCAGAGCCTGACAAATACAAAGGTGGTGGATGCTTGAAGCCAACTAATGGACTGAGCACAGGGCCCCCAATGGAGGAGTTAAAGAAAGAACTGAAGGAGCTGAAAGGGTTTGCAACCCCATGGGAAGAACAACAATATCAACCAACCAGACCCCTCCCCCTCCATCTCCAGAGCTCCCAGGGACTGAACCACCAACCAAAGAATACACACAGAGGGACCCATGGCTCCAGCAGCATATGCAGCAGAGAATGGCCTTGTCAGGCATCAATAGGAGGAGAGGCCCTTGGTACTGTGAATGCTCAATGCCCCAGTGTAGGGGAATACTAAGGTGGAAAGGCAGGAGTAGGTGGGTGGGTGGGGGAACACTCTCATAGAAGCAGGGGAAGGAAGGATGGCATAGGGTTTTTCAGGGAGTAAACCAGGAAAGAAGATAAAATTTAAAATGTAAATAAGGAAAATATCCCATAAATAAATAAATAAATAAATAAATAGCCCAAGTCAGACTTTGGAGGCTAGCTTTAGGAATATAATCGAATGTTTTAACAAGAAAGGGGGAATGGGAAAGGACAAGACCTCCCAGAGCCCTTCACTATGAATAGTAGAATATTTAACAGTGATGTATATCAGTTACATGATAAGTATTTTCAGTTTATTGTCCCTAAAACTTTAATAATCTGTTGCTCTTTTGTAGTATTATCTCCATGTCAGAATTACAGAAATGGGGCTTGAATTACATAAATCCACATAGATAAGAAGAACCACATAGCAAAGTATAACCCATATTCACATGCTGTATTTTGCCTCAAAGATCACTCTCTTTTGGAGGATGAGGTACAACTTATGATGCCGTAGAATACCGTGACTAAAGAGTAGAGGTAAATGTCAATACTTTGAGTCTTGAGAACAACTGGAAATGTCAGAAAACCTGATCATTGAGATTATACTCGGCTTTAAAGATAAACGCAAATGGTAGGGTGTTTTCAGCATACAGTTGCAATAATGGGCTTTTTAGGGCCATGTGAGTTCATGGAGCTACAGGAAATGAACCATTTAAGGCTCTGACCATATGTGTCCCATCAAGAAACGTCCTAAATAGGCTGGTAGTGTCAGTTCACACACATAATTTGAGTTTCTTCTCCAGAGAAATGGTCAGTTGACAGCGGGGAATAAAGAACATTTTAGGGGACACTTGTGTGGAAATTGACAGCAGCAGCTGCTGCTTGGAAAGAGATAATGGGTGTCCATCAATCACTCAAAGTAGGAAGTTGTGTCTGGGGCTACAGCCCACTCATTCAAGCATAGCATCCTCCTGTGTAGACCAAAGATTTCAACAATGGAGATTTACCAGAAAATAACAAAGTTGTGGCTCTTTACTAATCACATGTCCTTCCCTAGCTACTTACCATTAATTTCTTATAAGAATCCCACGAGGTTAAATACTGCATCCCTACCTTACTGCTCTCATTCCAAGTTGGCTTACCATACAAGATTCATATTGTGTACATTTTAGCACCTAGGCTGTCTATTACCGTGGAGCCCAATAGGAACATCCCTAATAGAAGACCCCTTAAAGCCATGGTAGCTACAAGGATCTTTTTGGTCACATTTCTGTGTCCTGGACAGTATGTAAAGACTTTAATGTCTGAGGCAATCAAATAAGGTAATTTTTGACATTATAATTCATATCATTAAGAATTTTGCCCTACCACTATTGAGGCTGAAGTCAAGTGAGTTCATCTATATGTAGTGTTGGGGGCAGGTGACAGTTGTCTGCATGCTCTGGTGGTGTCAGGCAAGGAATGCATCTACTGAGTGGGAGTTCCATCACTAAAGTAAAATGAAAGAGAAAATATATTTAGCTGAATTCTGCAGTGTCAATGGAACTCTGGAGCTTTATCCAACTTTTCATCTTACTCTTGAGTATGTACCTCTGCTGATGGATAGAGTTGTCATCTGGGATTCTGATGTTCATTTTGAGTGTACTTATCCTGGTCTTGTTCATTCATTACTGATCTTATTACCGCAGATCATTTCTTGTAGTGTTATATTCTTCTTCGTGTGTGTGTGTGTGTGTGTGTGTGTGTGTGTGTGTGTGTGTGTGTACATATGTATATGTAAAATGTATGTTCTGGAAGTTTATTTTCCAAGTGAGCATTCATTAAGAACAATACTCCAAATACTTGTAAGGACTTGTACATATTACAAAGCCCAGGGATTTGCTGAAGCTACTGCCTAGAAGAGGGAAAAGGATTCTCTTCAAAGGAAATTTTTCCTTCTCAGTTTTATTACAATTCAGCCTATCAGTCAGTGAAAGGTTCAAACAGTGGTCTTCTTTCTCCTTTATTGAATAATGCTGAGTAGCTAAATCTCTTCTTAGGTCACTGTGTATTTTTCTACTAAGTGAACTTTAGGTTTGCATCCCGTTGTATCAATTATTATTATTCAATTAAAGCTACACCACAGGCCAGGCACCACACTTACATGTATCTATCATTTCTCTTCTATTCTAGAAGCTACCTTCTGTTCAGAGAAGAGAGCTTTCCCGAAGGGAAAGAGCCAGCACCCCTCTGAGATTCCATCCATGAAATTGATTTTTGCTTCCATTCTCAACTTGGCCTCAAAACACAGATGCTGTGCTTAAAAGACAAATTGATCATTTTATTTCAATTGCACACAGACGATGTTGCAAAAGTGAGCAGACCTTGGGCCATTAGAGCTCAATACTTGGCAGAAAGTGATCTGCTTATCAATTAAAATGGGACTCAAACTCCTCACTGTTTCTCATTGTCATACTAATAAGAAAAAATGTATCTGAAATGCTACAGTATTGACCATCAATTTCATCCCGATGGACCTAAGTCTAATGCAATGTTTATAAGATTAGCATTGTCATTTGCATTAGATGTCTCTCGTCCCACTTGCTAATAATTCAAGTGTATTTTCTTTTTACCACAGCCATAAGTGAAATGGCATAATCATTAAAGGCAATAGATCTGATTCCTGCTTCTACTGCATGCTACATGAAACCATTTACCACTGATATCACTTCTGTGATTTAATAGCTTCTTTCTATATATATACACAATGAGCTTTGGAGTTTACGAGTGAGTGGCATTTGGAACATTTGCAGTATCTGAAGACTAGAGAAGACCAACCAACCAATCAACAAACAAACAAACAAACAAACAAACAAAAAAAAAAAAAACAAACCAAATCAAACCAAAACTCTATTCAGGTTAAAATTGGAATTTCTATAACCCCTTGGCATTTGATTGCTCTTTCTAAAAGCATATGTTCTGTTCCATTTTTGTGACTTGCACCATGCTTGGTCATAAGTAGGACAATGGCAATCAATATGCAGGACTGGCACTCAGAGGGAACAGATAGAAGCAAATGCAAAGCAGAGCACAATGGTTCTCTTGGGAGTTTCAGGACAAGGAATGTGAGTTCAATGCCAGCTTATAGAGCAAGACTCTGTCAAAAAAAAAAAAAGGTAAGAAGAGAACTAACTATAACAAAAAGAAAATTAGGATAAGTAATACAGTCATTATTATGCAATCAGGTTAAGCAATACAGTCATTATTATGCAGGACATTGTAACAATGCAGACAAAGAAGAGACTTTTTGAGAATAAAGGGTGAGAACATTCACAGTAGAAAAAAGGGAGGGAGGGCTTGACTAAGGAATGAAAAGAACTTTGCTATTCAAAAGGAAGCTGTGACGTCTCTGGACAGGTGAAGATGAAGACACAGAAATGCAACTGTGTTTCAGGAGACACAGTAGGAGTTCCTGTGTCTCCGGACCGGTAGCAAGGGCCTATGAGTCTTGAGGGCTGGATATACAGCTTCTGTAACCTCTTAGGTAATGGGGTAAACTCCAAAAAGAGTCATAGATTTTGTTTCTCAATCCCTTGTGCACATGATTCTTCCCTTCTAAAGATAAACTGTAAATTTTGTAAAGCATTTCAAGTTCATAAGAGAATGGTACAAAACATAGAGTTGTCTATAGTCTTACCCCTCTCCCAGAGCTCTTAGACAGTTTCCCCTATTATTGTTTTTCATTTTTTACTTACTTCTATTTTATTTCATCCAATTACCATACAAAGTAGTGAAATTTTCTATGTATTATAGGCATAGATGATATATCTTATTTTTAAATTATAATATAATTATATCATTTCTCCCTTCTCTTTTCTCCATCCAGACCCTCTGACTTACTCTACCCTTGTTCTTTTTCAAATTCATGGCTTTTTTTTTCTTCAATTATTGTTACAGACATATATTTTACATATATTTTACATATATGTCTGTAACAACAATATATATATATACATTCCTAAACAAGTAAATACAACATGCTCAGTCTGCATGTTGTATATTTGGAGGGCTGACTCTTTGGTGCTGGATAAGCAAGTAGAATGCTCTCCCCTGGGGAAGACTATTTTCCCCACTCTCAACATTTCTTAGCTGCCTGTAGGTAATTGTGTAAGGTACAGGCCTCATGGACTTTGCCCTACCCATGACCTGACAGTCATGTCTATTGTTGTTGTCTTTGGGAAGCTCAAGGTTAGACAGACACGCTGATGAGATTTTATGCATGTAGCTTCTGATATTAGTAAGAGACACAGTCTCACAGAAAATTCTCTGATCCCATGACTCTTGCAAGCTTTCTGCACTCTTCTGCAATTATTCCTCAGTCTTAGGTATAAGGCTGTTTTGTAGATGTATTCACTAGGACTGGGCTCCAAAACTATACACTTTGGTTATTTTTTGTTTTGTTTTGTTTTGGTTTGGTTTGGTTTGGTTTTTTTCTGTAATACTTTCTCCATTTGTTGCAAAGAGACGTTTTCTAAGTGAGGGATAAGGTGTACACTTACATGTTATAAACACAAATATTTAGAATGAAGTTATGAGTTATGCTACTTTAGTATAATGGCAATTGCAAGTTCTTCAGAATCCATGACTTCCTTAGCCTTGGTTAACTGGCTAGATTTCCAGTAGTGGGCAAAGTTTTCTTCTTAGTTAATGGTCATGAGTCCAGTTAGAGAGCTATTGTTCATTACCAAGATACAGATGAGTGTCACTTATGGTGACCATGCCATGGTGGTCAATGGTATGGTTCGTAGAAATCACATGTAGGTAGGAATGTTTGTTGCTTCCCTCTTACGGAAGCTTTCATGGTGCCTTCTAGTGCTACGAAAGCTAGTCCTCTAGAGGAAGCTTTTAGTTCAGTTCTAACTCAGGGCCTTCCAGTCACTGTATCAGAAATACATGGTGTCTTCAGCCATAGAGACTTGGCTTCTACCTCTGGGGATAACCAAGAACAACAGCCTGTAATTTGGGGAGATCGTTTAGAAAACCATAACCAACAATGTAAAAGTAGACTTTTCATGCCTGCTTGGGTTTTAATTTGAGGGTCTCTTTGGCTCTTAAAGAAAGCATTGCCTGTCCAGATGAGAAAATTTTATTTGAAGTATATATGTTTACATGTATTATAGTTTTTTTTAAAAAATAGGTAAAGTATAGATAGATAAGTATAATTCCGTATCTTATTTTCAGATGAACTTACTGTCATTTTATCATCTGTTCTATCTCTTCTGTACTTATCTACCTGTTTTCTCCTTAGAATAATTTTCTGGTGAGATCATTTCCAGTCCATAACAAAATGCCCCCCAGGAATGCTTTTCCCACTCTTATCAATCTCTTTTCTATACCAAATAATACCTCAATTTGCTTTAATACCATAAATTTCAATACATTCTCTTCTCCACTTTCAAAAGGTCTTTTCCCTCTCATGATTACCTTTCTTTTATCATGTTCTTCATATGTGCATACATACGTGTATACACATACTTTAATCTAGATCATGCATATGTGAGGAAAGCATGAAGTACTTACCTTTCTGAGTCTGGCCTGTTTTGTTTTTTTTTTGTTTTTTTTTTTTTTTAACTTTAAACGTATATATGTATTTTGCCTATAGGCATGTCTGTGTGCCAGATGGTGCCACATGAGTGCTGCTGGTACCTCTTGAGGACAGATGAGAGCATCAGATATCATGAAACTGGACGTTACAGAGGGCTGTGAAATGTCATGTTGATTTGGGGGACTCAACTTGGATTATCTGGAAAAAGCGCCAGTGTTTTTAACATCTGAGCCGTCTCTTCAGCCTTATTCTCAGTTTTCTTTTTTTTAAGTCCTATCTATCTATCTATCTATCTATCTATCTATCTATCTATCTATCTA
>JANHMN010000011.1:35594128-35644650 GCA_030674055.1 Rhabdomys pumilio | reverse complement strand
GAAGAAGAAGAAGAAGAAGAAGAAGAAGAAGAAGAAGAAGAAGAAGAAGAAGAAGAAGAAGAAGAAGAAGAAGAAGAAGAAGAAAAGCTCTCAAACTGGAGCACTAAAGAAGAGAAAATTCTGGAGTTCAAATACTGACTTCTAAGCAGCTAGGGATGAGGGCCTTAAAGCCTAGGACCACAGTAGTAGATCTACTCCAACAAGGCCACACCTACTCCAACAGGAGCACACTTCATAATTGGGCCACTCCCTGGCCTAGCATATACAGACCATCATACCTGCTGTCAAATAGGATGGCAAGGTAGGAACTGTGTAAGAGAGAACAAGAGCTCATGTTGTGGTGGACAGGCATTAAGAAAGATAGAGGAAGGAGCTGGGATCCTAATATGCTTTCAAGGGCACATTGAGAGTGACCATCTTCCTGAAACTAGATCCTAATTCCTAACATTTCCACCATTTCTCAATATATCATTAGCTGGGACCAAGGCTATGAATCGTGGCTATATTTAAGATCCAAGCTGTAACAGACATTATGTACAATTCAGTCATTTATATATGTGCTGTTGGATGCCAATGTCTCTCCATCCCACAATTGGTTTTTGTTTTGGTTTGGTTTTGTACTTTTAATTTTATTTTTTAACTGCCTGTTAGCTAGCAGAGAGCAATGATATGACAGATAAAAAAAAAGAAAGGGAGAAAGAAAGGGAGAAAGAAGGAAAGAAAGAAAGAGAGGAAAGAAGGAAGAAAGAAAGAAAGAAAGAAAGAAAGAAAGAAAGAAAGAAAGAAAAGAAAGAAAGAAATGTTCGCAAACTGGAGCACTAAAGAAGAGAAAATTCTGGAGTTCAAATTTTTCCGAAAAGTGCTCCTCAAAGGCTGGGGTGAGGCTCGGTAACTGAACAGCACCACCCTGTGTTAAGTGTCAGCAATAAAAAGACTTGACATTTCGATCCTTGATTAGAACTAGTGATGCGTGTTTCCCTCGTATGATGCCTCAATATGATTTATTCCCTCCAAAGTTCATGATGAAATTGAATGCTCACTTCAAGATATTAGAACAGAATCTTAATCTCAGGGCAGTGTTTAGAGATTATGCCTTTTGGAATAAATTCATAATAGATAAGGCCAGGAGGACAGAGCCCCTTTTACTTACTGCTGATAACTTAGTAAGAGGAAGAAACCCTGGTGACACTTAGAGAAGTACCTATTGTCATTTGTCCTGTGAAGCCTGAATTGCCTCACAGTTCTGCCTGTAAAAAATCTATACACAAATGTTTCCTGATTATTTGTACTTCTAGGACCTGGGGTAGATTAAGTCACTCTATATTAAAACTTGCCAAGCCTGTTGTAAGGTGTTCTTAGCAACGGACAATGAATTAAGACAGCACAAGACATTGCAATAGTATGAGACCAAAGAAACTCAGTGGAAAGGTTGGCAAGTCCTCCGAACTGTCCTTGATGCCTTTCCGCTTTGTTCCGAGAAAGTAGACTTATGTTAGCTCACACAGTGCCTACTGAGTAGTACAAACTAAATTGCAACCTCTCATCGTGTCTCCCAGTTTCTGTTTCATCGATATTAATCAAATGTGCCAAATCTTCCAAATGTTCCTGTTGGAAATTAAATTCGATCCTCGATTCCCGGAGTGAATTTTTGTTGGTGTATTTGTTTTTGTTTTCTACATGTCTTTGCCTTCCTCAGAGCATCATTTTATCTCTGCTTCCTACATACCCCACCCCCTTGCTCTCTGTGCAGTTGTCTCCTTGTCTTTTCTTCTATTTCCTTTGATTTAGTTGCTTTTGAGGCTCTGTCAGCACTTTAGCATCTAGTGATTGATAATAACGTCTTGTTCTCCCGCTGTAATTGCAACATCAAGACAGCAGGCACAGCAGGCTGCCACGGTTTAACAGCAACTAAGGAGCAGATTGCTGTGTGCAGATTGATTGGAAGGGGATGACTCAAATGAGGAAGCCACTCTTCCCCCAATGGCTCAAGTCCTCCCTTAGAAGCAGAATAGCCAACCATACACTAAAGTGACAATTCATAATGGACAAAGCAACACATCTTTCCAAGTTGCAGTGTTTCTTATCCTTCCTAATGCTGTGACCCCTTTATACAGTTCCTCATATTGTGGTGACCCCCCCACCACAAAATTATTGTGTTGCTACTTCATAACTGTAATTCTGCTACTGTTAAGTATCATAATATAAATATGTGACTGGCAAAAAAAAAGTCAATGAAAAGATCCTAATGATAATCTGCTTTACGTACAATTGTACAAATACGTACAATTGAAGAATTGGTGCCTAGCCCAACTGTTATCTGGAGGATTCACCCAGCAGCTGATGGAAGCAGTTGCAGAGATTCACAGCCAAACAGTATGCAGAGCTGTGGGATCTCACATAAGAGGGAAGAAAGTACTGTAGGAGCCGGAGGGGTGAAGGACACCCCAAGAAAACCTACATAATCAATTAACCTTGGCACTTAGGGGCTCACAGACATTGAAGCACCAACCATGGAGCTTCCCCGGGACTGACCTAGACCCTCTGCATATATCTTACAGTTGCGTAGCTTGATCTTCTTGTGGGACATCTAACACTGGCACCAGGAGCTGTCTCAGACTGTTGCCTGCCTTTGAGACCCTTTCCCTCTACTGGGCTGCCTTCTCAAGCCTTAATAGACTAGGAGGTGACTGACCTTACTGGAATTTGATATGCCATGGCTGGTTGATATCCACTGAGATTGGCCCTTTTCTGCAGAAACAGAGGGGGAGTGGGTGGGCAAAAGGGGGAGGTGTAAGGGAAGGGTGGTTGAGGGGAAGGGACTGGGTGGAGAGGATGGAGGCGAAACTGCTGAATGTAACAAAAAGTTATCTGATACGCAGAATATTGCAGCCCTCAGGTTAAGAACCACTGCCATATTATATTAGCTAGGATTGAAGAATTCTTTCTTCACTCTTCAAGACAATGCTTAATGTTTTCTATGTTATAAAATAAAGCAGTCAGCACTGTTTGTTTTCTTTACAGACCAAACAACAAGTAACGGATAGTTTGCTCATCTCTCTAAGTCACTATGAGTAAGAGCAACTAACGGTAGTTCAGGATCAGAGAACATTGTTCCATTCAACCAGATCATATGATGCATCACAGAACACACAATGCAGTTGATGTAGTTATTGACAGATAATTGGAAATGAATTCTCTCTAAAGATAACATGAAAGTCTGCCAATAATTATAGTTCATTGGGAATCTTGTTGGGTGAGTGCAAGTACTCCATTCTATTACATTTCAAATTTCCAAGTTAGTTATATTTGAGGGATACCATTTCTTTTGGGCCCTCAACAGTTGACGATGCATTCATAAAAGCAAAGTATGGAGCACTGTTACCATACTATACTTCTAGTTTGAGCTAAAATTGAGTTAAAACATTATCACATGGTATTAGGTTACCCTCAAGTTTTTAAAGGCAAATAAATGTTAAGTTTGTGGTCTTCACAACCACAATTAAGCAATAGTTTTATGTGTGTTATTTTTTCACCATATGATACTATTTGATTTATAGCTAATTAGACTCTATCCAACTCTATCTATCTATCTATCTATCTATCTATCTATCTATCTATCCATCTATCCTTGAGTAAATTTAATTGTGTCTACAGTAGGGAGTTGAAACAGAGCTTAAATGTTGGCTTGTTTCACAAGATGTCAAGAATGAGCTTCAATTTTAATCTTTATAACTAAAAAAATGCCACAAGTACTTTATACTCCTGTTTATGGACCCTTAGAAGTCCATGTATTCCTGGGTCTGTATAGCATGCTGTGTCTTATCTATTAAGGACAAAATAACAGTCAAGGAGATGAAGACAATGAGACTTTGAGGGCCTTTAAGGTCCCTCTACCTATGAAAATGTCTCCTCAGTAATGCCCCAAGTAAGTTCACTCTTGGCACATGGGCTCTATAGGTTTCTGCAACCAGGGAGATTTTGTATCCGTAAGATAACAGGCAAGAGTGCAAAGCCGGAGGCGGTGGCTAATCTTTAGGTTTCCAGAATTTAACAGGGACCGATTTAGAGCAAGCTGACTGCCTTGATGGAAATAAAAGGTCACTCATCTCGCTCAGAGTGAAACCAGTAAGTGCTTAAAGTTAATCTCCCTAATAACACATGAAAGTCAGCAGTGTGGTAAAGCTGAAAGTCAGTTGAGAGGTCGCCAAGGGATTCTGCCTGAAACCGTTCTAACTTCCATATTTCTGCATTGCTGAAGTTTAGCCAAAAGTATGTGAGAGATTTAAAGGCAGCTTTCTGAGTCATTATCAGAAAGGATAACACAAGGTAGATATAAGAATCTCTATCACACAGCATTAGGTTTCTCTCAAAGTTTTAAAGGTAAACAAATGTTCAGTTTGTGATCTTCACAACCGCAACTGAGCAATAGTTTTATGTGTGATATTTTCCCCATGTAGGTCTGGATTTAGAAAAGTGTAGGACTCGTCAGTCAACACTTCTTATGTATATGATATGGAGAATGGGTCCTGGAGATCACATCATTTGTCATTGTGGCTCAAAAAAAATAAAGTGTCAATCCCCAACCAGATATCATTGAAGGAATATGAATGCTGTGGCATTATGTAACAACAAAGTTATTAGTGGAATGGGTTTTCAGAAAACTTACAAAACAATGTCAAGCGCCAGAAACTTGGTGGGAACTTTCCAACTTAGATAATTAAATTTCTTTAAGAAGGTTCTCAGGATAGAATTAAATGTGGGGAGAAAGAATGTAACAAACGAAGTCAGGGGAAATGAGAATAGAACTGAATTGGTGATAAGGTTTGCTTCCTGCTCCTTGTAAAACATTTAAAGGTTGTAAGAATGGATTCTGTGTCATTTTGAGATAAAGCATTTGCACATTCTCATTAGGTACATTATGGTAATCCAATGCTTATTTGCAACACGTAACACTCAAATCATACTAATAAGTATTTCTGTTTTCAAACATTAATCATCTTTTTGTGTTGGGAGTCTCATATTTTTCCAGCCATTCAAAGAAATCTCAAGGTAGTTTTAACCTGTAATTTAATTCCCATGCCACAGGGGGATAAGAAGTTCTTCCTCCACTCTGTGTCCGGGAGCCTTACTGAATTTGTCTCCATTTCCCTTCCCACTTCTCCTGCTGTCGCCATTGACCACTGTGTCATTCTACATCATTGTTTTAATTAATGTCCACAAAGGACTGAGAAGATGTGGTATTTGTCCTTCTGTGAACTGCTTATTTCACTTGTTATGATGAGATCTAAGTTCATGTATGTTGTTGCAAAGGGCAGGATTTCATTTCTGATGAAATAACAATCACATACATATATCCTCCCCTGAATGTCAACTTTGTAGATTTTATAGTGTAGCTATTGGAAATAGTTCCAAATATGGAAGTATAATATGCCAGAGAAGAATTTGTAAATATTGTATTTTGATACTAACATAGAATGTATTCTTATTTCCACTAAACATTAGAAAATAGGTTGAGTGTAATAATTTGTCTCCTATATTTTTTATAAAAATAATTTAATTGTTGAGTTATATAGTAGTTCCAAGTTTAGTTCCTTTTACAAACATATGTTGCTCCATATACTGACTGCACTAGCTTATATTTCCAAAAATAGCCAATGTAAACACGGTGAAATGATATTTCATTTTATAACCATAATTGTGATTATGATTTACATTGCTTTGGTTAATGAGTTTAACATTTTTCATAAACTTTAGTCATTTTTGGTCTTCTTTTAGGGAGAATCTGTTTAAGTCCTTACATAGTCTATGTCTTATGGGGTTGTCTAATTTTCCATGTTCACCATTAATTATTTTAATGTATCTTAGATGTCAATACTTTCTCAGATTAATCAACTGAAAATCATTTTTCTCCTTTTGTATATTATTTCATAAATATATTGATAATTTCCTTTGGTGTACATAGGCTGGGTATGAATATACATATTTTCCGTGTATGTAGGGTCCTAGGTAAAAGATCATTGCCTACAGTATTTTGTTGAAGTGCTTATTTTATGTTTTTTTTTTTTGTGGGAATTTCATATATTGGACCTTAGTAGGCAGGTATTCAACCCACATTTAGTTGATTTTTGTGTACAATTTTCTGTGTACAAGTTTCATGTTTACGATTTTTCGTATCCAGTTTCACACAGCACTTTTCTTATGAAGACTTTTACCTCCATTGTCCATTTTGATGCTTTTGCCAAAACTCAATTGGCTAGATTGGCCTGGACTCTCTATTTGGATTCTCTATTCTGTGCTATTGGTCTGTAGATTTCTAAAGTCCGTATACAACTCTTCTAGTTGCTTCAGCATTATGAAATCAGTATTTATGGTACCTCCAGTGTCACTTGTTTTGCTCAGAAAAAGTTTGAGAATTAGGATCAGTTCTCTTTCAACTAGTATTTAGAGTTCATTATGCAAAGTATCAAATACTAGATATATTCCAGATAGGGAATTTTAAATTGCTCTTTCACTTTCAATATACTATTATTTGTCTATACTTTATAGTTTTAAAATTCTGTATTGTCAGGATATCTAAGTTTACGAACCTATCATCCCATTTAGGTTTGGAGCACAATTGTTCATAGTAGTTTTCTATGTTGGTTGTATTTCTGAGTAGTAGTTATTAAATCTCCAATCTGTTTTTCAAATATTTTTAGCCCATTTTTAGTTGGGTTATTCCCAGTCATAGTTATAGCAACTAGCTAGTGTCAATCAATTTTCTTTAGTCTTCCAACAAAGCAGAGCAGAGCAGAGCAGAGAAGAGCAGAGCAGAGCAGAGCAAGCAAAACCCTAACCCCTTGTTTGGTAGTCCTTATTATTATATCTTTTACAGTATTAGTTTATTTGTTTATTAAAACAGTTGTGAAGGCACACAATACCAACTTTGTTGCATTGGTCCCCATAGTCCACAACCTAAAGAACACAGATGTCTTCCTTCCTTGATCTACAGATGCAAGTTTAGTCATGCTAATATGATTTATACAAACACCTTCAGTCCAAAGGCTTGAAAGAACATTTTCTCTTGCTACTATTAGGAGAGGGCATGTATAGGTGAAAACTGTAACCACATTCTTTGAGCTACAGGGTTCAAGTGGACTGGGATACATAGAGCCTTTATTCATGACTATGTAACAATGGCTATGTTTCAACTATACAGTCTGTTGTACTATTAGAAGAATCAGACAACCTCAATCTGGGGGACAGATACTCAAGATAATTTAAACAGAAATGAAACACGAAAAAGGCAGAGCTTTTATACCATCAGTAGATGGGTAGGGAGGCCTTCATGAACTATATGGCTCATCGTTACATTACGCTTTTCACTAGTGTATGTGTGGGTTTTACAGTCAGGCGAAACTTACTGTAAGATATTTCAGTGACTATTTCATATGTCTACTCAGTTGACATAATTTGGTTTCAGAGCAGGGTAGAAGATTGTCGTTAGTGGGTCTGATTTTCATAAACTTCTGTTTTCATGACTCTGGATTTTTGGTACATAAAATAATCATATAGTCTTTAAGACAGTGTTGACTTCATATTCTCTCATCTACTTGAAGGTAGATCTATTTTTAAACCCCTATTTCCTGGTATGTTTATTAACCTCACAGGGCTGAGGAGTAACTGAGACATATCAACAGCAGTTCCTCAACTATATAGTGGGGAGGAGACCTCTCCTAGTTCTTGCTGCTCAGGGTCTCTGTAGCCCGTCCTCAGGCAACAGGATGCGGAAGGTGTTGCCATCTATCCAGTGAAGTCCTTACCAGTCCAACACGTCTTGGCCCATGTGATCTTTGGATAGTCCCTATGCTGAAATGGCTTCTGGCAATGGTTCTTAAAACAGATTCAAATTCCCTGAATGGAGCAGACTAGTTATCTTTAGACTAGTCAGTTCCCCAAATGGGTAGCAAATTTTATTAGTACTACAGAATTCTCCTGCAACTGTGGTGGCTAGTATACTTTTACAACCATGAGTGATAGCCAGGTACCTCCTTTCAGTCCTGTTGCCTGTTCATCTTAAGAATATAGGACAAGTGAATCATAGGCAGAGTCATAGTGACCTGACCCCTGAACCTTCACCCAGCTGATACCCTGTTCTGAAAGATATCTGTACTCCCCCTGGACATCTATGCTCCTGTGTCATCCCCTTCTCCACATCCTACATTTTCGTGTTTATAACCCCTGTGTTAAGAAGTAAAAATTATGATTAGATAATTTTTAAAAAAATGTGAAGAATTGTGGGTGAAGCCACATAATGTCATTTAAATTTACCTGTGGATCCCCACAAGATCAAGGGCTTGTGACACATGTTAATGTGCTATTAATGTTTTTTTTTAGTTGAAACGATTTTTGTATCCAGCACATCAAATCTGCAAATGTTAGAGCTCACCGTAGCTGATGAGAGCAAAGTGAATAAGAGCACTCAACCGCCCTGAATCTACCGTGAGATTCACTATATTTCCTGTAGGCTATTTTAGAGCAAACATCTTGACAATTCTTCTAAGCAAATGAAGCTTGAATGTCCTTATTGATATCTGGGCAGATTTTAATCAACAGTGGAGGGTCTGCTTACTTTTGAAATTTCCAGGTGGAAAGAATGTGTGTGATCTTTAAAAGAGAAGTAAGCGCTCTTGAAGTCATCTTCAACTTTGATTGAATTTAATCTAAGGGTTAATATCACAAAGAACGGATGGGTCATGAGCTGAAGTGCCAGTGGCCCTTTGAGATGGGAACAAGAACATTGGTCTTTTCAAAGCTCTGAAGTGACGATGAGAGGCACAAGTGTCCTTACGTGTCATTAATGTGAAAAGCAAACTGTATTCAAGCTGAATTTGCAGTGTCCTTAGCCGTGACAAGTTTATAGCCTCTTACCGATTAATAGCACAGCTGCCAAAAGTGCTTCTGTGCCTACATAATAAAGCTTCACAAATGAAACAGATGTTTTCTGATTTAACCTGTGAGAATACGTATTTGTTCTTCTTTTTTCTGTATTAGGTTTTCACTGAATGAAGCAATTAAGATGATTTTTCTTTTGCTGAAAAATTGTAGGCCGAAGCATGTTTTCTGTTAATTTTTTCTATTCTTCATTGCATACAATAAATAAAAATGTTAGAGTAGGTGTTCCTACATGCTCAAAGTGGCTTGCTGAAAAGACCCATGGTTGTAAGCCAGTTTTAGCCTGACGCATCAATCAGCCACACTTCCACGAACCTGAGCTGTTTACCACAGGTGCTGTCGTCACCTCTTCACCTGCATGAGTCAGTTTCACCATCTGCTTACCAGTTAAGAAAATATACTTGAAGAAATACACTCTTCAACAGAGAAATATATATTTAACTTTTGCAGTAATACCTGCTATGATACAGGTAAAGGCCACTCGCTCTCAACTTCTTTCTTGTCTATAGAGAGTGCCTAGATCTTACCTCATGTCTCTGGGCTCCACTATCACGTTCAATGTGTGGGATAAGCTCAATAAACTTAATAACAGGGAATGATTTACTCTCGTGTTTTTTAGCCCTTCATGAGAAGAGACCAATGTTCTCCGGATTACCCATTTTCTCTATGTGCAAAGGGAACGAATGATGAATACTAGGTTTGAGTCACAGGTTTGGGTTTTAGAATTTTGGGAACAAAATACAAACTTTGCTGAGCCTCAACTGCTATATAAATGTTCCATTATGTTAGTGTAGATTTAAATGCCCAATAGAGACACATCAGTCTTGCTGCCAAACATTTTTTCCTCCCTCATCTTGTAGGAAATTCCAGATAAGTAGACATTCCACATTGCACCTGATTAAACATTTATATGAATAAGTGCGTTGGTACTGCTAGTTGTGATTCATGTCTGAATAGCCCTAGGCCTACGCACTTGTGGTTAAGGTTCATTTTCTTCAAAAATATCTTGCATCTTCCATTGAAATGGTTCTTCAGGGAGACAGGTTCCATTTGAGAGTAATTGCAGGTTGGTCACTGATGTTCTAGGTAAGTTCCTGCCCCCTGTTTTATTTCATGGTCCCTATATTTATTTCATAAATAAGCTAACCACGAAAGCAGGGAGAGTTCACTCAAGAAGAAATCACTGCAGTGAAGAGAGAAATGAGATGAGGTGGACCCTGCCCTGCTGCCTGACAAGAAAAAGGATGAGGGATTTTTCTTGCCCCTTAAGGGGACCAAGGGGTGGAGACAACTGACACTGTCAGAGAAAAATATATCCAGAGAAATCAAATGGAGCTGCACAGATCATAGCATCTTTCAGGCAAGCCTAGTTTTGGGTAACTCTTGTAAGAAATGACTATCTCCAATGCCCATGTGAGGCAAGCTGCCCAGTATTTACTCCATAGTAACAATGGTGGACCAACATAGTGGATGTTCATCTGTTCTCCAGTCACACATTTTTGTCCTATGGTTAAAGTCATCTATACTTAATTCAATATAGCCTTTCCACTCTTCTGAAATCCTGTCCACTATTCCACCTCAGGACATAGAAGCAGAGTGAAGATCTATTCCCTTCTCTCACTATCCTGCATCACTTTTATGCTTCTGCTTCTTTGGGTTTGGGAAAAGGCAAGAAGAGTTTCACAAAGGGAGGAGTATTCCTTCCCCTTCATATGTGCTATTGTGACCTTGATTTTTTTTTCAAAACTTCTATGTAGGAAGTCTTCAAATGTGAACACTAAGCTCACAGGAATGTTTGTCAGGAAGCTGTTCACAGTCTTGTTCACTGACACACATCATAAAAGATGGTTCAATGCTCAACACCTTGACAAGGGTCCATGGGCTCCAAGGGAGTATAATCAAGACTTGACCTTCAATGGTGTTAACAGTTGGCAGAGAGTTGCTGGCTCCAGTCTAGTTTTGTTTTGATCAAAGACAGAAGGAATCCCAGTATGTCAGAATGCTTTGAAATCTCAGTGTTTTTGTGATTTTTAAAAATATATTTTAAATGATTTTTTTTCTCTTTGTCTAGTGAAAGAAAACAAAGGCAGCTTGCACAGTCATAGTAATAGCCTTGTTTATGATGTAGTCCTTGAGTGAAGAAGCAAGAGTAAAAGGAAGAGTGGTCCTTTTACCCAGAAGGCTACAAGTGCAATTCAGGACTGTTGCTCACTTACTGGAAACCATTTTTTAATCTGGACTCTCTATTTGCCATGAAGCATCTATACCTCTTTAAATGTGAGGTAACTTCAACCTCATAGTTGACCATAGTATTGGTGTTGTATGATACATAAAAGATGGCATACTCAAGTCAGCCTGTAGAGGAAGGCAGAACATGCTTCACAGGGGCGATACTTAGGCTGTACATGGAAGAATTAGCCGAGCTAGCAAAATGGGAGGAGATAAATATTAGAAAGGATGTGAAAGCACAGACAAGGACATTTGTGGGCAACCGCAAGCTAAGCAGAAACAGAAAGACCACCTCTGTATCCAGGAGAGAATAAAGAGGCATACAGACCATGAATAGCCAACAACAGAACTATAAGGGCATGTACAATAGAATTATGAAGAGGTAACATGCAGTATTTATTGTGTGGAATTACTAATGTGAATCTCCTCAAAGTGTGTGTGAATTCAAGGGATGTGAGTATTATGGTGTACAGGATTTTCCATATTCCCATTAATTTCTCAACATTTTGTTGATTCTTGATATAGAATGAGTTCCCTGAATAGGGTATCTCATAATGGCAGCTGCCTCTCTGATGGTTTGTTGGCTCTTGCATTTACTCACCAAGAACTGTTACATACTCTTATCAAACATCCATTCTCTATATGGTTGCTTTTCCCACCTTAAATCTCTGGCCATATCCAGTGATTAGAAATGCAAAGATTTTAAAGAACAGATGTTAATATTAATCAGGAAATGCCCATTCATTATCTAGTGTAATCCTCTCCAAAGCAGTCTTTTCATTAATAAGGGTCCTCATTACTTGTGACCTTAAATACTGACTTTCAGGTCTCTGACATGACGGAGTTTAGATTGTCTTTAAGTTATGCGGGTTTGGCACCTGGTGACTTAGTCATTTTCTAAGGTGGACATGTCTGCCCAGATAGCTCTCTAGTGCCATTTCCGTATCCTATGGGAAAATAACATCAGAAGTACGCTCTCAAAGAAATATTTGTGATCACTTGAAAAATAACATACAAAAGGCATTTGTTAACATTCATTTTATAAAATACCTTAAAAGAACAGATAAAGTACTTGAGGTTACATATCAGAATTGAAAAAGAATGAATAAAATATAAATTAATTGAACACATAGCTATTTTGCCATATTAAACAAGTCTTAAAAACTGCATTTCAAAACAATAAAAATAGGAACCGAGAAGAAAACTTTCTTTCTGTTGCTGTCTTTTTTCCGGAAAGTCTTCCTCAAATCTCTAATGTTTCAGGTTTACAGAAAGTACCTGCATCAATATTTAGAATATACCACATTTTGCTTCCAAATCAGTCCATTTGAGACATTTTAAAACCAGATGAGATAATTCAGTGCAAACTAAAGCTTCAAGTTGAAAATCCGAGAGGCAAAGTCACGTTCAAACTGCAGGAAATGCTTCTGGAACTGAATAATTAGGAAGTTCACATTATGAAGAACTCTGCATGTGTCCTGGGTGTGTGAAATACTGAGTTAGCCAACAGACCCCTGGAGGCTGTAGCTAGGGCTCTGTTATACTGTGGGCAGAGGAAGCATAGGAAAGGGCTAACAATTGTAATTGCGGAAGCAAGATACACTAAGCATCAAAATGCCAGATTTTAGCAGAAAAATTGGTTGTGATATATCAGATACCAAGAAGTCGGTGGTGGGGTGGGGAGGATAAAAGGAAAGGAAAAAGAAAAACAAAAACCTCCTGAATTCTGGAAATACAATGAAGATGGATCCCATAACAGTTACAATTAGACATGGTTTAATTGTGTAGATTATGTTAAATAAGAGTAACTCTATTCTCTAAGCTTAAGCACTGGGAGGCACATCTGGATCAGAGGGAACAAAGTGGAGCATGTCAAGGTATTGACCAGTAGTTTTCTCAACAACAACAAAAAAAATAATAATCTGAACTATTTTTTCAAATTCTGCCCTCACAGGATTTCACATTTTTTGTTTGCTTTGTCTTACATATGACTCATAAGATTCACTTTCCTTGACGAGAAAACAGGCAGTAGCTATTGAGTGGATGCAGCAGAGATCTTGGTATAATCCAGAAAATTATTTACACTTCACTCCACCCCCTAAACCTCAGGTCCCAATAAAATGTATCAGCACATCTTTTGCTTTTAAATTCTTGATGAAAATCTCTTGTATCATCTGGGAGTGGAGGACAGTATGCTGTGGGTCCCAGTGTTCCTGTTGTAAACCTACCCCTCATCTTTTAAGGATGTTTTAACAGTGTTAGGACAACGAAGGGCCAACACTGGGTTTTAGGCTATGCCGATTTTTGGCAATTTACGTGAAGCCCAAAATACATAGCATTGTATCAGAACTTATAAAACAAGTAAAAAAAAATAAGAGCAGATAATAAAACAACAGCCAATTGTAAAAAGTATAAAAAACTTGTATTCATACCTCCTCCAAGGTATAGAATCTAAAAACATTAAAAAATACCCCTCCGGTAGCAGAAGCAACATAGGACCATCTGAACAAACCGAAAATATGCAAAGACTCTTAAATCCTCAAATCTTGTCTCATTCCATAAAAGCCAGACTGCATAAGAATGTGCTGGATCCCCTTAGTGGACACACACAACTTTGTCCATGAGTCTTGTACAACGGCAGCTCCATCAAATCTGTCTGATGTAATATCTTGTCCTTTGTCAGGATGAGTGATTATCTGAGGCATCTCTGTATGTGAAACTGAGTGTGGAGTAAGGAGTGGTAAGAAACATCCATAGAAACCTACAACTAAATCCATCTTTAGAAACTATCAAAATGCGGTTCAAGCATTTTTGCACAAAGATAGTTTTTACTCTTTTCTCCCCCACTATTAGGGATGCAAAAAAAACCCCAACCAACCAACCAACCAAACAAAACAAAAAAACTGAAATTGCCACAGAGGTCTAAAGTCCTCGCATCAATCTTTGAAGCTTCATCACCCATCAGACTGGAGACATTTACCACCAAATGCATCTACACACAAAAAAATATGGTGGAGTCCACGTGTGAGAGTTTGTGCTTTCAAAGCCAAGAAGAGTGCAAAGCACATTACAGATGGTCAGTATATATCTGTGGTACCACCATTTCATCTGACTGGACAGGGCAACACAGGGCAGTCAGTGACAAAACCCACAGAGTAAACAGAGATCCTACGTGACTGGAGAAAGGGTACTAAGAGTTTTGCAAGTAACAAGGCCCGCAGTAGCAGTGGTGCATAACAGTCTTCAGTGCCTTAGGGGGCTCCCACGCTGTGAGGAGCCGGGGTGACATCATAAAATAGAAAACAGGCTCTATTCCACTTGGGAAAGGCATGTATGTCCATGACCTTATCTAAAGGCATACTAATGTATTTCGGGGCGGTGGTCCCCTTTTCCATCTCTCCTAAAAGTGATGCAGGCATAAATATCAGGGGATCTCATTATGGCATTGTAGTACAAGCACTGTATCATCAAGCCTGTTTCGCCTGCCTGCGTCTGCAGCAGCCCCTTTTACAGCGACGTGACACTCCTGGGTGGATGAGAGGGAGAGTTCAGAAACCTAAAGGTCACAGAACTTAAACTAACAAGAGAAGCTCTTTTATAGTATATAAAAACCCCTTACAAAAGGCAGTTTATTGACAAATAAATGCTTTTTACATTCAGGTTTTCCCCCACCTCTCAACAGTGATGGTTCGCAAAGAAAAGACTCAGTAGTGAAGACAAGACCACACACGTTTTTCTTTTTCTGTCTGCATTAGTTTGAAACGCTGGAAAATCAGGACCTTCAGACTAGCATGCCGTGTGAATGGGAGAAATGGAACTGGACCTCGGGACATGAGGTGGGGCCCGGATAGACAGCAACACAATGAGATGGTTTAGCCACCAATGTGGGCAGCAGGGCGGGCATGGAAAAACTTACAGCAGACCTGACTGATTCTGAAAAGGGCCTGTCAGGAACACAGTACAGGAATCAAAAACAGAGACAAACTGCAATTCTGTCAACGTGTAAACAAGGAAAAGCATTTCACAGATTCAAAGTTCAAGGGGGAGTAAACGTCTTTAAATTACTTTATCAGTTCAACCCTGATTTCAAAGTATGGCTAGCACAGACACAGAAGCTGTAGCGTGGGCATCCTCAGAGGGCTATGGTACCAGAGAAGCTGGACTCCAGGCTGCCTTCTGGAGATGCCACACGGAAAGACACTGTGGCTCCTGCATTCCTCTCTCAGTCCTTCTGTTCCATACTCCTGGAATATCTGTTAACTGTTTCACCCTTTGGTGCTTGCAGTTCTGGCTGCTATAGATTCAGACGTGGGGATACGGGAGGAGGGAAGGCAAATTCTCGAAGTATGCTCCTGGCCACTTCCACGTTATTCTGGGCAATCTCTAAGGCTCTCTTCACCTCTTCAAAGGCATACCCCTCTCCCATGAGTTTTGCAATTTTTGCATCGACATTTTCCAACGCTGCCTCGGGCCCATGGGGCTTTCTGTGATGAATTTCTGGTGCAGTCCTTCGGGGTCGTGGTTTGGGGGGTCTGGCTGGTGCTTGCGAACCATCTGTGGAGATTGTCAAAGATAGATAGCATTGAAACAGTGAGATAAAAACGAACACTACAGAAGACAACACTGTTATTTCATTATTTTATACTAAATACTATTTTTCATTTTCGCTACAACTATTTTTACTTGTTGGCTAGCTTATTGTAGAGTGGAAAATGTTATTTCATTTTAAAAAAATTAGAATGTGGTGGGAGAATGTAGTAGTTTGACAGAAAACTAACATACTTATTTTCTGATTCCATATTTTACTTTTCCGGCCAGAAAAGAGTTGCTTTAAAACAAACAAACAAACAAACAAACCTACTGCAATAGCAGTTAAGTCCAGAGTAAAAGTGGCAACATCTGATTAGTCACAAATTATATCTTTCTCAGCTGTGGCACAGACTGTGGCTGCAAGGAGAAAGAAGAGGAGGAAGAGGAAGAAGAAGAAGAGAAGAAGAGGAGGGAGTCAAGAGGTTTCTACCAGAGGGATAAGGATCCCTTATGACTCTTTTCTTTTTTTTTGTTTTTTTTCAAGACAGGGTTTCTCTGTGTAGCCCTGGCTGTCCTGGAACTCACTCGGTAGACCAGGCTGGCCTCGAACTCAGAAATCCGCCTGCCTCTGCCTCCCAAGTGCTGGGATTAAAGGCGAGCGCCACCGCCGCCTGGCTGACTCAATTCTAAAAATACAGAATAGTCCCCAAATGATCTCTGTCCTGCTCATGTACTGGTGGAGGAGCTACTGTGAGAAATACACCATAGGGTTTCCTTCTCCCTGGGTTTCCAAGTTAATTTGCTCCACTTCACTTATACCAAGGAAAAGGGAAACAAAAACAGCAGATGGTTTGACTCTGTTAGCCAACAGTTGAACAAATTAAATGTGGCTTTGCTCGAGCAAACACTTTAGATTCTGATGCAGGAACTTTTGCCCAAGAAAACACAAAGAGAGAAAAAAAAGCATCAGGAGGAGATTGGCTTATGGTTCAGGACCCTGAAGGTAATTCATTTTTTTTTCTTTTATGCAGTCTCTTAATGTGAACAGCGGTATGTGTAGATGTGTCCATGTGTGTGTGTGTGTGTGTGTATGAGAGAGTGGGTACACATATGCCATGACGCACATGTGGTGATCACTGGACAACCTTGGGTCAGTCCTTGCCTTCCACCTTGTTTAAGGCTGCATCTCTTGTTCATCTTTGCATACATCAGGATGGATGGCCTACAAGATTCTGCAGATTCTCCTGTTTCTTACTCCCAGTCCACTGGAAGTAGCTGAGATTATAGAGGCATTCTAACATATCTGGCTTCAAATGGGTTCTGGGGATCCAAACTCAGTCCTTTATAGCTGTACAAAAAGCACACCATCTACTAAGCCATATCTCCATCCTGGATAATAGCTTAATATGACATTGGCACGCATGAACATACAGGACTGTTGAGAACAAAGACAATGAATTATAAGCTACAATACAAATCCCCAGGACATGGGACAGTTACCTACACAGAACATGCTTATCTACATACATAAGTGCATTTTACAAGTGCAGAGTTAAAGAAGCAGCAGGGCCATGGACAATGATACCAATTGAATATTTGTTCTTGTAATAATAATAAAAAGACACACTAAAGTGAGTTGTGAAGGCCTAGCTGAGTTCCTCCCCACCGCTTCCTGTTCGTTCTGGCCCTGTCAGGCCCCATAATGGCTTCAAATGATAGTACAAGCTGCAATTTACAATAAAAATCAAAACATAAAAATTACCAGCCACACTGCTTCTTTTTTTTCCCTTTTGATCAAGTACAGCACTTTTTCATGAGATGGTGACTTGTAAAAGGATCATCCCATTAACAGAAATGGGAGGGCCAATCCAACACATATAAATTAAAAACTCTATCTGTTTCTACATAAAACTGAGTAACAGTCCTACTTTAATTTTTCTTGTCCTACAGAAAAAATTCCCATTTATAAATAGTGTAGCTATAGATAATATATATTACAGTTCTGTGAAGAACTTATGATTTCTGTGTCTTGCCAAAAGCTGTATTAGGTTTTCCTTTGTAATTAAACTATATGCTCCTTAGCAGCATCCAGGTCCTATTTATTGGCTGAGAACACGACCGGCAAGCTCCACACAACTACTATGGTCACTAATGCCTCAAGCCCTTGCCTAAAGTAGAATTAGCCCCAACAGGGCCTGCGCTGATTTCCACCCTCCCAGGTCAATATACAACAAGGACAACCAATTGAATCTCAGCTGCATCTATACAGTGAGCTCCATATAGTTTGCTGCCCATATCTCTTTACTTGGTAAGTGGCTAGTGAGTCTCCATTCCTGTGACACACACACAACTAGTATACCTGATTTTGGCAATACATATACAGTGCCCAAATTCACTAATCCAAAGTGCATAAGAATCTGAGAAATGAGAGATGGTGACCAGCTAGACTCTGAACCAACACTATATTAAACAAATGCCAAAGGTTCAGGGGACACTGAGGAAGAGGATCATAGAAAGAGAGTAAGAGCCAGAGGACCAGGAAACCTGCTGTGAGGCAGTGTCTTTCATATATAATAAGCAAAGCAGTACCCATAACATCTCCAGTTCTTTTGGCCTGTATAAATACAACACCAGTTGATAGGCACTGGGAATGGATCTCAAAGGCTCCACCCCTAATAAGACTATCATATAAAAGAAGGAAAAACTAATTAACCAGAGGTGCAAATTTCAAAATAGGAACGTAAAAATTTGAGAAACAAAAAAGGTAGTATATTGCCTCTAGAAAATCCTAACACCAGCAACAAATTTCGAAGAAAGATATACAAATAAAATACTTTACAAAAGAATTTAAAAGGAATGGATAGAAAAAAAAGACACGAGAGCTCAAAAAGAAAAAAATCAAAATCGCCAGGTGAGTGAAATGAGGAAGAGAGTGTGGGAAATAGGGGTAAGAAATATAAAGTCAGATTCTGAAAGACAAGCGCATCTTAGACACGAGGAGTTCAGAATGGAGACGTCAGCAGCTCACAGAATCTAGAGGCAGAAGCATGGACTCAAACATTTGTTTTTTGAAGCACTTTGTTTGTTCTCACAACAAAGCACAAAGCACTCAAGATCTCTGGCACACTAGTAAATGAGAAACAAACAAGGAAACAAAATAACAAAAAAGCCCAAATTGATATTTTGGGAATACCTGAAGGCAAGGAGAAAATTTTCATCAGGGGCAAAAAAGTTCACTGATAACCTATGAATAATAGCAAAAGCTGTCACGATCATAGAATAGATACAAACTTGGGTAGAGGACATATACCGCATCCCAATGAACATGACCAAAAAAAAAAAAAATCATCACATAACTTATTACAGTTAAACTGTCCAAACTGTAGAACACAAAGAAACAACTTTAAATCTACCACTGGAAAGATCAAAGTCACCCCTAAAGGCACCATATCAGAGTAACAGTGAATTTTTCAGCAGAAACTTTGTAGGCCAGGAAAGCATTAAGGGGTATATTCAGATTCTTGAAAGAAAACAATGCTTGTCATGATGACAATATCCACCCAGGGAACCAAGACCTTCCAAGACAGCCATCACTGAGAAACTCTCTGATTACCAGAGAAAGCTCCCAAATATGTTTAAGAAGTCCTACATCCTGAAGTGAATGGAGCAAGCACAGTGAACCAGCAAAAAAAAAAAAAGGATCAAGTCATAGGTCCAAGACAAACACACACACGCACACACACACACACACACACACACACACACACACACACACACACACAGGATTTCTAATAATAAGTCTACTAAGACTGTAGGGAGCTAGGGAAATCCTCAACAAATGTGTATTGTTTTATGTGGGCATGGCCATGTCAAACACTCCAACGCTTCAGCCCTACAGGAGTAGCAGACCGCCCTAGTGAGGCTCAGAGGTGAGAAAGCCTTCCTTGGGTCTGAATGTGAATGTTGACAGTATGTACAGAAAGTGTTCACTATAGCTGCCCCTCTCCAGATGTAAACAGTCTGAGAAATGATCCCTTGCAGAAATTGTTCCTATGGAGATTACACCAATTCTTTTTATAGTTTTATATAAAAAACTATAAAAAGTTTTATATAAAAAACTATAAAAAGTTTTATAGTTTTATATATTAACCCTGCTTTGTCTGTCTGTCATTAAAAATCCTGTTTCCGTGGTTGACTGTATACAGTAAATACATGAAGAATCTCAGGCCACCTGATCCTAGCTTTTCTGTGTATGTCTGTGTGTCTGTCCTTCTCTCACTCCCCAGTTAAGCCAGTCGCCAGAGTCATGCAAACAAACTCACTTCACTAGTAAATACACAAACAGGTTGAGAGTAAAGGATGGTTAATGATGTTCTGAACAGAAGCTTAAGACAGATAGGATTGGGCACCTTTACATCTAAAATTAACCTGAAAAGACAATGTCACTTTACAATGAATAAAGGAGCCAATTAACAAGGCAATATGAATGAATCTATATGAACTTATTATCAGAATACCCAACTTTATGTACCAAAGCCATTGGATACGAAAGGCCAGATAGCTTTCAATATGGTGATGGTGACAAGATTTCAACATCCGGCATCTGTCAAGATATTCCAGATAAGAAAACAAATTGAAAATAACTGAAGTGGTACCATCTATTCTTTCTGATCAAAATGGAATAACATATGACTCAACGAAAGGATTCTGAAAATTGTAAATTCATAGAAATGGAAGATTCTTTTTAACAAGCAAGTGGGTCATAAAGGAAGTTGTGAGCATCCTAAAATTTCTCGACACTAATGTAAATGGAAACACAGTAGAAAAAACATGTAAGATGTAACAAGGGACATCCAAAGGTATAAAAGCATGCTGTAAGGATCTTCACCTGGGCATGGATGGTTGGGGGTGGGGTGGGGGCAGAAACAGGGGCATTAACCAACCAATCAACCAACCAACCAACCAACCAACCAACCAACCAACCAACCAAATAAACAAAACCAAAACCAACTAACCAACCAATCAATCAAAAAACTCACAAGACAATGGCAACAGCAGCAACAACAACCACCAAACAAAAACCCCCAAAACTCAAACAAACCCCCAAAACCCTCAAGTAAATATATATCCCAGTAATCTCCAGTACTTAGAAAAGCAAGAACAAACCTAAGTCTAATGTAATCTATGGGAGTAAACAACAAGACTATCAGCAGAAGTAAGTGCTGGAAAGGATTAGTGGAACCATGAGCTGGTTCTTCAGAAACTTAAACAGGATAAACTTCCAGACATGTTAACTGGAAAAGCAAGTAGGTACCGTCAGAGGAAAAATAAAGCAGCGCAATCTCAGTCAGAGAAATACAATCATACAGATTCCTACGAACACAGAGGAAAACCCAGAGATAGACATCTGTAGACATGTAAAATGGGTCAAATGAACCCTGAAGACACAGGAATCTGAAGAGAACAACAGTGGGATGAGATTGAATCACAAATGAAGTCTCTCACGGAAGAAAAGCCCATGGTCAGAAGGCTTCCCTGCTGACACTGCTGACGTTGAGCCACCTAGTTTCTTTTTACTGGATTTTCACAATTTATCAGCACTAAAAACCCAAAAACCCAGCACTATCCAACTTCCAAAACCAGACAAGCAGCAGCAGCAGCAGCAGCAGCAGCAGCAGCAGCAACAACAACAACCACCACCTATCAACCATTATATCTCTGATGAACACAGATACAAATATTCTCAACAAAGCTCCATGGACTCAAACTCACTAGTAAGTCAAAAATCATTCACCACAGCACACTGGTTTCATTCCAGGGATTCAGGTTTATTCACCATTATTGAAGTTGGTTGCATTCCCAGAGTTAAAAGATGGTTCAACATACAGAAATCAATACACTGACAGAATAAAATATGAAAACCATATGACCATATATGATCTCAGTAGATTCACGAGAGGCATTTGATACCACTTAACACTTCTTTATGACAAAACTCCTCAATATAGCATGAATTAAGTACAATAACCCCTAGATGACATTAATATGAATGGAGAGAAGCTACTAGTATTTTTTCTGAGATCAGGCACAAGACCAAGGTGCCCATTGCCATCCAGTTATTCAGTATAGAACTATACATTTCAAACAGAATATCTTAACAAGAAACAAACCAGAAGCCATGAAAATAAAGAAGGGAGGAGTTAAACTGATACTTCTTGTGAATGATTTTTGTGTGTACATGATGTTTGTACACAAAACCTAAGGAGTCTACGAAAACAGTATTAGTGAGTGTTAATTCAATGGTGTCGCAGAATTCAGAGCCTACATACAAGAGCTAGTAGCTTTCTATATATAATCAATCCAATGATATAAAACCCATGAAAACTACAGATAACACATTCAGGAATGAACCTAATTCTGGAAGTAAAGCTATAAAGCAACAATTGAAGAATCTGACATAGAAAACAAAAATGAAAACTCTCCATACCCATGAACTTATAGACTACTGAGAAAATGTCTGTAATATATTATTATTATATAAATTATTCTATAGATTCAAATCCATCTGTGGATTCACACTGCAGTTAAAATACCCATGATCATATCCACAGAGTGGGGAAAAAACCTCCACTATTCATATGAAAGCTCAGGGACCTCAGAGAGCCGAAGCAACCTTGATCAGACAGCAGAAAGCCGGAGGCTTCACACACCAGACTGCAAGATGCACTGCAGAGTCAGACTCTGCCGTGGACTGACTCGGAGGCTAATGGAACTAATCAGAACCTACACATCTGCTGCCAACCAGTTCTTACACAGTCACTAAAATCACACAACAGGGAAAGGGATGCCTCAGAAATGGTGCTGGGAAAATCTAGTACCACATGGAGAGGTTTGAAATACAACCTCTCTGTCTTACCACGGGACAAAAGTCAACTGGGAATGCATGGGACACCTCCATCGCACAGCTCTAAGGGATTTCCCTCCTTACTATTGGTAACTACACTGTTTCTGAATGCGTATGCCCTGCTCATGCAATCCACAGAACCAAGCTAAACAGCTGCGGTTCCTTCTGCTTTACAGACTCTAGCTGCTCACGAATCAAGACTGAGATGACGAGGGGGATCGTCAGACAAGAAAGAGCATCAAGAACCCTGGCAGGGGCTCTGCCGAGGTCCTGGTGTGTATATTGCTTCCAGTGCTTTCCACTGCTCTATTGACACTGCTGCTCCTTCATGGCCCTTCCACTGTTTTACTAGAAAGGAGATCTACGAGTGCCTTAGAGACCATTGTTCCATGAAGGTGTGATTTTTTTATTATGTCTTAACTTGGTTTTAGCTTGCCTACTGATGGAATCACAACACACACCTCATTAACAATGAAAGAATAAATGTTTGCATAGCTTACTAAAATCGTTAAAATCAACTTACATTTTAATGGGCTGACACTTGTTGATGTGGGATTCCTAGCAGATTAGTAAAACATGCTATTTTTCTTTAATCTATAAATTGAGCTTTTTGTGGTTGTAATATTTATTTATATTCATATATTATAGCTATGTCTAAAGTATAGAACAACATATATATTATATAAAATATCTATATATCTACATAGAACTATGTATAATAATATACTTTGCATGTTAAATGACATGTATGATTCTCATTTCTAGCTTTCTAAAATAGTTATGAGAATTTTTATCATGTCATCAATGTTTAATAAACATTATATAACATCTACATATAGTCTAGGATATAGACTTGCAGTAATTCAGTAAATGGGTACAACTATTGGAATAAACATGAACACTCTTTGACTAGTAATTTTCTTATGTTTTTTTTATGTTCTCTAATAATTGATAATTAGAATAATGTGAATTCAACTGAATAAAGAATGAACAAAATTGTAAAATATATTACAATCTTGTTATTCAAATATAAGCACTGTCAATTAATTTTGGAGCCTATTTACATTGTTATGCTGAGTCACTACAGTCTTGGACACTGTTTAATCAACACATGAGTTAGCATAAGGTTTTCAGATGAAGAATCTTCACATAGACTGTGCACATAACCTGTTTCAGATCGTCGTGGAAAAGCATTTCGGCCCCGAGGTTTTAAACAAGCTGCCCGTGTGAAGGTTTTCACGTGGCATCAACTACCAGGTGAACTGGTTGAGACCAACCACACTGATGCTTCCATCGTGGAATCAGAACTAAGTGTTAATGGTTTTTTTACCCCACCACTGACGGCAACTCAAACACATCTCTACACCCTGTGTGAAGAATTACAACTATCATTTCCAGGTGAAATCTTCAAAGGATTACTAATGTAACAATCTGTTCAACAGTCCTTCAATTTTCCATTAAGTTAATAATAAACAAAGGACAAAGCACCGCAGCTCATTCCCCTTGTGACAACACCTCCTTAATTTTCATTATATTCAGTATATTCAGAAATAAAATCCTTTCATGTGAGTCATGGACATCTTAGCATTGTTTCATGTCCTTGAAGGAACTTTTAACTCTAAGGATGTGAATAATCTCCTTCAAGGGTGACACTGCATATCAGAACAAGCATTATGGGATGTTTAAGGAAGTCAAGCTGCAGCACAATTTATATTAAGTGAAACAGCATCAAAATTTTATAAATACACGTTGCTATTAGTGACACGAGCCGTGTGTGAGTAATGTGCTCATATAAAGAATAAGATGATTACTGGCAAAAAAAAAAGTTGCCGGCTGCCGAGCAGTGGTGCTGCACACTTTTAATCCCAACACTTGGGAGGCAGAGGCAGGCGAATTTCTGAGTTCGAGGCTAGCCTGGTCTACAGAGTGAGTTTCTGGACAGCCAAGGCTACACAGAGAAACCCTGTCTTGAAAAAGAAAACAACAACAAAAAGCCCCGATCCAGAAGTACGAGATTTTTTTTTTTAAAAAGCCAGTGAAATTTTTCTTTTTTTTTATAAGTGTGTTTTATCACATAATCATTTGGTAAAAATACTAATGGCAACATTCACTTTTTTTAATCTATGAAATACTTTTTTTGAGAGGAATGAATGCATTTGAAGTGCCTTGTAGCTATATAGCTCTTGCACACACAATGTATTTACAGGGGGACACGAGGAACATAATTTTACATTGATAAAACTATTTCTGAATTCTTTAGAACTGTTCTTTTCATAGTTCAATGATGAGTAAGCTACTATCAGTTATGTAGTTCTGAGAGATTATAGACATTTTTTTTGAGTTCACAACCAGAATCCTTGTTAAGTCATGTAAAAGGGCCTTTGACAAGACCAGATTGTGAATGCACATAGCATCTAGGTCAGGTTTTAAATGAGAACACCTAATCTGGAGGGTAGTGCAGATGTACTCCTGTAAGGAAAAAGAAAAAAAACCAAACTAGCATGTTTCTTACAAACAAACACAGGTCAGAAACAGAGGCACTGGTCCATGTTTTGCTAGTATATAACACAGGGCACCAGTCCTATGCTTTGCTAGAGTTTGAAAAGGTTTAAGAAGCCAGATGAAATACTTGATGCTATCGATGGCTCTGGTTATCAGTATTTTTTTCTTTTTTATTTCTTAGGGAAAACCTAGTTTAGTCCTGTCAAGTGGATCCTTTTCTGTTCATTAGTCAAAGAACTCTTGAGATTTCTATTGGAATGCTAACCCCAATCCATGCCACTCGAAATCCTGCATATGAGTGATGCTCTTGACTCTACCTCACCCACGTTGTGCAGTCCACACAGAAGAATCTGTGAAAACAGTGACTGGTAATAACTCGACTGACTATGTGAACGAATACCTTTATTTTAACAGAGTTGGAGGTCTGGATACATCATTTCAAGTCAGACGTGGTGCTTTGGCAAAAGGTGTACTTCAACATTACTTTAGTCATGGCTTTGCTTTCTTATGTCACATGGGGCTGCCAGATATTTTCCCTCCTTGATTTTCCCTGCTTTGATAGTCTGTTTTACTTGGGACTACAGTCTATACAAAGATGGATCTGAAAGCTCTGAGTGGCTACACATGAACAGGCAGACAACATGGAGAAAAACCTGAAAGGGTTAGGTTTTTGTGTTTTCCCGGGTCATATACAAGTGTTAACACTTTTGAGGTTTTATGGAGAATTCTCCATCTCCTATACAGCACTGTGGAAAAACTACACAACTGATAATACTCAAAGGAGCTCAACTATTCAGACGGTCCCATGTATGTGCGTATTAAATTTAACATGTCTTCCTTCTTGTCCTCATCAATATACTTATGCTTTGGACATCCAGGAGGATAACTGGGATACCGAATACTATTGTGTCTCACTTAAACAGATTGTTTAAGAGACAGGATTTCCCTATGTAGGTCACGCTGGTCTTGGCTTTCCTATGCCACTGCATAGCTCAGTCTGTTTGCTAAGCATGGTGTAAGGTCCTTGTTTCAGCTTCTGAGTGCTGGCATTATGGTAGTGTGGCTCTATGCCTTGCTCAGGCCTTTAGAGTGGCTGAGTAAGTTGTGAGAGTGGAACTCTCAGGAAAGGGATTAATATCCAGATAAAAAGGCCCACACTTCACTACACCAGTGAAAAGATGGGCCCCGATGAAGAAGGGAGCAGGTTTTCATCAGATATCAAATGCCTGGCACTTCTTGAGTCTTCAAACTGTAAGAAATGGATGTTTGTTGATTAGCATCTGGCCTGTGATATTAAGTCCAGCAACCTGAGGTGACACTCCTTGCTTCAGTGTTAAAATACTAGCAGAAGAGACAGACAAATGAGTCAAGCAAATCAATGAATGATGGAGTCTGGGATAATGACAGGTTTTAGGAAGGACAGATGTCTACAGGAAACACTGTCTTAAAACAAAAAACAAAAACAAACAAAAAAAAAACTAACAGCAACTAACCAATTCACCAGCCAGCCAGCCAACCAACCAACCACAAACAACAGCGCAACAAAAGCAACAAAAACCCCATAATAAACAATTAACAGTAACATGGTTTGTTACTGATAGGAATTTTAAAAAGTCTTCAGTCTTAATGTGAAATTAAACAAACAAACAACAAAAAGCAAGAAACAACAAACCAAACCAAAACCAAACTAAAAAAACCAGCACGGGCAGATGCTCAAGGATATTTCCTGGATTTCTCAGATCCGGATGAGACAAACGGAAGTTAAAATAAAGAATGCATCCCAAAGCAAAGACTGTGAGCTTGCTGACTGTTCACACACCATTTTAAGCTTTACTTTTTCTTTCCCTGAGGCAGTTTTCTGGGTGTTGTTTTCATAATATACGCTTTACAAGCCAACTGTGAAGGACGTCAAAAGTAAGTGAATGCTTTGGTATAGTACAGTAAACTAAAGATGGAGGCTACTGAGGAAAAAACGATGTAAACACACAGGACAATGTTGTTACTGTTCTCAGCCAACTCACCGGAAGATGAAGGCAGCTGGTCATAGTCCTGGGAAGCTCTGTTGGCTTTGACGCTGTCTCCTGGTGCTCTCCTGGCAGGAGGCAATGGAACTTGACCACTTGTTGGGTCAAAAAAGGGATCTTAAAAATAAAGATATATATATATTTAATTAAAAGGATGATCCCTGCTGGTTGGCTGAAGAAAGAATTCTGTGAACTTTCTAAAGACTATAGATTTTTATAATGAATTGGTCAACTAATTTCATGAGCAGAAATACCCAAAGGACTGTGCAGTTTCGAAGTCATTCATTTGTTCAGGTTAGAGCTATTATTCTCTTTACTTCCAAAATTAAGACTATGGATCTTTCTTTATCTTTTCAGATCACTTACTCCTCTTAACTCAAATTTCTATCCCTACCTATGCATTTCAATGAATGAAAGCTGATGGGAAAAAAACAACATGAAGAAAATGCTGCTCACTTTGCCTTGTGGGAGACCTGGTGGATCGCTGGGGCTCCTGAAGCTGACCATCAAGACAGTTCCGTAAACAGACCTGAAGCTTGCAGTTTTTAAATGAATTAATGTCTGCATAAAAATCTGTCAATATAAGGTATTTTTTTTTTTTTTATTAATTGCACTACCTTGGAAGTCCCAAACTACGCTAAGACCAAGTTCTCAGGTTGGCTCACTGAATAGTAAGTTCAACTGCAAAAAAATACACCATTATGAAAAATAAAGTTTGAATTTCATACTCTGCCATGTAAAATTGTGAAACGTAAATTGTAGACTGAAAAACCATTCCACTGTATGTGATGAAGTTCACCGAGCGGTACTAAAGAGAGAGCTTCTGTGTCGGCAGAAGTCGCAAGGATCGCATGCCTAACCGCTTTAAAATTAGCAGCATGTGGGCTTAAGGCCTTAGCGCGCACCCTTGTCTGAGGACAAGAACATTACCTCTGACTTCTTTGGCTCACTAATAATTTACAGCCATCCCTTCCACCCTCATGCTTTCTGCATCTATTTCCTTCTACTGGTGCCATCTCTGAAGTTATTCCGAGTTCCTCGGAGAGCAGAATTTTCTTTAATTGTATTTTATCTCCTAACTCAAATAGAGCAACAGGCTGCTTGGCAATTAGCTTGCTCTTAATAAAAATGTTAACTACTGAGATATTCATGCAAACACATACTTTCCATAAAGAAAGATGGACTATATATAAGTACATATAGTTTGGCTATAATTTAGTCCATTACTTATTCATTTGAATTTGGTGAAATATTTTTATTTACACTATATATTTTATTTATACTATATATATTTTACCATATATTATTTATACTATACATACTATAAATAATATACACTAACATATTGTTTTATTTATACTATAGTACAAAATAACATATTTTATACTAATATACTAAGATTTGACTAGAGCATGTAAGCACTACTTAAAGCTGTTAACTAATTATTATACTATTTTCCCTTCCTGGAGCAATTGTCACTAGCTTTATTCTGCTGTCACAGTATCTGTACTTGCTTATTACACCTTAGAGGCAACTCGCAGGAATTACTGAATATCTCTACATTATTTCCAGACAATAACTGAAAACTTAAAGTTAAAATCTGTATATATTTTAGTACTATAAATGAACTACAAAATATACAATTGTAGTTTTTAAATGTTTTTCCATTAAACCATTTTACCTAAAAAGGGACTGGATACAATAAATTCTTTAAATCAATAGCAGAACCAGTTAGAATCTGTTCCATCATGATGCATTCTACCTTGCTTCAAGCTAAGTTTCTCTGGTGAGGGACAAGGAGGAGGGGGATCCCACGAGGAGAGCGCTGGAATTGGAGCTCGTGTTTCAAAGGGAATGTCACAATGTAGAATAATTACTACAGAGTGTTATAATTACTAGCTGTCCTCTGATAAGGGAAATTTAAAAATCAATAAAGCTTTGCTGAATTAAATTCTTTTAAAACTAAGTACGACCAATGTCCATATTTATGATTAAAACATACAAATTGAAAATGCTGCAGCCAATGTGTAATTATGCAGTAATATATTTTTTTGAGACTGTAATACACACAATGTGTTCAATCTGCTAAGAAGCAATGTAGTCCCGAGTCTAATTTACAGCATAGGTAGGTCCTGCCTGACTTCTTATAACAAATCCCCAGAGGCTGCTGCTGAGCTGAAGAGAGAGTTTAGTTTCTGCCCTTGAACTTCTCACATGTGAACATGGTGGCCTCCACAAGGGAAGGACACCGCAGCTGACATTCATGTGACTCCTCTGCCAACCTTACAGATGGCACGAGCTGATTTGTCCCATTATTGACGATGTTTCAATAGGGTTGAGTAAAATAACACCCCACTGCATCCTTTCCATGGTGGTTGCCAATCACATGGCATTTCTTTCAGTTTTACTTATACAGATGAATGTCCATATCTCAGTGTCAAGAGTATTATGTATTTTTAATAACGTCACTAGATTCTGAAATTGAATTGAGATGTTAATATTGGATATGCACTTCAAGATACGTTCTAGGTTAGAGGGGAAGTGAGAGGAAGGTGAAGTAAGGTTGCCAAGCATTGGGTGCATCCTGGGTCCTTCCCAAAGACTTAGTGCTGTCCCAGCTCTGTTGCTTAAGCACAGGCACTGGCACGAAGCTGTAGAAACGCCTATTTCAACCTTCCCACACAAAGGGACGCTTCCTTTCTCTCTCTTTTTGTTACAGAGAGAAAAAGGCACATATGCCAGCAGTTGCCTTGGGTTTGTGGACAGGAAATCATGGAGCTTTTGTTGAGGACTTGGGTTTTGTTACGCTTTGATTGCCTTGTTCATAAAGGATGGCTCACGAATGTTAGTGGGAATTATAATTTTGCCAAAAGACATCTTGTGTGAAAGCCCAAGGTGGAAAACACAAAGGAAGAACAGAGCTGAGTCTCTGCATGGCTGTCCTTCCTCTAGCCCACTGGAGACATGAGGCTTCTCTGCAGAAAAGCGGCTCTGCAGTCTGAAAGCTGAAATCTGGAGCAGTGGAAAGGCTGGTACCCAGACTCAGCTGTGCAGGGCATAGAAGGCTATCAGAAAGAGATGGAAATTTAATACAATATTTTGAGAAAATGCAGTATCTTTTTATGAGGTATCTATTCTGTCCCTAAGTTGGCATACTTTTCAAGGAAGTCATTTCAACACTGCAAAATAATTTATGAGTACATTAATTAATTAAAAGCACTGGGCAGCAGGCAGACTTCCGTAGTGGCTACTGGAAAGTGAGTTGGGCAACTCCCTTTGTTCGGTTTTACAATTCTAAAAGCCGTGGGCTGAACTGTGATTTAGTAAGTATGTCTTTCATCAAGTTTTACTCTTAGAGTGAAGAATTACCACGAGCAATGTGCCACTGTATTTCGTTAGAAAAAAGATCACACATTCTGTAAAATGTAACAACATGTTTTCTGGCAGCTCTGAGATCCTGACTGTTGTAAAAGAACCCACTGTACAGTGGCTTCACGGGCCAGGGCTTAAATTGTGAGGACATTAGAACAGCGAGAGGATGCTCATCGGAAACTCAGCATCCAAGAGTCGTGGCTACATGCTTCTTATTTCTAGCTTGCAGCTGATGACCTTAGGACACTTGGTCTTAGGTCGCATCCTGGAAAACCATAAGGAGCATGGAGGTGGAATGTGTTAATAGTATACCAAATACTAGACAAGACAACTGCTGTTGAAAACCTTAACTGGAAATTATTCTTTGGGTATTCAGCACCTTGTGGTATAATGTGGAATGTGTTGTTAGGTGACCAGAGTTTGTGTTTCATGAAATCTCTCCAAACTCTACATTATCAAGCCAGATGCTAAAGAGAAGAGAGAAAAACAGAGTGGGGGTGGGGGGCAGAGGGAAGGAGAGATGATGTAGAGACCAGTGGTCCGGGTGGTGGGGGTGGAGAAAGGAGACTAACAGCTCCATAGGTTTTCAACAAGGTATTGAGGAAGCAAAGAACAATCGTAACACTTAAAAGGTTTCTCATGATTTATCTTATCTGGAAATATACAGAAAACATTTTTAAAAAGAATCTTTGTTTCTATACTTGAGGCAAGATCTCCTGGTGTAGCCCAGGATGACCACAAACTCGCAGTCCTGTGCCCCGAACTTGCAATTGCTGAGATTACAGGCATGCACTTACACATCCAGCTGGCCAGCTTTGAATGCTAGTCCAGAAGGAAGGCTTTCAGACTGCAGAGACGAGATGGTGATAGCAACAGCATGCTACTATGCATGAGTCTGTTTCCTTTTTCTGACAATTCTGCCCAATATGTGCTGAGCGTTTCCTTCAGTCTCTTCATTTTTATATCTGCTTCACATACTACAGATGTGCACTAATAGGAAACTGTATTTGTTTTTCATTGAAGACAACACATCTCCATACTTAACATAAAAATTAAAATAGTTAATAACATGAAGGTTCAGAAAAGCTACCTTGTTAAGACATAAAATCTATTCTTTGAATAAAACCAGGGTCTTAAAGCACCTTTTTGGTTTTCTTTTTGAAAAAAATTGAAGTCCATTATTAGAAAAACATTTCACTGGAAATAGGAGATGGAGAACCAAAAGTTTGTGCCTCTCCTATTGGCCCGTCACACTGTCATCCGCCTTTCAGGAACTCTGCTGACATCTGAAGGCATCACTTGCTCCATATACTACGCAGAGCGTCGTGTTCCCTCTGTCCTGCTCTTCTTTTCTTTTCTTCGAAAACTTTATACACGTACACAATATACAACATACAACCCACTTCCAAATCCCTCCTACCAACCTTCACCTCTCTGCCCCACCAACACATCTCCAGTCTAACTTTACATCTCTCTTTTTAAACAACATTAAATAACATACTAAATTCAATTGGTATTGCCCACATGTGCATGGGTGTGAAGTCGTTTACTGGGTCATGTGCCAGCACTGTGATTCCTCATTGCTCTGCCATTTTTGTGATGTTTGGTCATTAAATCCATCTGGTGTCAAGCAAACCAGGCAACCACAGCTCTCACTAACCAGAAGTCTTCCTGCTAGTGTGGCAGAGACTCAGGAAACACTAACATGAATTTGACAGCATGATCTCAGATGTACTTTGCTCTTAAAGAAAATTCTTCTTTTGTTGCTTTTTAGATGTTTATTTACTATGTATAGTGTTCTGCCTGCATGTATGCCTGCACACCAGAAGAGGGCACCAGATCTCATTACAGATGGTTAAGAACCACCAAGTGGTTGATGGGAATTGAACTCAGGAGCTCTGGAAGAACAGCCAGTGCTCTTTACCCCTGAGCCATCTCTCCAGCCCCCCTTCTTTGGCTTTTCACTCACTCCTACCTGAAGGAAGAAGGAAAAGGTCCTGCCCTGAGGAAGGCCGGCTACTGGAGCCTGGAGGTTTCGAATGTTCGATGAGACTATGTCTTGCAGGAGGTGGAGGAGGAGGGAGGGATGGGGGGAGAGCATCAAAAGTATCTTCACCTGCTTTTAAACAAAGATCATTATCAACAGTAGAATTTCATTAATCAAAACATAGTATCAAGCAAAAGTTACGACTGATTTTTCCCTTATTGCTTCATTTGACAAGTAAGTTCACTTGTAGGGGTGTATCCAGTACTTCTCTGGCTTACATAATGGGGGTGATTTGTGGGAGTGTGGATAGAAAATGTACATAAACACACATGTGCCCATGTGCATGTACACTCCCCAATGAGACACCCCCATGAAAACATTTTTCTGTTTACTGGGTCTTTCTATAAAAAGCACCATTGCAAGATATAAATCAGCTCACTGTCCCCTGCAGCCTTTATGCTATTACTATACTAGAGCTCTGAACTGAAAATTATCATCAGTAAAACCAGCCAAAGAGAAATCTCTGAGCAACAAAGAGAGTTCATGACCTCTCCTGAGAAAAGTCACACCATGCACATATAATTTAACGTCAAAGAACATGTCTAAGCATTCCGTACCATTTGTTCCACTGGACTGTAATTCATTTATATCATACCAAACATTTGATTTTCTGTAAGTAGAGCAAATGGAAAAGTGCAGCAGAATGGACTTTTTGCTTAACTGTCATCTCCAGAGAAGAGCATATCAATGGAAATCCCCTCTAGCTGGCCCCAAAGCTAGTTACCCACATGTATACATGTAAGTGTGTGTGTGTGTGTGTGTGTGTGTGTGTGTGTCTGTGTGTGTGTCTGTGTGTGTGTGTGTCTGTCTGTGTGTGTGTCTGTGTGTGTGTGGTTTATTCAATGTATATAGAATATTGTAGTGTGGCTCTATCTCTACATATTTATCCCTGTAATTTGTTGCTAGACCAGAGTGTTTCTTACCTTGAATCTTTAAAAAAAAAAAAAAAGATGAACTGAATATAGTTTTCAAATATGTACATCAAATATGCTGTATGTGAGACAGGCTATGTGTAAGCACCTTCCTACTCTAATAATAAAAATACACATGTATTTAAGTGGAATGAATTAGACATAAATACATTAAAGTGAATTTATTATTCTTTGAGCATGTCTTGCAAAAATATGCAGATTATCTGATCTAATCATCACAAATATTTTTCTAATTTTAAGTGTTTGGAGATTCAGGAGAGATCTGTTATCATTCCGAAGGTTCTTGCTGTCACATAATTAAATTCAAATCTCTTTTTTCAGCCTTTAAGTATCAGGCACCATGCTAAGAAGTGAGTGATACAAAGATCAAAACGTAAGGAGCTTCAATACTGTCTAGGGGAGGGAAAACCTGTTCACAAACACTTATAACTGACAGGTGAGAGGGCTCAATTGGCCTCATCAATGAGAACTTATGAGAGGAGAGAAAATACATGCAGCATCCAATGAGGCGCTACTACCATGTGGAACACCAGAGGTTCATAAATACATGTCCATGTAAAATAAGCAATGGGTCTGCTTAGCTCAAAGAATAGTAAGCAAGAACTGATACACAGGTTAAGCCGGAGGACGGCCCAAGGGAAGAGGTAGGTTGTAACTTCTATGGGAATAGCTAACAGAAAGCTCATCAACCACCTATGGCTATTATATTGAACAACAACAACAAAAATTACTCAACTCGATAAGATGCAAACATGTAGGTCCCTGACAGCTCTACAGCGAACTCTTAAACACTGTCATCTAGATCATAGGGACTTGAATAATGGGTCAAGATCCAGTATAGAAGAAAAACAAATAAGAAAACGAGACTGTAGACAGGAACTTAGAGGGGTCTTAGAACTCAAGCATATGAGGAGAAACAGAACAGAATAAAATGAAAACCTCTGATCAATAAATCAAAGCCACTGTAATAGACAGTTCAAAATACTGGTCAGAGGTGCATACGAGAAATATGAAAGTTTACTTAAGCGTGCTGGTTGCCTAACAGACAATTCAGAAAAGCTTATAAACAGGTTAAACAGAACTTGTTCTTGTTTTCTAGGATGAAGTACATACTTTCTCATTAGTTAGTTAACGTAAGAGAGCCTAGCAATTTCACGCTGAAGTAAAGGGTGGCTCATGTTTACTACAGATTAGTACACTTGGAGGGCCTTGGCATAATGTTCCAGACCACCACTTGAAAGACACAGGAGAGAAGCCAAGGGAGTGAGGGACACTCAGGTCTTGACACAGAATTGACTCTAGAGGAGATAACATGATAAAATTCTCACTGATAGCCAGTTCTTCCAGGCCATCGTTTTGTAGTTATGTAAGGATGATATCGTGGAAATAGGGCTTAAAACAAACTAAGTATTTTCCCTGATTATAAAAGTAGAGTCTTATTACATAAAATTCAGACACTTAAAAACTCTAAAAGATGCTATGAAAATCGCCTAAAATTTCACAGCCATTCCCTATGCAATTAGTTCATCTGTTAAAGTGATGTCTCGGGAATGCTGGAGCCACCATCAACTGGAGAACCCAACTAAGTTTAGCCAAATTCTCAACTGAGAGTCTGCATTATACTGAACTCTTAATTCTAATAATGCAGCTATCGAGAGCAGGTCAGGAGTTGTTTAAACTGCTTTTAAAATTGCAACCTAATGGAGGGATGAGAAGACCATAATCAGAGGGCGTCCTGTTGACTGAAGAACCATGCTTTGGGTTGTCCCGGGGTGGAGGCCTGGCAGGTGGTAATGGTACTGGATCAGAGGCTGAATCAGAAACATCTCCTGGAGGATAACACAAAATCTTAATGTATTCTCAGTATGAAAACAGAAAGGAACTTTGCCTTTAAGTTCCGACCATCTTAAAGATATATATTGCAAAAGAAAACATATTCCATACATACCCTTCAAATAGATGCCTAAATCTGGGATGTTTGATTTCTTCATCTCTGAAGGCGTACCATGAGTTCCATTCAATATACAGTGACCATTATCACAAGACCTAATGTGAAACCAGAGGGCAACAATCATTTAGAAGTCATGGTGGCCATGAGGTGAGGATCACAGACTGGACTGTCATACCTACTAAGGTAATAAGAATACAAAACAGAAACAATTGTCTTTTCTAGATAAAGGACTAGTCACAATATGCAGCTACCCTGACCTGTAACTTAAAACCAGATGTGTATGTCTGAAGGTAGAAGTGTCTCTCTCTTTCTCTCACTGAAACGAAGGGCTACTACCAAAGCAGCTGAAAACCTAAATACATCTGGGTATGGTTTGAGTTGCACCTGACCACAGCTCTGAAGTGACTGAGAAGTATACGATACCAAAAATTATGTAAGGTCTAACAGCCTCCATATTTGTTGATGGCACTGAATGTGTTTGCTTATTCAACTTAAGCATTCTTTGAACTGAAGTTATGCTAGGGCCTTAAAAAGAGAGGAACCACTATGAAGCGTTTGACAATTTCACTTTGGTTCTGCAGGGAACACAGACCAACACCTTCTGAAGCTATCTCACCACTATGTTCAACAAACGCTGGCTCTCTGACACCTTAGGGAAGTGATGTCAGCAAAGGCTTTGGATGCACATCAAGTGCTATAATGCGGGTAAATATTAATTAACTTAAAAGGCGTGATTTTGAAACTGGCATCAGTACTGGATGAAATAAGCGTAGGAGGGTGTAGGCAGGCCAGGAGACACAGAACACACTGCTCTTTAGCATCTGGCTTAGTAACAGCTGGCTAACAGAGAGCCATAGAGAGTGAAGTTTTATACTTTTCTTTTGAATTACTCTGATTTCTTAGAGCAAAGTGAAACCACATCCATAATGGAGGAGACAGTGGATATTTCAGTAGATACTGCGAGAGTGATTCATCTGAAATTCATTTCTATTCTCTCTGGTGGCCACTTCTTTTTAACGGGCAAGATATGGCTCATTTAAGAACAGTTATGTATTGAATCTTCATAATGATGATGGATTTTGCTCAAACTGAATTGAATTATTCATTTACTGTTTCACTTCCCACATATTGACAATTTATTTTTCTTGATGTTCCAAAGGAGGAGTGAGTGACGTACAGGAGAAGGAAGTTCTAAGGAGAGGGAGTATTCTGCAGGTGACACAAGGTGACACTCCATTCACTGGTTTTCAGGAACAAATTAGATAAGGAATTCATTACAATTAAGCTTAGGAATTAGAAACATTTATTACTTCTCTATAACGATGGGGAGATGGTTATGATGGTTATAATTCAAATTGACTTTCAGTATCCAAGAGGCTAGTCACTGAAATATCACCCACTATGATGTGACAATTAAAATTTGATGAATTAAAATCACATCATCCAGTCTTCCAGGCATGAAAGAATGAGAATCCCAAAGAAACAAACAAACAAACAAATCTTGTTCAGCTTTAGCATTTCAAAATTACTACGCTAAATTAGTAAGAGCCAAAGAAACTGAGATTTGTTAGCAGTTTGTACTTGATGAGAAGGTGTGACTTTCTTTCGGCTCATGGCTCTTCCAGTGTAACACTGTCCCCATTATCTGTTTCAGGAGCACTCAACAGCACGATTAGCAAGAGAGCAGGCTCTTGTTGTAATCAGTGAAAGTGTGGCTGCAGTGCATCGCTAAGCCTGGGTAGTAACTCTGCCCACCAGCAACCCTTCTGAGACACAACTCTGGTTTAAAAATAGATCTGCTCCTTTTCTAAGTATTTCTTTTTCTACCTTAGTGAGATACCTGAGAAGTGTTTTCACCTCCAAAGAGGAGATGGACTTTCAGTCATCTGGCCTGGCCTCAAGAGGAAGCAATACACTGAGTAAAGATGGGCTGGATGACTGACGGCCTTATCTATCCATCTCCTATCTGTCAGTCATCAGGACGCCCCAGGCAGCTCGGCCACCAACCATGGCAGAACAGAGCTGAGCAGAGCTAAGCCAAGCACAGCTCCAGGAATATTATGCAAGAAGAACACGAGTTCAGAAAATAAAGCTAATAGACTGACATGTCAGTAAGATGCCAATTATGTAAATGCTATAACTATATTAAATTTTACGCATGCAAAGCCACAATTTTGCTTAAAGACAAACTGATAATTCAATACATGTAAGCCATTATCAATAATTCTTATAAAAGTCAATGTGACTGCACTACAAAGACCAAGAATGTCCCCATTATAATAAGGAGAAAAAGAAAAAGAAAAACTAAAACAAAACAAAACAATAAAACCTAGTGCTCTTTATATTCTTATTTCACCCAAGAAAAGGTACTTGCTCAAAAGAAGAAGTTAACAGAAGTAACTTTAAGGTTTCCCCCCATTGTCTTATAATTTCAGTAGAAATACATTACATATCAAGAAGGAAAATGAATATAAATTATTCCAGACTTTACATTATGAAGAAAAATTCTAAGGAAGGTTGACCTGGCACCTTAATATTAGTTTCTAAGCCATAATTTTTCTTCATGATATATATGCTCGGACCTGATAAAATTCATTAAAATATCTTAGGGGAAATGCATGAATTAATCATCATTATATGTAATGTATAGCTTCATTTTATTAGATTGTAATTTGGCGTTTGGGGGGGAAGAAGGCAACAAAATCTTTTATGTGAAAGCAATGAAGAAGATATATAGGAACTATAGCCGAGGCTAGGAACAGGACTTTTAACCAAGCACGTACTATTGAACTGCATACAAACAAGCCCCGTGTTTGACAGTGTGACGATGCTTATGCGGATGCAGGGTGGTACAGAGATGCTCATCTTCTTACCGAACAGGAGGTTTGACATTATGACAATGAGATGGTTGTGAGTTCAGGGAAACAGGATGGGATGAAGGAATCTTGTATTCATCGTCATCTTCTTCTACTGTGTCTCTTGGTTTTTCAGAGAGGCAATTTGCTAATGGACCAGTACACCTACCAAGAGGGGAAAAAAAATCCAATCTAGTTTAAGCATCACAAATACTTCAGAGCAGAAAGGTCTGATGGGACATACAAAAGGAAGAATCTGCTTTGTCACTGGCAGTTTTCAACTGCAAACTGTTCTTACATTCAATAAAAATGGGAGGTTTTGAAATGTTGAGATAAACTATTGATACCCATGGTTTTAAAGGGTACAGTAAGAAAAAATGCAAATTATGAAAAAGAAAGGGGCTTTATAAATGAAGCTGTAAGATAAAACGTGTACAATTATTCAAACCCAAGCTATTAAAGTGTTAATTGCCCCCTCTCATGTAGTGGAAATGGGCCAAAGTGATAAGAATACACTGAAATCAACTGGAAATATGGGGTTCTTTAAAGGTTCAATCCAGTCTATGGCTAGTACCTATATTTTGAAAAATGCTATAAATGAGAGAAACTTAACTCGCTTGTCAACTTACAATTTTAGTGCTAGAGCTCCTCCCACTAGAGTAATTAAGAACTAAACCTGTCCAGAATTAGAAGCAGATAATGACACAATTACTTAAAACTTTTAAATGCATGATTTTTATAACTCATGATACCTAATGGTAATACCTAACTGCAACGAATAAAACACTTACGGCATACCAAGATGAATCTGAGTGTTTTACTTGGTCATTTGGGAAGATATATAAAATGAAATTGAAAAAGACACCACTTCCTTTGTGGGCTTTAATTTAACCCTTGCTACTGCCCAAGACATAGTCCAAAAGAAATATGTTAAACTCAACTTGGCCAACAGGTAGAAAGACAACTAGTTTTCAAGACACTAGCAAATCACGGGATTCAAAACCATTTTAACTGTTACGAGCTTCATAGGAAATGTTCAAACAAAGTGTAATGTTTCAGCACCTGCTGTAGAGGGAGCCAGAGCCCTTGGTATGTATATGAGGCAATCATGCCAATGTGACTCTTGTTAATTAAAAAGTAACTCATTCTTCTTGTGGCTAGTTCTAGGTGTTACCTTCATTGACAGAAGATCTTGCCTGGCTAAACACCACTCATTCTTTTGTCAGGCAGAGAGCATCTGATGTAGATTTAAAAGGTAATAACTATCTATTATTTTATCAAATAAGGGTTCTGTGTCAGAAACTACTAGCTGGACATTTTATCAGGTTATATGGATTTTGGTGAGTTATAACTAGAAGGGGAGAAAGCTATTTATATTGACATATGAAAAGTTCATCCTGGTATTTTCCATTTATCATTTTAATAAAGTTCTGTAAGAAAGTTCTCTATTTTCTCTTAGATTTATGTTTAAAAGTTTATTAAAATGTTAACATAAAAAAACTTGTAAATAAAAAAACAATCAGAGATCAAGCCGACCCAAAGTCTATGCATTCTAACGAACTTTTGTACAGCGTGTGAGTCAACAGGTGGCAGCATAAATGGACGCAGAATCACTGTTGGTGTGTATGTTATCCAGATGGTAGACTTAGGGACACGGAGGAGACTTCAGTCACCTAAAGTGACATATACCATTTTATTGTATTCCTCCAAGATCCCGGAGGAACAAAGCAGGACAAGCTATTTGGCTGGCTCCAAATGAAAGACACCAAGTCATTTACATCCATTTAGACCCATTACTTCAACACTGTTAGATGACTCCACACTCCTGCCGTCTCTTGCACTCTGCTGCTGTTGCTGAGTCATAGCACATAGGGATGCATTTGTCCAGGTTGCAAAGCCATTATCCCCTTAACTTGAAACTCATCTGAGCCTTCCTAACCTCACGCTGATTCACTGGCTTGAGTGCGCATGCACACGCACGATGTTGAGAAAGAGGTCAAGTGTCATCACAGTGATACTTTTGGAGGCACATGGTGAGTACTTCTACCTTTCAAAGCTGAAGGTTCACACACATATTCTTCCCAAGAACTGTATAGTCCCAGAATAGCCACGGGGCAGATGACATTACCATTTACTTTTATAACAGACCTCAAATTTCACCCTCTTCAAGTGGCTTTCATTCCTAATTGGAGCAACTCTTGACATCAACTTTTCTCTGAAAACAAAAGGCAGATCCCTTTGCATTTCTGGTGTCTATAAAAATCCCTGTGAAACTGGCAACAAATTCAATAATTTTCTTGGACCTTTTCTATTGTACATATTTAGCATATGTCCTTCCACTGATGTGTTTACTATACTGTTATTTTACTGTTTCTGTCTAGAATTGCGACATGTTTAAGGGAAGACCTTGAGGTCATCAAGGATTACTCTACTTTGCACATAACTGAGCGCTTACAAGCTTTTAAATAAAAATAATGAGGGGTACTAGAGAAGAAAATCACCGTCCTGGTAAAGAAAGGAGAGAGCAACAATTTTCAGAACCTTTCACAGACAAAAAAGAATTTTAAATAATATGTCATTTTACTTGCTTGTCATATTAGAAGATCTCTGTTCACTCACTAATGGCAGAAAGTAAAGGTATAAATGGTTTTTATTAAATAAAAGCTCAATCCGCCATATTTTATCTCATGTTTCAGGTGCTACCCTGTTCTTACCACCCCCCAAAAATATGTAATTCAGACAAACCAAAGCCCAGAGAGCCAGCAAAACAAAATAGTGATATTTGACAAGATTATCCTGTATCTGCAGCATATAAGTCATTTGCTCAAAATACTGGCATGAGCATTACAATGACTTTGAGGGTTCTTTGCACACTGTCAGGAAGAGGTGAGCTTGCTGCAGCCTGTAGCTTTAGACTAAGCGTTGACTTTGAGTGAGCTCACAGATTTGCTGTTAACCAGGAGACAGCTACATCAGCTGCACACCTGTGCCCTAGGGTCAGGCTTTTCACACAGACAGTTGGGCTCTCTCCTTTGCTCTGTTTCTGCTTTAAAACCCCCTTTCAGAGAGGTCTTTCCTCAGGACAACATCTAGAGTGACAGCCTGTGTGTCACTAGTTATCCTGTTGCACATTTGATTTTCCTCCCGGAGATTACCACTAACTGACAGCACCCAACACTTTATACTCCTTAATTAGAGCACCCATTCCAAAGAGGATGGGGCTTTGACCTTGTTCCCCCCCAGTCTCCACTGAGTACAACAGAATAAAAACCAGACAGCTGGGCAAAATTTGGGATTTTTCTTTTCAATGAACAACCCAAATTTAGTACCTTTTCTACTTAAGAGATATGTAACAAAAACAAATTGTCACCACCTACCACAACAGAGAACCCTTTATGGAAAGTACGAATCAAGTAGCATGGGTTCCAAGGTATTTGACAGCTTGTGAGTAATATGCCCGAGTTACAACTGTCTATATGCAAACACCAAAGCATAAAGAAACGATTCCTCAGTTTCCCGTAGGGTTGTTTTACTTGGAAGTATTCACTACCTTATTATTTATAATATCATCGGTGTTCATTTGATAGTATAGTATGCCAAGGACAATAAACCTTTCAATTGTTTAGTCTTCCATTTCATTAACCTTAAAAATCAAATTAGTCAGATATAATTGAATAAGCAAATATGTAATAATATATTACATTTATATGTAAAGCAGATATATTATAATTTAATTACAAAGTAAAATAATATACAAGGAATTGTTGTTCTCACTTTTAAAAAGTTATTATAATGAATACCTAGATCTCAAGTTTTTACTTAAAGCTTTATATTCATAGTTATGTTTAAATAATGTTATGTAGAAACTATTTTTAAAAAATTTCAGGAAATTGAGTATCTATTTAAGTGACTTTTTTCACTGTCACTTTATGATACCATATTCTCAGAAATAAATTATAAATTGTGTAGAACGGATCACATAATCACCTAGATGAAGATTAGCCTTAAAGGAAAAGTCACAGGATATCCTCTGCCCTCAAGAAAGTAGGCATCAAGGGCCAGTATCAAATGTCGAATAATCATACCTTCATAACTATTTCTAATACTACAGTTGAAACTATAAGATAACTGCCAGCTTGGTATTCTTATGTGAAACTCTGTGGCTCTCAACGTTTGTGAGAACTGTAAGCTAATTTAGGCAGTGATTTATAATTTCACTTTGGCTTGATGTTTGGACATGGACCAAGAATCTAAGACGGCAATGGGGATCTGAATGTCGACTAGCTCTCCGTCAAAGAACATATGTGTTTTCCCAAGGCCATTGTTCTATTCGCCTCCTATGATGGATTCTCCTTGGACGTGGCCCATACTTTCCAGTGGGTCAAAGCAGAGCTCTATTAATAATGAATTATGTGGATATTATGTAGTAGTACAATTTCATAATCAACATTCTATCAGATAATACAATAATAATATGAACAACATAATGATTATAATGAAAGTATTATAAGCATTATAATATTAGTAATGTTAGTAAGGCCAATAGTTCAACTAACTAATAGTGGCTTCTGCAATATGAAACCGTCAAGCTGTAGCAGAGGGTATTCAGGTTACCAAAATTTCTAATATAATTAACACCATATAGCGAATAATTCATAGCAATTGCTGCACAGGGAGCTGAAGCTCAAAAGATTTTAGGTAACGTTTAAGTTAAACATATCCTCTCACACAGCCTGATAAAAGCCAAAAGTTCAGAGAGGGAACCTTCTTCAAAATAGGGCAGTCAATAAATGCTAGGGTAAAACATGGAACCCAACATGAATTTACTCTACTGCTGGCTTCAGAATTCCATGGTTTCACAGGAAGAAATATATATATATTTTTTTCTGAATATATATATATATATATATATATATATATATATATATTCAGAAAAACTGGGTGTGACGATATCAAACCACAAGGAGAGCATGATGTCATCTCTACAAATGACCTAAATGATGCTAAAATAATCCTCAATTTTAAAAAGGGCTCATGAATTAAATTTGCATGTTGATATTTCTGCTGTTAGGATTCTTTATTTTATATACTTTCTTTTATATACTTTACACAATTTCTACACATATAGTCAGAGGGTGAAAGAGAAACATACCAATAAACATCTATCACTTAGAGCCATGGCTAGTTAGAGCCAAAGATTAGAAAGTGGAGAGAAACTACGACCTGATCTTAGGGACTTTTATAAAGTTAATTAGAAACTTACCAGTGAGCGCACTTCGCTATGAATTTGCTGTTCATGTTAATTTACAAAAGGACCAAATATAAACAAAGCCACAAACCCTTCTCTACTCCTACTAAGCTGTATGAATTAAAGAGGCACAGGGCTGGGGGAGCTGATCGGGAACTAGAATCATCTTGGTCATTTGTTTCCGAACACCCTGAATGTAGAGGTTCCAGGGCTGAGATGTCTTACTGTACGTGCACACACTAGAGTTTACTCACAACTACTACACAATCAAGGTTGCTCTCACGGACCTCGACTCGATGATGGAGTACTTGTAACTGCTTCTCACCGCTGTGTGTCCTGTTGACTTTCAGCCCAGCTTCTCTCCTCTTCCCTCAAGGATCTCAAATTCCACTCTGGTTTAATTTCAGACACTGTGGTATCTAATTGTGCCCATCTGCAGTGACTCATTCTGTCCCAACCCTGAACCACGTTTCGCTGATGCAGTTTTTAATGGCTTTTCTTAAAGGATGTAAAAAACGAGTCAAGGAGCAGCAGACTCTTTTATGCAGTGCTCTCTTGTGACCTCCCACCTATTAAAACATGATTTTCTAGAGTATATTAGATTCCTGGAAGCTGAGATTTAGTTTTTCCTTTCTTTTTTTTATGAATCTAGTGGGAACTCAAGGACCTCCATGGGAAGGAATGAAGAAGGTCGGAGGTTTTTAATCAGAACAGAAGATCTTTGCGTGGCCAGTGATGTACCGGAAAGAGTGTGCTTGTGTAGCGTATATAAGACACCAACATATACCCAGAGACAATAAAATAAATAAAAAAGAAACAAATGAAAGACAGAAAATATAAAAGAAAAACAATGATCTTAGGGGATAAAAATCAAGCAATCAGAGAAACAAAAACAACAAAACCCCAAAACAATAACCCCTCCCCCACTTTAGAATAATTTTCCCTTGGAGAATTTGAAAGCAGAAACCTTGTTTGTGACTTCCAGACCATCTAATCTTTTTAAAATTACAGTACATAATTACATGAAGAACAATAATTTGTAACAAGAAGAATGCAAATCAGTCTTTTCTATTATTTTCTGATACAGAGGCTTACTCTGGATCGCAGGCTGCCCTAGCCTCTCTGAAGGTAGACTCGAATTCATGGCAATCCTCCTGGTCTCTACTCTCACGTGCTGGGATTATAGGTATATACTACCAATCTCTGCCTTGTCAACCAGTATTAATTATTGAACAGAAATCACATTAGATTTTATAAAAACCAAAGGCTGGGATATGGAGCTTGTAGAGAAGGTGGAACATTGCAGGTAAGGCTAGGTTGTTGCACCTGAAACACCAAGCCAGACAGATGTGCATACACTTACAGGGCAAGCACTAGGAATAAACGAGAGTCTTTAGCCGGCTAAAATTCTGTAGGATCTGGCAGAAGAAAACAGAGCGCTCAGGCCTGAATGTAAATGTAAGGAGAGTGGCAACCTGGCTGGACATCACCTCACTGTCAGCATGACGTGCCCCCAATTTCCAGCTTTATGTCAACTAATCCCAACTGAGTACCCATCTAGAGACATTTTCTAAAGTCTAGCTATGAATCTGACTGGTGATGGGAAGCTTAACTGGATAGGAAAAATTCCATGAGGACACATGCACAGATCTTGGGGGCTGAAGAGATCTGAGAAGCAGGGAACTTGGGGACTTTACTGATGTCGAAGTGCGATAAAGCCAAGAAGGCTGGAGGAGAAAGCTTGCTGTGTAGTTCCGTCCATCCTCTCCTCAGATGGAGGAAACACCAAGCTTTCCTGCTCTACCACACTGTTGTTCGTCTTCTTGGGAGTTTAGTAAGTCTGTAGGAGCCAGGAACTTCAGGACCAGGAAGTCTTAACATCTGATATTTGAATTTATAAACCCGACTCCACTGCGTCTTTCTTTACTGATTCCCTTCTATTTACCCTTCAGTTTCTGTACTAAACTTCAAAACTATTCTTTCCCGTATTACATAGGGACACACAATCTCCAAATCCAAGGAAACTCACTTTATGCTAGGGAGGAGGGTAGCGACCGGAGGAGGAGGGGAGAGCCGAGGAGGAACATCGTATTCTTCAGTGGCAAGGTGTCCATTGGGAAAGACCTGAAAGTAAATCAGATGTGTCAGTTCCTGGACTTTAACTCCTGGCAAAGCCCGAAACCACAGCAGCTCTTAGAATTTCACGGAGCTAATCTAATTTTAGTTTATTTAGACTAGTGCAATATCATATAATTTATTCGGGAGTTAGCATGATCAGTGACTTACCCTATCACAGATTATATGAAAAGATGTGACATCATGATTTTTATACACATGGCGAGGCAATGCAATAATATATATACATCAAAATGAGACAGCCAATTACATCAACAAGTAGCACAATTTCCCAGGAATGACTAGAATATATCGAAAGAATAGGGGTTGGCTAGAGGAAGAAACCATGTGGACACGATTCCCATTTTAGATTCCTTCCAACAAACATCCCCTTAGGGCTATCAGGACCATCTTCAATTTCCAATGCCATAGGGTGTGAGTACACAGGCCTCACATGCCTGTGTCATGTCTAGGCCAAACGTCAGAGCCATTTTAGAGAAGGAGCCAATTGTTCTCGCTTTCCTTGTGTATGGAAATTTCAACTCTACTTTTCGTTTGTAAAAAACTCAAGAGTCCACGTTTCATCAGTGGGCATCAGGAGCTTCGGGTTTACAGATGCACCCATAATGCTGGTGGAAGCGCCGGGACAACTGTTGCCTGCCTCTCTTATAGCACCGAGCTGGAGCAACTTAAATGATGGGAGAAATGGAAGGGTAACTTTGCAGAGGTATACAAGACTTCAGACCTAGGAAGGTTTCTAAGTAACCATTAGGTATTTTTATCATAAACTTCTTTCATAAACTCTTATTAATTCATCTTTAGATGGGAGATGGATACTTGGAAAAGATGGGCAAGATGCACCTTTAGTAGTCATAGCTAAATGAGCCCAGATTCACTGCATAATTTCTCTGTTAAATATATTAAACAGAGACGAGGATTTAAAATGCAAACCTGCAAAGGCCATGGGTATTCTATCTGTCCCCAGATTGCAAGATTACCTCTGAGATATATGGATTCTCTCAGCTATTGTAAAATATCCAATTTTATAACATGAAAATTTTACTCTAAAAATGAGTGCCTATGTTAGTTCAGATTTTCTTTCCTGAGCCTCCCCTCATTAGATTCAACACACTGCAGTTTAATCCTGATAAAACACATCTTTAAATGAAATGATTTTATCATGGGCTTTTGACTGAGGACCATGTAACAGAACATGACAAAATTTTTTGAACTTTGTTAGAGAAGAGAATTTTCCTAAGAGATAATGTATCATTACGAAGTTCAATGAAATCCTTTAACATAAAAAAAAATGTCTTTTACCTGATGAATACATGCACCCAGCTACAAATGCCAATTATAATGTCGAGCATTTGAAAGTATTCTTCACCAAAATCTTTGCATTGACTGAGCAGACACGATACTAAAAATCTAATGATTTTTGTCAAAATTACACTTAAAAGTGTGTAAAAGGAAAGGTTTCTCTTTAATGCGAACTAAGCTGTTTTATTTTCAGTGATAGTAACTATCATGTTCATACTTGATGAGAGCTTGGTAACAAACAGATGATGTGGAAATAATAGTTTGTGGCATCAACTTTAGTTTAACAATAAGGCAACAATAATTTCATAATCCAAACATTATAGACAGACTTGAACAGGAATGCTAATATACCCAAACATCTACTGATATGGATATAAAAGCATGTTTTATACTTGACAAAGGAGAGCAATACATTGATAGGACAGTTCACACAACATCTCTGTGTGGTACTAAATTTCTCAAAGGGAACTTTGATGCATCAGATGGTTCAGCTGCTAAAGTGCTTACTGCACATGTAAGAGGACCTGAGTTCATATTCCCAGCACTCGTACCCTAGCTAGACACAGCTGTGTGCATCTGGAATCCCAGCACTGTTGACAGATCACAAGAGCTCACTGGACAGTCCTAGCATAACAAATCATGAGCTCTTAGAAAAGCATTTGATAGAAGTGTCACACAGCTCAGGATAGGAATTTCTGCTCTTCTAGAGAACACAGATTGGATTCCCTGCACCCACAGGATGGCTCATAATTGTCTGTAACTCCAGTTCCAGGGGATTTGATGTTCTCTTCTGGCCTCCATAGGCAGTAGGCAAGTACATGGTACACAGATATATATTCATGCCAATCAATCAATCAATCAATCAATCAATCAATCAAAACATCAGGTGAGTAAATGACAAAGGAAAATGGATGTATACATGAGCCTCCATATGCATGTGCATATAATATGTGCATACACAATACATACATACACACACACACACACACACACACACACACACCCCATATACATACATACACAGTGAATTAAAGAAATAAAATGATATACAGACAACAGAGTTTCTATTGGAAAAAAGCATAAAATCTATTACCGCTCATTGTGAGTAAATGACAAAGGAAAATGGATGTATACATGAGCCTCCATATGCATGTGCATATAATATGTGCATACACAATACATACATACATACACACACACACACACACACACACACACCATATACATACATACACAGTGAATTAAAGAAATAAAATGATATACAGACAACAGAGTTTCTATTGGAAAAAAGCATAAAATCTATGCCGCTCATTCTCTGGTAGGGCAATAACTTGAAAGGATTAAGCAATTTCTTTCTAACATCATCAAATTAGTGTGTTTCAGCATGTGACTAGCATTTTACCTATCAGCTTCATGAATTGTAATTGATGGAGAGCAGCTTAAAGATTTCTCCTGTCAAAAGATTTCTCCTGTCAAGGAGCCTGAGGAAAAGAAGGTCCAGTGACAGGCCCAAAGTGGGAGCCAGCTTAAGGGGAGGTTCCAAGGCCTGACACTATTACTGCGGCTATAGAGCTCAGAAAAAGGGGTCTATTATGACTGTCCTCTGAAAGACCCAAAAAGCAGTTGAAAGAGTCAGATGATACTTGTACCCAACCAATGGACAGAAGCTGCTGACCCCTGTGGTTGAACTGGGAAAAGGGTGGAGGAGGAGGGCAACCCTGTAGGAGGACCAGCAGTCTCAACCTGGACCCAAGATCTCTCAGACACTGGATCACCAACCAGACAACATACACCAGCTGATATGAGGCCCCCAACACATACACAGCAGACAACTGCCAGGTCTCTGTTCAGTCAGAGAAGATGCACCTAACCCTCAAGAGAATGGAGGCTCCAGGGAGTTTGAAAGTCTGGTGGGGAAGAAAGTGGGTGATGGGGACATCCTAGTGGAGACAGGGGGCAAGGAGAAGGATGAGGAATGGTCAGAAGGTAGTTTGGGAGGGGAATGGGGTCTGGAGTGTAAATACATACATACATACATACATACACACACACACACATACATACTAAAGATTTTTTTTTTTAAAAAAAAGATTTCTCCTGTCTGAAAAGTTAGAGGTTTCTTTTTTTGTTTGTTTGTTTGTTTTTAAATTTGTTTTGGTTTAATAAACAACTTATCGGATATGTGCAAGTATAGTTCTATTTTCTGGAGAATGCTTTATTGTGTCTGTTTTAGACTAGTCTTTTATTTCTCATTCATTTTTATAGTAAATTACATGTGGCATTTGCAGTAGAGCTTCTGTGAATATTGAGAGACAACTGGGCAGATGACCCAGTAGTGGAGGCACTAACCAGGGAAATTTCTAGAAGAAACCTTGTACTTTTTTAAAATACATTTTTAGCAAATACATATCATTTGCTTAGTATTTAATCGTTCTGTAATCGGTTCTGAACTGTCTTGAGAGTTAAGCTTATTCCTAACAACATACATGAAATTCTGTATAGTTCTTCCGAATTAGGAGACCAAAATTACACAAGCATGCAAATAGCCAAAGGCTTACAAGTGCTGACACTCATTTCTGTGAATCTGTGAACCTAATGTGACTGTTTCCCAAAAGCAGTTGTTGGAGGATGAAACCTAAACATGTGATTCTGAACTCCACGTTCAACCCCACTCACTTCATCAGACAAGAAATTGGCTGTCACTAACCGAGACAGTGCAGTATATCACAATCATCTAGCTTAAAACAAATATTATACATTCCTTACGAAGCTGAAGGATGTTTGTGAACAGTGGAAACAACAGGCTGCCAGATGTTTAGACAGTCTGTCTCACAAAAGATGCAGTAAAACTCCCCTCACTCAGTGAAGGGTTTGGCTGGGTCCTGGGCTCAGCCTCTTCCATAGTTGTCACCTATTCATCAGAATTCCACCCGAAATATTAGGGCTTTTCATTTTTAAAATCTGCATCGCTGATCACGTTAGTCTGGTGCTATCTCTACTTTGAAAGGTCTTTCCTACATAAAGAACAGAGAAACCTTCATACCAGAACTGGTTTCAGACTGGTATCCAGTTTGGGGGCACAAGCCTTTATCCTTATATGCATTACACTTCCTTCCACTGCCTTCATATCACTCCTGCTGCTTCCTACCTCCAGGAAATTCCTTCCTGTTATTTCCATGGAGGACAACATTCTGCATCCCTCCGTGTCCCAGACATCCAGCTCCTTACACCACTGAATGAGGATGACGAAATGAGACCCATTCCTGAAGGGTCAGCCTTGGGGAAGTCCTCCAATCTGGGCTGTAATTTATTATAAACCTGGCTATCCTAGATGTGCCTCTAGGCATCAAATAGTCTTAACATGTACACTTGCAATCTTCCTGTGACTTAGACTATATTGTCTAAGATCAGAATAATATTTTATGAAAAATTCTGTACAATGAAAAGGATTTTTGTTTTAAAAATGTGTTTATCTGTTTGCTTTTATTTAGTATATATAAGTGCTCATTTTCTGTGTGTGTGTGTGTGTGTGTGTGTGTGTGTGTGTGTGTGTGTGTGT
>JANHMN010000011.1:35541070-35585612 GCA_030674055.1 Rhabdomys pumilio | reverse complement strand
ACACACACACACACACACACACACACACACACACACACACACACACAGGGTGAGGGGGGAGACAGGCATACACTGGAGATGATGTGGGCTTTTGAAACCTGAAAGCTCACCCCCAGTTACACACCTTCTGTCTGAAACAAGGTCACACTTGTTAACACTTCCCAAACTGCTCCACTAACTGAGGACCAAACATGTAAGCATACATACTTATAGGGACCATCATTATTCAAACCAACGCAGTCAGTTTCTATGTTCCACTGTGACTTCTGGAACTTCTCAGATGCCACATATTAGAGATAATAAAAAGGGTGAGCAGGCTATCAACTTATACATGCAGACACAGTTATGGGAATGGGTGACTGTACTTTACAGGCTGGCAGGCAACTAAACAACAAAATTGCCAGAAGGGCTATTTTACAGTAATACAGAACATGTCACACTCGGGTCTAACCCCAAGGGCACATCTCTATTAAAGTAATAAACTCTGCTAAGCACGCAATGTGACACTGACTCCCCTTGCAGAGCCTCAAGTAGGAGGGGCACCAGTTCCTGGCCTGTGAATAGCCGCTTTAATCTTCAAATTTCTTTGAAGTTTTACATTTTACCTTAAACACTTCTGTGAATTTCACAACTTGATGCAAAGTATGTGTATGATTTTAATTTAAATTTGCATCCCCTCTTCTCTTTTTGAGATACATCCTTAAATCCTGTTGCAAAATATAAGTTTCTAGAAATAAGTTGTGTTGAGTTTAGTGGCTTCAAGTGCCCTTTGGTTCACTCAGCCGCATAAGCAATTTTGAGAAGGCAGGGAAGGGTGACATATGATTCAGAAATGCTTCCACAGAGATGGCTGAGAAGCAAGAACTCTGGGAATTAAAGGAACAAACTTCAGTCAGTGGGCAAATGCTTTCACAGAAAACCACTTTTTCTCCTGACATCAGGCAGAACATAGAACAAGCAATTACTAATGGGAGACTGCCATTCTCCTTCCTAATGTAAAGAATTCTTAATTTTTAAAAATTTACCTTCAATACAGAAAAATAAGTACACCATAAACACACCTAAGTTACTTAACACTTCAAAGACTATTTACCTGACATCTTGACAGCTTTGCGTTTTCTGTGTTGTTTAAAACATGAAACGTGTTTTAGTAGTACATTATTTTGGGGTAGTTTTGTACTGTAGAAACAATGCAGGATTATTATGTGGGTAATGAGATTCTATAGAATACAGCCAGCTTGGTTTTCTTTTCTTTTCTTTCTTTCTTTCTTTCTTTCTTTCTTTTTTTTTTTTTTTTTTTTGCTAAATCAATGTAATTTCATCTTTTTTTTTTTTTTTTTGGTTTTTCGAGAACTCAGAAAACCGTCTGCCTCTACCTTTTTTGAGAACTCAGAAATCCACCTGCCTCTGCCTCCCAAGTGCTGGGAATAATTTCACCTTAAAAAGGCAAGAAGTAGTAATATCTAATAAAACTCATGGTCAAATCAAGATAATAATATTGAATTCTCAGAAGGACAGAAATGTTCTAAGGAGTTTTAACTTTCACTATATAAAAACAAATGTAACAACCGAAGCTTGGCTTCAGCATCATTCTACAGTCTTTTCTAGTTTTAACCCATTTACGCTTCTCCTTAACGGGTGGACCTAACACAGGGAGGGGTAAGGTGTACCTAACACAGGGAGGGGTAAGGTGTACCTAACAACACAGGGAGGGTAAGGTGTACCTAACACAGGGAGGGGTAAGGTGTACCTAACACAGGGAGGGGTAAGGTGTACCTAACAACACAGGGAGGGTAAGGTGTACCTAACACAGGGAGGGGTAAGGTGTACCTAACACAGGGAGGGGTAAGGTGTACCTAACACAGGGAGGGGGACAATGCTAGGCGCACAGACAAGAAGCACTAAGCTAGAATGACATGTGGCCATGGGACTCAGTGCCTCAGAGAAGCACAGTTAGGAACAGTGTCAGTAGGTCACCGAGAGCACTGACCTGTGCTCAGAGGTCTACCATGTGCTCCCAAACATCAGAAGTCCCTGAAAATGAAAGGAAGGGACAGACTTGGCCCTCAGGAAGGTGACATCTGCCAGTCCTGGTAGACACTAGGCCGAGTGTAAGTGTTCAAATGCTTGCTTTTCCTCTTATGCTATATATTTAAATCATTTTGGAGCGATGTACAGCAATGTTTGCCACTCACTTATAATGACATACATCACATGATGGATCTCAGTGTAAGAACACTGGAGGTTTTGTTGTTTTTGTTACATTTGGCTTTGTTTTGTTTTAGCTAATACCATGCTTAATGCAATAGAAATAATTCAGGTTCATTTACAGTTGAGCACATCAATTGCTTCATTTTACATGTGATTTAGTAACGCTTTTCTGTTGAGTCTGTTGATTTACATACTTGGTGAGTAATGTATTCCATTCAAGACCTTTGATCTCAAATGTAGGAAACAAAGGCATGGAAATAGAGAACCCCTATCTCAGCAGATGATAATAACTGTTTAAAATTATTTTAATTTATTTGAGTTGTTTTAATTATCAAAATGAAGGTAGTTGTAAGTCTGGTGGTATTAATGACATTACTATTCCTCTGGAAGAGAGCTCCTCCATGCCAGGGGAGTGTGGAGGAGAGGAGAGAGCAGAGATGCCATGCCTTAGAAGAGTGCAGGACAGAAAGGGATGGATGGCTGCCATGTGAAGGAGCCAGGAGAGCGTGGCCCAGTGGGCAGCCTTCTGGGTCCACAGCAGCCAAGATAGAATATAAAACTTAGTAAGAGGTAGGTCGGGATTATTGGCAGGAGATAGATGAACTGCATGGAAGTTAGACAGTGGCCCAGCTATTGAGTTGGTTTAGGCATATTCAAATACAAAGGCTGTGTGTGAGTCTTTCATTCGGGTATTGATGCAGGTAGTGAATCTGCCACCAGAATTTATTTATTAAATATTAATTCTACAAAGAAACTATTATGAATTTGCTATGGGGGGAGACAAGAGAGAGGCTCAGAGGGCCAGAAAAATGAATGGAAATATGCAGCTGTGTGGGGGAGGGGAAGGGAACCTCTAGAAAGTCCCAGAGACCTGGGATGTGAGAGGCTCCCAGAACACAATGTAGATGACCTTATCCCAAATGAACAACAGTGGGGAGATGGAACCTGGAGGGATCACCTCCAATAGAGGCAGGGTCCCCAGTGGAGGGATGGTGTCACCAACTAACCTTCAAAATTTTTGACTCAGAATTATTCCTGTCTAAAAGAAATTCAGGGATAAAAAGGAGGCCATCCAATGAACCAGCCCAACTTGGGATCCATCCCATGGGTGGGCACCAATCCCTGATACTATTACTGATGCTATGCTGTGCTTTTAGACAGGAGCCTAGTATGGCTGTCCTCTAAGAAGTTCTACCAGCAGTTGACTGAGACAGATGCAGATCTGTCAGCCAATCACTGGACTGAAGTCAGGGACCCCTATGAAAGAGTTAGAGGAAGGACTGAAGGAGCTGAATGGGATGGCAACCTCATAGGAAGACCAATAGTTATCAACTAACCCGGACTCCTGGGAGCTCCTAGAGACTAAGCCACCAATCAAAGAGCATACATGAACTGGTCTGTGGTCCCCAGCACATATGTGGCAGAGGACTGCCTTGTCTGTCCTCAGTGGGAGAAGATGTGCCTAATCCTGTAGAGACTTGAAGGAAAGGGTAATGCAGGGGCGTTGGGGGGAGGAGCAAACTCTCGGAGGCAAAGGGGTGAAGAACTATTGGAGGAAGAAGGACTGGAAGGGGTGCAACATTTGGAGCGTAAATGAATAAAACAATTAAAAAAAGAATTCGCTGATAACTTTTCCAATATTAAGAAGTTGTCTGAACAGCATTGTCTGTATCTTACTCACCCATCACACTTTTTACTACTTTCTGGGGTTCATATCACACAGAACCAACTACTTGAGAAATCTGCAAACTCAGAAATTTAGATTAATTTGGGCAAAATCTTAAAATATTTTTGAGTGAAATCATAAAATGCCTTCTATCTAGAAAGGCAACCAACTCAGTGTTTTACAGAATCATGTGTTCTCTCTTCTTATTTGAAACACCAGTATTACTAAATATATTTAACTAATGAAAGAATGATAGAGGACACATCTGCATGTGCAAGTACCAGAAGTGGGAAATCTCCATGGTAACAGGAAAATACAATCGGTTCAATTTTCTATGTAATGATGGTAGGATTATTAATTTAATGAAGGCGAAAAGCTTGAGACAGGCAAAAATGATTGCACAATATGGGTATCAACCAGTTTATGAAAGGAGAGAGAGGTGAGCAATGGAAATAGAAGATTAAAACACCGAATCTTCCTGCTGGGCAGTGATGGAGAGTCACTCTTGAGTTGGGAAAGAAAGACTAAAAATAAAAAATCAGAGGATAAGTCACTGATGCTTATAAAGCAGGAAGAGCATGCATGAAGTGTGTTTCGTGTCGAGGTTTGGAGTTGTTTATAACCTGTTTTCTAACTCATCTCTGGATAAAACCTACTGAACTTTTTCTTTTTTAAATTAAAATGGGGATTTTTATTTTATTTTTTTAAAAAGAGACATTTGGCCAGGTAACCACCCTCAGACTTTAAATAATTACTTGGTGTAAAAGTATGTATTAAGTAATACATACTTTTAAATAAGTATATCTCGGTGACAGAAACATTAGGTGTGGCCTGGTTTTAGTAACTCATAGTCCGTAATAAGTTTGCACAAAGGCTGTACCAAAACATATAAACACAACATAGAAACATGATTTTGTGGCAATGTTTTTCCAATTATTCAGAAAGAATTTATGCCTGCATCCACACCAAAATTAAGGATGCATTGAAAGTTAAATGGCAAAGGATGGTGAAATAATATAAAAGTCATGATCTGCTTAACTGACTAGAGACAGATTAGTAGACGTAAGAGCCATTTAATTAAATCATGACATCAAATTAAAACTAAAGAACTGTAATTTAATTGCGTTTCTCAAATATCTGACTGCTGTAGGGGAGTGGAGCACTGAAGGTCACACATACTTATTGAGGGATGCAAGCCAGAGAGTATTCTTCTCTTGGGTTAAACAACAGAGAGGATTACTCTGAACATCTCTCATTTCCCAAATAGACACCTCACGGGGTCCCAAGGAGAAGCAACCAAGAAAGGCTGGAAGGGCCGAAGGCAGGCCTCACCTTATTCTTTGTTCTCAGTTTGTGGTACTAGAGTCCTTTTAGAAAAGGCCCAGCTTCAATTTCCCTCAGGTAAAGCAGGTTAGAACCACAGTTACTCACAAACTTACATAGGACAGGCGTTTTTCTCCTTCTCTAAGTAGCAAAGTCCTCGCAAATTATTCTTACAGCTACACCCCAAAATCCATGTGGAACACTGAATTTAGTCAGGAAAACAAAAATGTCTTCTTCCTAGCTAGAAAGCTTTGCCACAGAAGTCGTCTGAACTGTCTGAGCTGTTGTGGGTTTCTCAAAATACTTCCCTGCCATTCGAGGCTACCCAGGCAGGCATTCAATAAACTCTCTTTAAGTGCACCCTGAAAGGTATACCCAGGGCAACAAGCTTTCTGAGAGGGCCAGGTAAGGAATATTTTAGGCTGAGCAGATCAAGAGATAGAAATCAAAGTGACTATATAAGTGCTTCATTATCACCTCAACACATTTTACTTGATATGCAAATTGTTACTTCAAGGGGAAAAGTCCCAACAATCAATAAAGGCAATGTTACAGCATTTGTTCCTTTATTCTCACTGTCACTCTGCATCTTTCTTCTCGATTTTGGATTTTGAAAGACTCACACAGCACATGAGACATAGCCAGCCTGGCAGAACAGTGAGCTAGGATCTGCATGGGGAAGCATCATCTCCAATGTGCCAGTGTAGTTCCTTTTACAAGGACAGGGTGCAATGATCGGTCTTAACTCAGACTGGGATGTGTGTCATAATCTGGGGCATTCTTTCAATCAACACAGGCAATAAAAATACCCCATTTGTGGTCCCACTGACCTTACAATGTGTGAACATCTTAACTACGTGGTGTCATTTGATCATTTCAACTATGAGTGTAGGAAACTGCTGGTGCCACCCTGCTTTATAAAAGGATGCTGAAATGGGAGGAGTGCTAAGTAATCTGCTTAAGAGAGTGCTAGTTCTATGCTGTAACAGTGCTGGTACACTGACCACTCAGATCATAATTCTCTTCAAGGCTTCTTTCTTCCTTATTAATTACTTAGAGTTACTGATGACTAACAACTTTCACTTGGGTCAGAGAGACCACATAATTAAACAGAGCAAACAAAAGTCAGCCGCTGTTATCTCTGAAAGGTGAGATAAGTAGCAACCTCTGAGTTACCTTATGGAACTAATGTGCATCTAACAGGGTGAAGAGTTAACATCCTTCCAGCTCAAAGCTGAACTGGAGCGCAGTGACACTGGTGATGTCAACTGCACATGTAAGATCTTTCATGTAAAAAGGAAAATGGAATGTCTGAGGTCAGTGTGGAACTCTGGGACAGAGAAATTCCAAGAGTTTTCATCAGTAATATTTGATGCAGCCTTGAATTAGCCTTAGAAATGGCCTCCTCTGGACTCTGCACCTAGTCTTTCCCTTCTATATACCACTAGGGGCACAGTGTGAAGTTCCTGAAGGGGCTGGTGTCATCACCACTCCACCTCAGTGGCAAGGGGTTCTCCTTAAGACTTTGTTGGAAAGCTCATAGGCCAATCTGAATTCCAGAGGGATTGGTACAGTGACTGATTAGTCATGTCTGCAGGAGCCAGGAGGCAGACAGTTCCCTCAATTACAAACGTTCCCATAGCAATCAATCCCATTTCTGAGTTCCACAGTATACAACTTTTCCATGTAATCTGGATTTCATGTGTATTTCTATACAAAGAGCAGTCTGAGATCTAGCCATCTACCCACTCTTTCTGATTCTGAAATTATTCAACTGTCATGCTGATGCTTTTGTGAAGAAAGCCTTCTGGGGCAGTAGCAGCTACTCTCCGTCGTAAGGTCAGTGTACTAAATCAATAAGCAAGCCCCAAATTACAGTACATTCACAGAGATAAATTTTATGTGACTTCTTATAAATAGAGCACCAGGATATCATTTCTGTTAAGAAAATAAATCTATTGGACACTTTTAAATAGTCAACAAAAATGGTAATCAAGTATAATCTTACCATTTCAAATAAAATAACTATCTATATTCAATTTCTTTCCACATTTGTTAAACTCATTCTTGGATGTTTAATTTTATACAAATGTTCTCATCTGACTCCTACGAGGCTTAAACAAATGATTCTCCTCCATCTAATATTTTATGAGCTGATCAATACTGCATGTAGTGTTTCAAATTATTATTTTTAAGAATATATACTCACACAAACCCCCATTTCCTCTTTCCAAACATTTCCATAATACCTCTCCTTGTTCTCTTTCAAATTCACGGCCTCTTTTCTTACTAACTGTTCACACACACACACACACACACACACACACACACAAACACACGCACACGCACACTGCTTGAGACTGACTGACTGCAGCGTGCAAGCCTCACTCATGCACTCACACTTACCTTTCGAACACTCGCCAGCCTGTTCATCATCAAAGACTCCTCTCGATCATCGTCATCATCCAAGTCAAGCATGGGGATGCTGAAAGGGTCGATGATGCTGCAGCACCTGGAGCCCTCGTCTCTGGGGTCGAAGGGGTCCACGATGATGGGCTCAGTTCCTTTTATCTCACAGCGACAGAAGGGGCAGCCTTGGCCATCAGACTCCTAAAACAAAGCAAGCAAACTGACTGCCTCAAAACAATCCAGAGAAGTCTCAAGGTTGGACATTTATAAAATGTTTCACGAGTTTGTGCATCAAGGATGGGGATATCTTGAAGAAGCAGTTGCGCAAAAAAAAAGGTTGTAAATCAACAAAATATTTTATGAGGCCTGGCATTAAATTTAATAAAAAGCAAATGAAAGAAATGATAACTCTTGAACAGCTAAAGAAGCTTAACTTAATTTTCACAAGTATTCATTTGTAATTCTAATGAACAAGGCTTTACAGTCCTCAGATACTGAAAAATGAATTATGTCCCTCTTCAAAACAACAATGCTAATTACATATTCCATAAAAAGAGCATCCTGGCAAAATTAAAAATGACTAGAACGATAATAAATAGTAATCAAAGCAACCTATTTGAAGTCTACTTTGGATAAGTTCTTGTGCATATTAACTGTAGGTAAATATTTCTGTTAAAATCCACTAGGATTTGTCAAATCATGGTTAATAAGTTAAGAGTATGGAAAATAAAATAGTATTGAGAAGTGGCCATCTAGGCTGAAAGTATTATGTTCTCCATCTTACACATCACTTAAACGGCTCAGTTATCAGTCTTCCCTATCATCTCCGTGACTTGAGGCTTAGTGGAAGGCAGTGAGGTGTACTTGGGTGTGCCAGTGAAGGTGTTAATCAGCACACTGTCCCCTTCTAATCTTTCTCTTTGTTTTCTAGATGACAGGAGGTGAACGTCTTGGCTCAATTACACGTTTTGTCACCAGCCCAAAGCAAGGAACCCAACCAAGCATAGCCTGAAACCTCATGAGCCAAGATTTCATTCCTTAAGTTGATTAATCTGAGTTCTGACTCAACAGTGGGAAGCTGACTACTGCAGAGCCTGTTGTCTTGACTTGTTCATGCGGAATCTAACACTATAAGATGGGGAGCATCTCACAATCTAGATTTCAAAGCAGAGGCTACAAAAGATTTGGTCGGATACTTTGGGGTGAGAAACGTATTTATTGGTGATCGTTAGAGGTTTTGTTAAGCCTTCTAAATTCATGTCTCTAAGCTCTGACAGCATTGAAAATTCCCAGTTGGGAGTAGACAAAATGAGATGTTCTTTCACCCTGCCTTCTAGAGAGAGGAGTTTAAAGACATTCACTGCCCTGTCATTTTGAAATTATACACTTACATTGCAAAACGTCAAATTAAAAAAAATATTTAAAAAAGGACAAAATAAAATGATGTTTGCAGAGAAACATACAAAAGCTATCCTGTATTTAACTCAGGACTACTGTACTATAGTCACTTGGCCTATGGGAGCTGCGTCACCTGCCTTTAACAGTGTGGCTTCAGAGACATTGTAAAAACTTCTCTAGACATCTCTGGACACATACCAGATGTCTATTTGGAAGCAGATACTATTGATCTATTGTTTCCTTTAACTTCTCTTGGATTAACAGACGAAATACATTCTTTACAATGTATACTACCAAAGAGAAAAATTGTCATTGAATTGTTTTGTGAAAAGAAATTAACATCCCCATAGTCATATGTTTTACATAATTTTTAAGACTCGAAGTTGTACAATCATACATACATATATATATATATATATATATATATATATATATATATGTGTATATGTATGCATACATATATGTGTGTATATATGTATATACATATAGACACACACACATACACACATATGTATACAAATGATTTTGAATAGAGAGGGAGGGGAAAAGAGGGAGGGAGGGAAGGAGGGAGGGAGGGAGGGAGGGAGGGAGGGAAGGAGGGAGAGAGAGAGAGAAAGAGAGAGAGAGAGAGAGAGAGAGAGAGAGAGAGAGAGAGAGCACAGACCAGTCATGTTTAGAGCTGATGGCCATAAAACCTTTGATTCATAATTTCACACATGATAAAAAACAAGATTGAATTATTCCATTTTGGGTAATCTCCTTTAATCTTTAACATCAAGAAACTTTAAAGAAATCTAAGCTTCTTATTTTGATTTTATAAAAAGAACTTTAAAATTAAGGGATTGTTCAATACACGTTATCAACTGGATAAAATCTCTCTACTGTAAAGGTTAAAGTCTGTACTGTGTGTCCATATTGGCGTTTCTGTATAGATCTACATTAAATTCAGTCATTCAAAAGAGGTAGCTCTTCATGTGTATGCTGAAAAGGACCTCATATTCTCTGTAACAAGAATGGGCGGCAAATAATGCAAAGTAAAATTCTGGGCCCAAGGTGAACATTTTATTCATAATAAAATTTACACATTATTGTGGCAAATTAACATATAGAGTATAATAAAAACATGTACTCATTACCCAGTTTCATGCCCCATCTTGTTTCCTCTGTGGCTTCATGTGTTTCACTTGTCTATGATTTGGAAGCACAATGTATAAATTCACACACACACAGATTTTAGGACGGATACCTAAGCACAAGGCACTTAAAGATCTAGGTGCAACTATTGTAACTAAAAACGATTCAATCGAATCATAGAGCCATAACGTTTGCTAGCACAGTGACTGGAAGCTGTAATACTTTTTATTATGCTCTCACTCTCAGATCTGTCATCCTGCAACTCTGGCCAAGGACCACTTGAACTTACACTACCTCCTTCATCCTAGAAATGACTGGCTTTCCCTTGGAGAGAGGAGGAGGTGTTAGGCAACAACATCAGATAACACAAGAAAAGCCCGAGTGTGGTTCTTCTAAACCAGGACTTAACTTCTTTCTCCAACCTTTACCTGGCGGTGGAAGTGACCCCTTTTCTTAGACCTCATTTTGCTCATTTTGTGAATGCTAAGTGTAAACAGCTCCATTGACGATCCATGTGATCGGCAAACGGCTCACACTGACTGCAGTACATCCTCTAGTATGACTTCACCCATCACTCTTTGGCTTTAATTTAACTACTGTCATATGCAAATGAGACATAACCATAAATTTTAAAACGCTACTTTGGTTCCTCTGCCCTAGTTTCTGTCATACGGTTGATGGAATACAGATGAAGAATGTCTAGAATAGACATATAACTCATCAGGATTGTGCATCGATAATTAAAATAATGCTCCTGTCAACATATACTTAAGTCAAGATCAAAGAACATATGTTACAGGAGAAGACCGAACAATAAATAACTTTGTACTTAATCCTTAAGTTGTTCACAACTTGTGAATGTTAAGAGGGAGTATTTAAGAGTCCTTCTATTCTAATTGACGCAGTGGCTTTCACTTCCCTAATGCAGACACCCTTCAAAATTTAAGGTGAAAGGAGTTACCAGTGAAATATTACCTACGTAATATGCCCATGATATAGTAATTTGGATTTATATACCATCCATTAACACTATGAATTAATATACATAAACATAACTTTAGGTAGCATCAATAAATTTCCAATGATAGAAAATAAAGAAACAATGAAGAGAATAAATTTGCTTTACTATTAACAGTCTTTAAGCGTGCAAGTGAGCACTGCAAGTAGACACTTTTACCAGAATCACCATATTGCTCACACACACACACACACAATGTTCTCTCTTAAATGTCTTAAGATAAGCGTTACCCATGCAATGTATTTGCTTTCGGAATTATTAGTGAAACAGTCTAACAGCCACTCGCTTTCTTTATGGAGTGTAGGATATGTGGAGTATCTGAGTGTGTGTGTTCCCAATGCTGGGTAGATGTAAGCCAGAGGTGCATATTGGCTTTCAGAACAGCAGCAACATTAGTTATGAAGTAGCGATGAAGTAATTTTATGGTTGGAAGTCACCACAGCACGAGGAACTAAATTCAAGGGTCACAGCCTTAGGAAGGTTCAGAACCACTGACTTAAAGAGTATCGTTCGCATTGCCCCTGAGACTTTTTGGTCAGAAGCCATCTGACTTAATGCTACCAACTTTCAAACAACCAAAACCAGAAAGATCCATGAGGTGGTAGAGATGGCTCTGAGGATAAGAACATTTACTGTTCTTACAGAGAACCAGAGTCCAGTTCTTAGCACCCACATGGTGGTTCGTATCTACTTCTAACTCTAGTTCTCGGGAAGCCAATGTCCTTCTCTGATGTCCACAGCTGCAGCTGTGATACACAGACAACACACAGACACAACATTCATACACATCAAATAAAACTAAATCTTCAAATACAACGGCCCACCTTAGAGTCTTAGCATCAACCACTACTGTTTCCAAACTTTCCATTTCTGTTCTAACCAAGATACACTGGGACTCTGTGAGAATCCCTCTAAGTCAGTAGACTTGGGCTCTCGCTTTCAGTCCCTAAGATTTTATTTGTTCTGCAGTGGGTGAGATGGCCCAGCAGGTAAAGGAACTTTCCTTCAAGCCTGCAGGGTCAGAACCGACACAGTTTGATGCAGGTAGGTGCCCCTTGTCTGTAATGACAACCCTTCTGTGACAAAATGGGAGGTGGAGACAGGAGACTGGCCAGGAAGCTCACAGGCCTGCCAGACTGGGCACAAGTAAGAGGGACCTTGCCTCAGTGAGGTGAAGGGAGAGATCATTCCTCTCCAAAGGTTCCTCTGATTCACATCCTCTCTCTGGATCCGCCCCTCCACTCAGGCCTGTGTCATCCTCCTCAGGCCTGCTCCCTTGCTCTAGCTCAGGATGTCACTGGAACATTTCCGGACAAGACTCCCAACTCCTTCATACCCCTCCTGGGAAAGAGAAGCTCCATTTTATCTCTCACACTAACTCAAAAAAGATATAGTAGACATCAAAGAGAGAAATGTCCATTTGAGACAATTTAATGGCAAATATTATTTTAGATTTCATTAAAAAGTTTCAATACAAGTAGATATGTGAATGGTGCTTTTAAATTAATCAGAATCATATCCATTTCTTACTGAGACATAAGCAGTGAGCTCAATTTTTGCCTCTCTCTCCAATGTTCTCTTTCATCATATGGTACTAATGCCACTCTCATATTTTAATGCATTCACCCTTTGCTAACTTAACATTTCAGACACTGAAAAGTCTTTCCTTCAAAAAGTGTCTGAAGAAAAATCTAGGAGAAAAAAATCACAAAAGTTCATTTTTTTCTTTTAATAAAATAAGAGTTTCTGCCAGGAATTCAAAATATAGCTGCCTAGCATTGACAGGGATAGCTTTATTTATGTAGGACGGTTAAACTCAGTTTGCTGTCTGTGTCATCTCAAAGCGCAGGCATCATTTAGCAGATTCGTTTTTTTCTTTTTCTTATGTAAAAAGAGAGACACAGCTCCTTACTTTACACTGTATGTGGTGACGCTGCTGTAGACTGTACACAGAAGAAGATGATGGACTCGGGACTGTGCATGGAAATGTTTTCTCAGCCTCTCACTGACTTATGAAAGTGACACGGGTGTCTGTAAGCTTTCCCGATCAAGAGTGAAACAGAAGCCGCACCCAGGGAAACACAGCTTCAAATGCTCCAGAAAGCATGTTATTTAACTTACTTTGTAGTCTGTGCAAACTCTTCCATGGTTATTCAATTTATTAAATAACACAGATGTTTCAGAAAATGAAAAAAAAATCTGACACCTCTTTGGAGGCATGACTAATAGGCCATTATGACAGCAATTAAAGAGCACCCACTGACAGTGTGTACCAGCTACCACTACTGTGCCTTTCTTAGCTTTGCTGTTAATTACATCAAATTGAAGTCTCTAATGAATTGGAGTTAAACTAAAATAGGGCATCAAACGATAGACAATTTTAGTGAAGAACAACTTGCTAAAAATGCACTTTCTTGGATACATTATAATTTGCGGTCCAGGTTCAACGTTCCCTGTAGGACTCCAATAGAAACATCCTAACTTCTTGAGAGGCATGCACTTTCCTAAAATCATTTTCATATCAGCGTACCCAACCAAAGAACTGTAAAGTAAGAGGAAACGGTTTAATGTCCATAATTAAACCTGCAGGAGAAGCAGATACTCATTTCAGGTGATTATTGGTAGCAATCCCAGCTATACAACTTCTAGCAGTGAGTTTAAGGAAAAAAATACGTCGGAACTCGCTCTTTGCACAGAAATTGCTATAGAGACATGAGCGACTCGAGATACTCCTTAAAATACTAGTCAAAGCAACAGGCTTGGGTTTGACTTTGTGGGGGGGGAACGGGGCAAATCTGAAAATGTCTAGGTTTGTTTCTATCAAAGGGTATTGTTCCTGAGTCACCACAATGTTAGATTTTGGTTGTGTTGTGGTTTAACTTAAAAGCTTAACTTTTAATAAGGCTGTAACAGTGGACAATCCCATGAAGTAAAACTAACAGCTTTAAAGAAAAAAAAAATGACCCTGTACTGTATAATTTTGGAACACAGGCAAAGTAGAAAGACAGTGACATCTGTTATAACCTGCCCTTCAGCCCAGAGCTCCAACACCCAGAAATTTTCCAGTAAATGTGTAACTTTAGATTCAAGGTTTGACAATATATTACAGAATGACAGAAATGTTCCATAGCTGTGTTTTGCTAGCGCACACACAATCAGTTAAATCCAGTGAGCCTCAAACTGAGACTCCCCACAGGGGGTGGTTATTGAATGTTTTCCCACTATCTTTTAATTGAATTAAGTTTGTAACCCGTGTTCTTATTAAGGGAAACATCTCTTTAATAACATGTCTAAGGGATCACACGGTATTGCTGCTCCTGCACTAACTGGAAAGCTCTGCACACAGACATGCTAGTCAGCAGGGCATATGGAGTGAGAACAGTATGTGGATGCAGGGCTGCTCCTTACCCAAGGAGACAAGTGTGCTAATTATTTAGTTTTCACCAAGACACAGTGATTCCAGAGTGCCAGTTTAGGAATTTCAAGTCATATCCAAACGACAAGTTAGTTAAGAACGAAGAAAATGTGTATCAGCCATCACTGCAAATAGTCCTTGAGAGAACACAGTACGGAGATGCCAGGTCCTGTGGCCATCCGTGCTAGGGGTTCAGCTGGCAGCAGAGGTAAGTAATGGGGTTCAGTGTCTACAGCACAGGACACACGGATCTGTGGCTACAAGTTTTGTGGCTTATTCTCAGGGCAAGAAGAGGCCAAGGTCTCTGAAAGGTAATGTCTTCTCATGAAGAACTGTCTAGAACAAGCACTCGATGAGTCTCTCCATCGATGATTACAGCACTGTCCAGTTAGAACAATCTCATGCCCACCACCACTTTCCTCCATAACATCTGACCTGAACATCACCCACTGGGTAACCACCTACAGGCACATACAGGAATCGGCCAAGGGATCCCTGGATCAGAAATCCATATTCTAAATGGCAAATGGGTAGACATAAAAATGTCTACAATATAACCAGGAAGAAGCCTATAGTCATACAAATTGAACCAGAATATTTATTAAAACATTGTTTTTGTGAGGAGATAACAAAATTTTGCCAGTTTTTCTTTGAGTAGATGCAAACTCTGACCATCAGTTTAGGATAACAGTATTCACAAGTGGTGCAAGTGTAAGTTAATGGGACTCCTACTTCAGTTTCATGAACACCTTTGAAATACTCACTTTTTAAAACTCTACCTCATAAGTTATTAATTTATTAGTATATTTTCATATAACGTGTACTAATTTCCTCCTCACTGTTTCCAGTGCTTGATCATGGATGCACTTCCTCAATTTATAACAGTGAAAATGAGAAGTAGTTAAGCATTAAAAGGGGAAACAGTAAAGGCTAATAATTTATGAACCATACTGGACATATCTACATGTAGGCTCTCTAACATCAACATGAAAATGTATGCAAGGCATCTGGGAACTGATCATCAGCTAGAAAGAGGAACTTTACACAAAGCTGACGTGAAGGGCAGAACTTCAAAAATACAGAAGGAAGAAGCCAGAACTAACCCCATGCCCTTCTACACAACAGACTGCAACAAAGCTTTACAAAAAGCTGAAAAAATGATAAGCAGTCCTTCAAAAATATACACAATTAACACACTTTTTTTTTTTGTTTTACACTTAGGCATACATTTAAAAAGTCACCTTGGGCTACAATGTAACTGGCATTTGTAAAGTGCATTAAACAGTAGCTTTCAGCCTAGTCAAACAAATAGAACTATGTTAACCCACCTACTTCCCTGATAGTAAGCACAGCACTAGACCAAACATGGGAATTCCCATAATGCATAACATGATTGCATTGCAGATTTGAGGCCCCAGGTGTGCACTATCCTTTTAAAAATTCTCTCAGGAATGCATAAGAACCATATTACTAGACTGAAGGATTATGACTTGGCTTCTTCTCAGTTTAGCACTCATCCTGTGATCCTGAATGGGTGTCAGGTGAATCAGACATAAAATACCCCTTCAGAGGTATTCAGAGGCAGTCAGGGGAGGTGAAAGGTCAACCACACGCTGTGCCAGTTTGTCTAAAATGTCCTAAGGTGTAGAAGAAGCTGACTTTTGCTGGCAAATCAAAATTTATCACAAGTCGTGTTCAAAAAGGCCTTGCTATGTTTACAGAATGATAGCTCATTAACAGAACCAGCAAGATGGGTGTCCCTTGGCTGTGAACAACTCTTCCTGATGTCACATCAAGTCCCTTCCTTCCTCCAGCAACTCCGTATAACTGGGCAGATTCATCATCAAAACGAATAGGTTGCAAGAAATGCGGGAAAGGTGATCATGAAAACGTAAGGAAATATATAAACTAAAAGCATGTTGGAGAAGACAGACATAGAGATGCTGAGCAGGTTGACTGGGGTGACAATGATGCCTGTGAGCGCACAGAGAAGTCTGAAAACCTCAATCAGCTAGACTTCATTGCCTCCTCGATCTCACCCTTATTTTAAAAGTCTCTTCAGATAGGAAATGAAATTGCGCCCATCTTTTCACCAATCCACGAGTTCAGCAGGAACCATCAACTTTGACACAGCTCTTTTCAAACCTCCCCCGACCCCCAGCTCCATTTCCCCTTACATCAGAAGTTAAGGGTTAAAAAGTGACGGCCAAAGAATGACAGGACTAAGGCTTAAAAATTAAATGTTTTGATTCCCAAATTACAACAACATACTGCTAGTCTTAACGGGGCTCCATTAAAGAGCAAATTGCAAGATGGCTTGATCAAAACAGTCTCTCAGTTAAAACTGGAAATGTGTCAAAATAACCATTTTACATCCTCAACTTCTGCAACAGTTAAACCACAACAAAAAGAGTCATTGGGGGAAAGCGGCTTTTTCATGGCCTTATTCTAAAACATTGACTCATTTGTATTTAGTGACTGACTACCCACCAACAGGAAGGAAGTTAGTCTTTGATTAAGTTTTTCAAAATTGGAAATTGCCTGTTTGGGTAAAAACTGCTTCAAAGACATGTTTCTCAGATTGCCCTGTTTTGGTCTCATGAAAGCAACCATAAACACATGTTGAGACATGCACCATGGCTCAGGAGAAGAGAAATCTGACCGACAGCAGCAGCATAAGATGCAACTGCTATGGTTCACTGTGCTTCAAAATCTTCCCAGGAGCATGACCTGAGTTGACAGAATGTGCTCACCTGGTAAATGACTATCTGTCTGCGTCGTCATGACAGTAACGGCAAGACAGACACAGAACGACTTATAATCAACAGGAACTTAAGTTACACACTTGAAAGAAACAAAATACAAAATATAGAAAAACTATCTGTGCACTCAACATAATAAGAATCTCTTAAATATAAATTACTATTGTAGATAAAACAGTGCTGAGTATTCCTGAGTCATTAAGATGAAGAAGGCTGAGAGACGTGTGAGTGGGATAAAGACGCGCCACCCCTGCTTCTGCAGAGAACTCGGCAGTACCTGCCATGCAGTAAGGCACGAAGTGCACATCAGATGCCCGCAAGGCTCAATCTTGACATCTTTGTCATTCTCTGCACAAATCTTGCAGAGCTGAAAAGTGGAGCCCATTTCACAATAGAGTTCATATTGTTCCTGAAACACAGGGAAGAAGGGCTGATGGTTAATGATTTGCTAGCATGAAGTATTCATATTAAACTACAGAAAATGTAATGACTTACAGTAAGTAGTCCACACTTGAACTTGTCAGAATTCTGTTATCATTTAAGGACGAATTTTAAATTAATATTCACAATTTGGTCTACAAGATCAATTTTTACAATGTCTGAGCTCTTGGCATCAATTTCATATAGAAGATTTTTTTAATACTCTAGGTTATATAATATTTTATGCTATTAACAGACAACACCTACAGTTTTAGGATGGCAAGACTTGGTCTTTCTTTTTTCTTTTCTTTTCTTTTTTTTCCTACACTGTCAAATAGAGCAAGTAATGTCTGGGTATTACATTTTATTTCTTAGGCATCTTTAGGAATCTGAGGACAAAGGATAAGCTGTGTTCGTTTCTCACGTGGGTGTGGTGCCTGACTTACTGTAGTCTACGACTGCAAGCATAGCGTTCAGTCACCGTGAGTTTCAGGTATTGCTCTCAAACTCACGAGTAAGTTTCCAACTCAGAAATATGTGAAAAGTAACCATCTGAGCAAATAAACACTGGCTGACTCAAGTTTAGAATGTTTGGCACACTGAATCTCAGTGAACAAATACTGAAAATTTCTGTGTGATAAAGAAAACACAGACTAGTAAATGCAAAAACTAAAATAAAATTAAAGTACTTCCAAGATCTGTTTATGAGTTTGACAAATGTAAACCAAGTTTTAACGAAGTCAATGGATACAAACATCAATGCATGAGTAGAATACATAAATCGCAATTCTTATTGTGTGATTACTAACATATGTTCTACTTGTGCATAGATATACACACATATAAATAAATGCATGCATGGATACATACAAATCTCGTCTACTCTGATTATTTGCCTGATATTTAGTAAACTCAATAAGGACAAGGAGATGAAAGAAAGTGAAAAAGAATTATTACCAAATAATCCACCAGCTCTGAATGGCTGAGTATCCTGTACTTGCACTGAGACTTGTCCCAGTCGGTCTGCAGTGACAGCCTGCTCAAGTCACAAGCAGGGAGTTTACGGCATTCTCAGGTTCTTTATGTGAAATCTAACAGATCACACTACACTGCAAGATTTATGTATAATTTCATTGATTTCTTTCTGTAGCACTGGGGTTCAAACTAAAGAGTCCAGGTATGTCGGCAAGGTGTCTTGTCTACTCAAGTCATGCCCAGCCAGTTTCATTTTTAGAAAGTGGATTCAGAAAGAGGAATAACGACCTCTCATTAGTATCCCTTTATACATATTAGAAAATATGCTATAAAACTCCTATACAATGCTAAGAATGGCAATCATATGTGAAAATTTCAATGCCTTCCATTAACAAGACATGGACATCCAGGGTGTCTCTCATACTTCAGCATATCAAGACTGGACACTGGACAATAAACATTTTTCTACCACCTTCGACTTTTACTGTTTATCAATGTATGAACATTTTTAAAATGTGAAATACTATTAAAATAGACTTAGTAAAACCGTGTGCAAGTCCTCCCTTCGTGCTCTCTTCAATTCCTCAAGAATTCCTGTGCAACGTTTCTAGTTTGGCATCTCTGGGAAAGAGCATCTATACATCCATGTATGGCAGCTTGTATTTAAAAAGTGAACTTCTACAATGTTAAGTTCTACGGCTGCTATGTTATACACTAAGTTCTGAATCAACAGAGATTTGTATAGGACAAGCTCCCACTGAGCACACATGGCTCCTGCACTTCAGCTGTCCCCCGTACAACCACGGTGAGCAGCTTAGATGACCCAACTCATTACTGAACGCTTGAGGATTTTTATCTGTTGCTTTGTGGAAAACGCTATTGGTGCAGATCCTATTCTACACAGGAAAGAAACACATGGCGTTTTCACTACCAAACACACGACCAAAAGATGTTTTCATTTAGATGTTTGTCTTTACTGAGAATTATGTAAAGAGTTTACCATATTCTTACGCAGAGTCCTGCGACTGGATTTATAAAATTGTAATTATTACCTTCAATGTTCTTCCAGTATGAGTTTGACTTTAAAAATCTTCACACAAACTGATCATCTCTCACTCTTTTTGGTTTTTAATTCAGTTCTCTCCTTATATCTGTGCATCTACAGACTGATGCGTCTTCCTCTAGGTATATATCAATATTAGATTTGCAAGCATGATAAGATACTTATCTAAAAGAAATCCTAACATTTCTTTCTACTCTCAGAATTCCTGATGTTAAACACTGGGGCATGCTTTTGAACACAATGTAGGTAGAAGCTGAGATTTATTTCTGAGGTGGTATAGATATATATTGGTTACATTTCCCAAAATTATTCTTACCTGTGTAACTTTTATATGGTCATGAGGTGTAGGCTCACATAATCCGGTTAAATCAGGGTTATAGCTTCGCCCATCAGGATAAAGATAACTGAATTTAAACAGAAACCTTATTATTTTAATATGTCAGGCTTCAGTGCATTCAGTCTAATCAGAGTTTTCTGTATTTAAACTCACATTTTCATTTGTCCTTTTTTCCATAAATCAACACCATATTCTTTCACTCCTTTTTTTCAATTATAGGAAATGCATAATATAAACTAATCCACTATGTAATAATTTTCAGTTAAAATAGGTTAGTAATACAGTCCTCATAAAGTTAAAAAGTTAATTTAATAGTGATTATAGCTTATTCTAAAACTACTTAAATCAACTCCTACTTGCAGGTTGTTATATACTTTCTTGGAAGCATGAAAACTATATCATATTTATGCCATGTTGAAAATTCCAAGGAGAGAGAACAGAATTAAGCCATAATTATGCCCTAAATAATGAAGCTCTCCCACGGTGTCCTTTCTCAGTCTCCCTGCCTTCCTCTCCTACTGTTTCCACTCCTGCTGATAGGCACACAGATTCACAATGACCAAACATGCACCTTTTAGTAATATATGCACATGCATATCAGAAAAACCTAAAAAATGTGACAATTCCATATTTCACTGACTTCAATAAAGCCACAGATAGGTTTGTAGATCAAGGTTTTCTACTAAGAATCAAACTTTAAGTAAAATTATAATAAGGAATCTATGTTCATAAGTATAATGAAAACCAAATATATTGTCATTAAATGTCATTTTTAGTAAAAACATGACTGTAATATCATTGGTGGTATAACTAATTCAATAAAAGTGATTAGAACCCATGGTTAATCCTATTGAACATATTGTAGAGCTTAATAAAAGTTTAAAAATGTGTAGTAGTGACTATTTTTACAAAGTCCGCAAAATTTTGTTGACGACATAAGAAAAACCTTCGTTAAATGAAGTGTCTATAAACAGTATAGTAATCAATAGTAGAAAATTCTGCTAGACTAAGAGAAAACTGGAGGTATAGGACAGAATATTATCACACAGTAAGACAGAGCAGTGAGTTTTCCTTGACTTAAGAAGGAAAAACCTAGTACTCAGCACAAAAGGCAGCCTCAATTTAGCTTTACACAAAGTAACAGAAATGAATTACTCTGAAACAGTAATAGTTTATTCACATATTTTAAGAGCACTTTTATGTTTTAGCAATGCTTCTTGGTGCTGGAATGTGTCTGCTCTATATAATTATGGTCATAAAATTGCAGCTTAGGCATGAGTAGTAGACGGAAGGCACGTCTATTGCTATTGCTTCGTCTTAAGGTAAACCACAAACTATGAGATCATTAGCCTTACAATCTGCTCTATGCCTAGGCAGTCTCTAGATTTCCAACTAGCAAGTTGAAAGAATTGCTCATACTTACAAGCCTTCCCTGCTACCATCAATCAGGGCTTGGAACAGGGGCTTGTTGTGAGGTATGGTCTGTAGGATATTGCCATCCCCAGTCACATAGCCAATGGCCCATTGTCCCAGCCGAGTGCAGCTTAACCGGAAAATGTAGCTACAAAATATGAGAAAAAAAAAAAAGATGTTCGTTCAAATTCAAAGAGGCATGCCAACCACTAAGCAATGTGTTAATAGTTTGTCTTCTTGAGCAGAATGATTTAGAATTCCTGATAGAAATTTCTATCCTTCCCCACAATTTAACACTACTGTACCTCACCGTTATCAATCTGTGTGAGAAACACTGATAATAATTCTTATTCATTTAAGTATCTCCAGAGTTCTATTTAAAATAAATGAGGCTGGAAACTAACGCGAGATTTATTCCCGCCTCCATAAAGATGTGTGGAGATGTGGCTGCTACGACACAGCTGTGACATACATCATCTTTGGAGAAGGATAAAATGAAGCAAATAGCTAAATAATTAATTTATCCACCACAGAAACTGAAACAGGAATTCAATATATTACTTTACCATTTAGGCATTAAAATTTGGTCACAGACTTGTTTAATGTTTTCTTGCAAGCATGATTCATCTTTAAACAAATCTCAAAAGAGCTGAAATATATCAATTACAAAGCACACGTGATAAATTCATAGCTTCTATCCAACCTGCCATTCAAATATTTTCCAGCCAACGTAATTCAAACACTGGTCATTCAAATAAGTGATGAATCTCTTAAATTAATTTCCAATAAAAGCTGATACTGGCGTGCCTTTAAAGCATCATCATTTATTTATTTCAGGACATTATCCTTCTTTATAGGATTGTATACAACTGAATCATGCAATCAAGATTATTAGTATCTGGATTGTACAATCTGTCCATCAATCAGACCAAAGGTAAGTTACATTAAGCCCTCCTGGCTATATTTAAGTTGTTAAATGAATGCATACATCGGGGGGGGGGAAGCAAGAAGTTTCTCATATTTTAGTTATTGACAGAGTACACTAAAAAGAACGTCATCCGCCGCTACAATTTATCATACAGGATGGCTTGTCAGCACATTTAATAACCTCATATGGTAAAGAGTACAATCACATTTCAGTTAATAAGAAAATCAGGCTTTGAAAAAAGGGAGTTTGTTGAAAGAGTTGTCAGAAGGATCCCCTTTCAAATTAGTATAAACTGTATATAGTATAGTATGTAGTATAAACCCTAAGTGACCCTGATGACAAAGTATTGACCTATAAATTACTGATATTTTTAATCAGAAACAGGAAAATACTTCCATTCAAATCAGACAAATGCTATCTTATGAAAATTGTTCTGAGATAATATAGAGTAATTAATTATAATATGGAAGATCACTTGTCATATTAAGAAATGCAAGGGGCTGGAGAAACAGCCCAGCAGTTAAGCACACTTGCTGTTCTTGCAGAGGACCTAGGCTTGGCTCTCAGCAACCCCTGTAAATTCAGTCCCAGGATATCTGATGTCCTTTCTGACCTCTAGGGTTCCATGTTATGCGTGCACATGGTGTTCATAACATAACATTCAGTGAATAAATCTTCCCAATAAAAAAAATCTTACTGAAAATGAACATAATACTTTCAACTAAGGAAGAAAATGTAAAAATCTCAGAGATTGTGGATACTATGTATTTTAGAAAATACGCAGAATGTGATGCCAAAATGAAGTATGCAACTACAAAATTCATTGGTTAATACTTTAAAAGTAATTGCCTATTTATACATCTTGCATATTTGTGAAACTGTCAGGTTTTAGTAAACATCTTGTTTCTGCATTGTTTTACGATGGTGTTTCTAAACTCAGTCATTAGGAAGGAGCTCAAGCCCTCCATACAAAGTGTGCTGTCAGTAACACATTGTGAGAGCCACGGATAGCAATTAGTAACAATTTATTCCTCTCAGCTAAGCTTCTGCTCAGTTCCATTTGCTCACCAATGTTTAAATCATTTGCTGCTGACCCTCCTGTGGGTAGCTGGTCCCACCTCCCTTAGGAAGAAGTAAACTCACACTTTCAGCTGTAGTTAGCTTGGTCTTCAAAATGGTATGATTAACATAATCAGATATATCTGCTTCATTAGGTGGCTCATGTTTGAAAGCCACACTTAAGAGATAAATTTCTTAGATTCCCAGTTCTTTGGAAGGGTGCTGGATCTCAAATGCAGGACCTTCTGCATGCTCAGTAAACATTCTTTTGGGGCAGGAAGCTAATGATTTATTATATATATTATTATACATTATTATATATTATATATGTGTGTATATCTATATATTATATATTATTTAAATATGTGTGTACATCTATCTACATATCTATATCTATCATTCTATTTATCTATCTATCCATGTAATTATGGCAGATAAAGCACTACTAAAGGAACTCCAATGTCCTTGAAATGAAATTAAATGTTTTATTTCCTGTGAAGCCAGAGAACAAAGGGCTGCTTAAATGGATATTTTACAAAGCAAGTGGTTATCTGTGATTATCTGTTCATAAGGGGGTTTTCTATGTATTTTAAATAGTAAAAGCACACTTCACATACTATAACTTGCTATCTAGTATTGGTTTCATGGAGTAGACTGAGTGAAGCAAAATGATTCATCTATTCTTTGGAAAATATGAAAATTCCCTGACCACTGCTCTGGGTCAGAAGGGTCGCATCTATAGGTCTTACAGAGAGGGCTTCAATGGAACTCTGACAGGCTTTTTGTACCACTGGCTTCTTTGAGTATGTCATATTAAATCTTTAGAAACATGAGCATTTTCATTATCAGAGAAGGAACTAAAACTCTTGAGTTTGACTTAAGAAAACTGTAGTAAAGGCCACTCCATCATACTAAGTCAAATAAAGGTGACTGGCAGAAAATGGAGACTAAAAAAAGAAAACATTTTCTCATATAAATGGAACAGTCTAATGGCACAGCGACCAACTCTAAAACGTAAAGCCATCCAGAGCAGGTCACAGATGCCGCTGATTCTATCCCCAGAACAATGCCTCCTGTGGCTTAGATATCATTGACTGTGTGCCTAACCCATATTTAGGTGACACATGTGGGAGCATCCTCTGAGCTGAGAAAAGTAGATTTTCCAGTCTCTTATTTGCCACAGTGAGGGGTGATTTCTTGGACAGTGCCAACAGAACTGACTAAAAACCTAACCCTTTGACACTCAGGTGAGTCAACTGAAAAGCAAAACATAATGTTTTGAAGGTGTAAAGAAGTGGATCATGCTAATCTGACAAGGGCCCAGGACTAATTTGGAATATAACCACAAATTCATATACTTTTATGTACTTATGTGCATATATTATTCTGTTTAATCATAGATACTACCTGAAACTACTCAACAGTGTGCTAAAATAATGCACACAAAAGCAAACTACTTCATTGTCTTAAGCACATTATTCAAGTGTTCAATTATACACACATAAATTTAAACAGGAACACTGTGTATATAACACAAGTACTATGAAAACATCCCAGATTGATTTGAGAAAGAGAACTGCGGATTACAGAATCTTTAAACTTACTAACATCACTTTCCACTTAATGTCAACGTCAAAAGTCAATGCATCAATTTAAGGACTCAATTAAAATGCACCCTTTCAGTCTTGTTTCCCCATACTACCTTGCCATTGGAGGCTATGGCCAATTTCCATAGCCGTGAACGGCAGGGAATTTTCTCCTTAAGCAGATCGGCCAGTATTGGTGCTTGGCTCTTACCTTCCAGGCTTGGTGCTGTATTTCTGCAGCCGAGCTTTAACTTCATCATACGTGAGAAATGCCATGTACCCCGGGTGTGTCACAGCTAAGAAGTTCCAATTCCGTAGAATAGAGCCCCAGGGCTAAACACAGAAATAAACGGAAAGCCATTACCCAGAGAACACACGCCAATGGCACTGTTTCACGAGCTTAGGGAAAGAAAGGCTCCTTGATATTTTTAAGCAAGTATGAGCAACCTTTGTAAACAATGACAAACACGCAATAGCTTTTGGGTTTTACATAAACATGTTTAAGTAGAAATCACATTTCTTAGGAATAGAATAGAGAGGGCAAAAGGAAATCCCTGTGTTCCTCACACAGTCGACTCCCAATAGAGAATTTATGATCACTGCAAAATGAAATACTGACCAACTGGCCTTCAGGTTGGATCCTCAGTTGTCTTTCTGCATGTTAGCAGCACCTTTTACATTCACGTCAGCATCTTTTGGTGTAGCCCCAACGCCCTTTCTACCAGTGTCAAACACAAACGCTCCCCTACCTTACAGTCTTTGAATTTTCTGGATCTCAATCAATCACCTAACGACCCGCCGTTCTTCAAGGAGGCCCTCTCAGACCCTTCTACCTAAAGCTATCTTTCACTATAGTCCTCATCTTTCCCATCTGTTTTGTCCAGCTTCTCCCTCAGATGCCTCATCTAACAGGAAGCCACATTACAAGTTATGTTCGGGAAGAGGTTACACAATAACCACAAGCCATGCAAGGCCAAGGAGCATTCCTGTGCTGCTCAGGGCTGGATCCTAGTCGCTCGAGCAGCATCATGGTCCGGTTGCTATGGCTGCACCTAGACAAGCGTGTTTTAGAGGGGAGGTTCCTTCTGAGATAATAGGTTCCAGACCTCACACTTGCTTTATCCTAGCTCAGTTATGGACCTGGAAAAGGTTTGAAAGTAAGCTCGGTGAGAAGAAAACATTTCACAAAAACATGTGTTTCCTATGAATCTCTCTTAATCTAATCAGTTGTCTCTCCAGGTACCATGGCAAGAGACAAAAGGCAGCCAGTAACAGGCAACTTTGCTTCAGGGTGTGGATGAATCATCCCCTGAGATACTTTCTAGGCTGAAGTTACATTTATCCCAAAGCATTGGCAGCATACTCCATCTGTTCTGCCAGACTCTTCACTCAAATCTAATATGTTTAAAAAAAAAAAAAGAGGAAGTGTCTCATGTCACCAACTTCAAGCTGCTGAAACAGGCACCCAGCCTTGGTTATGCTAGGCAAGTTTGGGCTTTCATTTGTTTTAAAACTTGTTCGTGTTTCTGGCATATAAGGCAGAATTCTGCCAGGACCTTGTCCCTTACAATGAGGATAACAAGAGAGAATAACTTAGTAATGAAGAGCTGTTCAGTCTTTTTGACTTAGCAAGAATACCCTTTAGGGAATTTCCCCAACACACTGACGCGTCTAATTGGGTTAGAAAGGAGCACAGAGAACACCAGCAGCATCGACGCTGGCCCTGCACTTGAAAACTACAGCACACTTTTAATTTTCTTCTTAGGGCTTGACTGAAACTGCATAAAGCAGTACTTGGGAAAATATCAGCACATGTCAAAAAGGCAATTGAGGAATGACTGGCAAGCCAGACACTTTGGTTTCCATGTAATTGTTTTGCTCCACCATCTAAGGAGGACAAGGCTAGAGGGAATAGCAAACAAATATCATAGCTCCTTAATATTATCAGTTAATATCTGCATACATTCTTGAAATGATAAATCGTTTTTAGTCTGAAAGTTTAAAGAGAACCAATTAACAGATCAAAATACAGTTTAAAAAAAAAAAGATGAAACTGAAGGCTAGGCCATCCCCAGAGATCTTAAGGCAGAGGGCAGCTTCTTAGTGCAGAAATATTTATGTGATAGGAGGAGTCTGTAATGTTGTGAAGGCAACCAATTCACACAGTTGGAGGTCATCCCCCAGCCATCAGCTTAAAGAAGGAGAAATAAATGCTTCAGAGAAAATAATGCTTTAATTAATTTATAACTCACTTGCCTGGGATTTAAGGAAACCCCTTTTCCTCACAAAATTCTAGGAGGCTGTTAACAAACAACAGAATGTACTGAGATACATTCTAGAAACATACTGTCTTACGCTAGAAGAGGGGTTTTAACCAGTTTAGTCAGACACTCCCTGGAGAGCTGGGTATCACCGATGGCTTCCTTCCTCTCAGATGTTTCTCTATTCTTTTACTGCTTGATTTTCCACTTTGACTAGAATTACCTCTAAAATCTCCCTTTCTACATCCACTACACACACTAATACTGTTATCTCTCAGTGGGCCCAGGTTCTCCATCTGTAGGGGAAATGCAAGGAGAAACCAACTTGCAGCTTTGGGGAAGGTAGAGGGGAAAAGACCCAGGGATTCACTGCATGACTATAATATCTTCCTCTCACAGCTCTTCTCGGAGACCTGAAGAGGAGACAAAGGAGGGAAAGGTGGGGAGAGAAGAGGAGTGAGGAGGACCACTCAACTCTGCCACTTCTCAGGTTCACAGCATGTGCTTGAGTTCCCTGTGGTCAGAAGGATGAGGACGGGAGGAAGCAAAGATGTCGTGGTCCTATACTTCCTGTACTATTCCGCTTCATCTTTTGGCTGTTCTTCACTGCTGTCTAAACAGGCGTGCTGCTCTATTTCAGACCCAAAACCCCAGGAGTATCTCATCCAGTTTAAGATGAAATGGAAAACACTAAACTCCCATAATACAGGACGGTAAGACTGGATGAACCACCATTATCAAGTTACAACAAACACATGCTTGCTTATGCACTTATAGCACTTAAAAAAAAAATACAAAGTTTTAAGGATAGTGAATTGAAGAATATTAATACTCGCTTTTAACTGTATGTAAAAATAAAGGTCAGGAAAAGTTAAAATATCAGAGAGCCAATTTCTTACTTAAAGCCACATGTATGATGATTATGGTTGAAGAATTTAAATGGTGAGTACATTCAGAGCGAATGAAGAGTCTCAGAAATTAGAGGACTCATCCGACTTGGTGAGTCACTGCTACAATGAACTGTTTCCAAATGATTGCCAATAATCTGCCCAGGTGAAAGGTTATCACAGCTGCCACCTTATCTATGCTTTCTCTTTCTTTTTCACACCTCAGTGAATATACACAAGATAAGCAAACCTCAGAACATTAAGGCTACTTGGCCATTTTTAAATGAAACTACATATAAGGTAATGTATGCACAGTCAAGTAGTATAGGTGAGCATTTAACCAAAATGAGGCTGCTTACACATGACTGTGTAAAGGAGGCATTAGAGCACTTGACACCCACACTAAAACACCATCTGCAGTCTCAGTCTCTCTCTTTCTCTTTCTCTCTCTCTCTCTCTCTCTCTCTCTCTCTTTCTCTCTCTCTCTCCCCCTCCCCCTCCTCCTCCCTCTCTCACACACACACCCCATAGGGGTGCACACACACACACCAAATGACTATAACAATGAACAAAAGCAGACCCTAAAGAGAGGTTAGGATTGACAGTGAAAATTACATAAGCTTTCTTCATCACAAGTTGAAAACTCAAAACTCTGATCATTTGATTTTTATTAAAAATAAAGCCTTTGTTCTGCAAAATGATCAGAGATCTTTAAGACAAGAGCTTTACATTGTAAATGATTAGTATTGCGTAACATAAGGTTTTTCTAAAGGGCTTACTACTATCTCTTGAAATTACAGGCTACAGTTGTGTTATAAAAATAATTTAAGCTTGGCTCACAAAATATATACATCAAAGACAACCATCAAGCCACTAGAAGCTTAAACACATACTTTGTACAATATTTAAACTAATTTCTTATTTCACATACAATGTAGAGTCATGGTTTCTAAATTATGATAAAGTAAAATCTACTCTAACTGTGTTGTTAGCCAGAGTCTGTCTCCTTTTACTGAGCTATTTTAAGTTGATCCCATGTAGTGTTTTCTGGTTACACAAGTAACTCCATTACTTTTCAGCCAGAGCTAAAGTAAAAAATCCACAGTATGCGAAACCTGAAGCCATTCTCATAGTCTAACATTTTACTTAATCCTATTACAATCAGAATACATCACACTGCAGTTTAGCATACAAATAAACTTGGTTTCTAGTCAATTTTACCACACTTACTATAATTATCATAACTAGAATTATAAGCATTTTATAAGGATAATTTCATTCTGTAAGTGCTTGAGTTCAACCCCATAGATAATACACAAAACACAACTTTTTATCTGGAGTTTGTGAAAACACAAACTTCAATTCTTTCTATTTAGAACTTTGATATATATAAGAAATAAGAAGAGAAAAAACGACTGTTTCAGTACAACAAAAATAATTATGAATATTAAAACCACAAAAAAAGTTATTGGAAAAAGCAGAAGAAAAACAAATTGAATAGATTTTATATATTAATACTGTCATAAAGGTGTGATGTAATATACAGGAACTGAAAAATATATTGATGAAGAATATCTATTGGTATGGAAAAATATCTGTTCCAACTGGTTGGAAGAGAAAAGCAGTTTGTAAAGTGCTGTAAGACCATAATAAGTATATGAGAGTATATTTATGATATATGAAAAGAACAATGGTCTATTTACTGTTTATCTTCTGATCCAAAAATGCCACAGCCAAAGAGATGCTGGGATACAACTGTGGCAGACACCCACCTATAAATATTCAATCTAGCAGTCATTGGGCTTAAAGGCTAACAAAGTAAAAGACCAGGGAATTAAAAGCCATCCCTCCCATGAGTCAATAATGCTAACAAGAAACCTACCAGGATCACATGACCTAAAATACAATGCTTGTACCAGAGGACTCACTCCAAACTTGGAATGACCAAGTGCTTACTTAATGTGAATAAAACTACTGGCTGCCTGGACTAAGGTTGTTGTTCATATCTTTTGTGTACATTGTATGTATACAACAGAAAAGAAATATATACAAAGCTCTGGAGGGAGGGAACAAAGGAGAGAATAGATAGATTAAATAAGTGTATATCTTACCTGAAATAGCCTGGTAAAAATATCAAATTCAAACACTGAGATGTAATCATTACAAGTTAAATCAATGGTTGACTTCAGAGCCATTGCTTCTAGGCCAGAGCTGATCTGATGGACCTCATGCAGGCACTGTCTGAAGACTTTCCAGGGTACAATAGTTCTGTGCAAGGGAAGAGGACGAGTCGGTGCATCAGCGTCAGTGACAACAGAGCTTCACGACAGCACAAGTAAACCATAACACTATTCGCATCACCTTTGTACTGGAAGAGTTGAAAATGTGTTTTATGATTCAGGCTCCATGGAATACGCTCACTTGATTATTCTGTATTTGCTAAGAATCTTAGTATTCCTTTCAGTTCATGGATATCAAGGTCATAGATATCTCAAAGCAAATCCAACAGAGGGCATTAGGGTCAAAGTGTTAGCCATCCTGAACTCTTCATTTGTATGCTAAAGACAGGTTAATCATCAATCACCTACAACCTCCCAGATATTTTTTGCAGGGGTGAAAAATACATGCTCTCTGACCTTTCATATGAATGCAACTAGAAAGCGTATTTCATAAATGCAACCATCCTGCAGGAATTTGTCTAGTCACTACCCAATCAATATATCTTACTATGTATCATAAAGCAGCAGTTTTAATAAGCCATGAATGGACATGCTTCAGAACTTTTGAGGACCATTGAACCGATTCAGAGAAACATCTGTCTCTCACTCCTGGAATTCAACAATTCCCAACCCTTGCCCACCCTCCTCTTCCACCATGAAAATCTGTAACATCCATCGTTTGTTTCTTAGCAACCTTTCCTCCCTTCACAATGCCAAGTTCCTACTCATGAATAGATGGAAGGAAGAAAGCATTCATACTTTAAACATTTATATTTCAGTCTTCAAAACAGGACACAAGAGCTATATGCATGTGTGAGAAAGATAGCACATGTGTAAATCTTGGGTTTTTCTTTACCATTGTCTCTAGAGAAACTAAGCAGAAATGAGCTAAAATTTCCTCTTTCAATCGCCATTTTCTCACTAAAGATCAAGTTATAATTTGAATATCTGGAATTATTATCATTATCTACAGCAATCAAACAATAGCATAGACTAAGTCACTTAAAGGCCTTATTGTCACAGAGAATTTGGAATCTAAATTAATCTGTGGGCCCGGGAAGGGGCCAGAGAATGAACAATTTAAATGAGTTTCAAAATGGTGTTGATTCTGCTGGTCTCTCAGAGTCACTGATAGGCCGTATCTGCCAACTGGCAATGCTGCTGGAGGCACTTAACTATGGCAAGGCCTAAGGCCACCTCTGGCTTTGAGGGACATGCACTTTGGAGGTAGAATTCATAATGCTCAATGACCCAGATAGAGAAAATAGAAAACCATGCTGATGGGATACCCAGCATGAACCAGAGGGATTACAGGGAAGTGTGTGGGAAGTAGCCTGAAAAATAAAAAAGCTTAGGTGTGATGCACCATTAAAGAAGACATACCTAATACCTCAAAAGACTTTAATCTATGTAAGAAAAAAACAGGAAACCACAGAGAACTGAAGAGAGGCACCACATCAGAAGCCAGTTAGGAGAAACACACGTCAGACTCTGATTAAGGTTTACAAAAGGTAGTGTCATAAAAGCACAAGGAAAGTTTTTAGTAATATTATGAAGCTATTGATTTCTGGAGACGTGGAGATATGCAGTTAGGCCAGTGCACGGCACGACCAGGAAAGCCCTGTCTAAGAGGAACAAATTCCTTTCCCAAACTTAAGTTTCCAATGCTCAGCAGACACAGAGAACTAAAGTCATAACATGCAGAAGGGAAAATGTTGATCCAAGAACTACTAATTTCAGAATGACATAGACACAACTTTTTCCTAGAAACGCACAATATTATTTTATTTAAAAAGCATAAACTGTAAAGAAACTAGCCAAATGGAAAAGTTCACTCTTTTGAGTGTGTCAAAACTCTTTTGAGTACAAAGTCAAAATGACATGGTTGTGATAAACATTTTAATGTTGCCCTACAATTATCATATCCAATATTTAAAACCCATGCAGATTATAACCTACTTTGAATATCCTGTGACTTTCCAGAGGAAAACATATATTTCAGCTACTTCTAAAATTTTGCTCTGCCATACAACTGCAGAGCAATAATTTCCAACATAAGAAGACACATTTCCACACTAGCTGTGTAATGAGACTTGATCATAGTTCATTTGTGATAAACCTAAGCCCCAAGTACAAATTCATTAGAACCTTAATTAAAGCTGGAAACGAAGGCTAAGAAACCAGAGCATTATTTGGCTGGTTTATTACACCGGATCATTACTCCACTGTTCCTCCACTTTTGTGGACTCAGCAGAGACTATGCATAGGGGTTGTAGGAGGCAGGGCTTCCTGAGGAAAGAACAGAAGAAAAGTGCAAAGATATCTTCAAAAGAAGGTTAATAGTGTTTTCAAACTCTTGCATCTCGGGTCCACTTCACAACGATGAAGATCAATTGCCATAAGATGAAGCCAGAGCGAAAATATATTGATGCCAAAATGTTTCCCAGATATCTGTGAACTTGTGTGTCTTGTCAGTGACCAAAGGCAAAGAGTGAGACGAGAAGCACAGGCAGAGAGAAGCAGAGAGCGGCTAACTCGAGCTTCGGTACCTCACAACACTAGAAAATTTACTTTGTTCTATTTGCCTCTTGTCACTATAAATCACATTAGCTGCAGGCAGAATACCATCAAAGTATACTGCAAGATTATTTTCAGTTTTATTACATGTATCTAATTTCTGTGCATATGCATTCAAGTGTGTGCACCTAAAGGGCAAATTGCCATAGTTGATTCTCTCCTTCCATAACGTTGGTCATGGGGATTAAGCTTGTCTGCAGGGTCATCATAAGAGACCAAGCACAAGAAAATGTTGACTATACAAGGCACGTTAGACAGACCAGAGGGTATCCAGACAATTGCTTCAATAGTATGATCTCAGACTCTTTAAAAATCTCAGTAAGGATGAGAGCTGTGATTTCTTCACAGCTCACCAGTGCTCACCTACAATACAGAAATGTTAAGGACTTACAAAAAGGTAAAGTTGTTTCATATAATGGCCAAAGAGAAAACATCATGGTAAATAAAGACTATGCTATCATTCTATTAGCAAGTGCCATAGCTTAATCCTTCTAGAAAAAAGCAAATATCCTTTGAGAAATAAGAAAAGGACAACAATCAGATGGCAGAAAACAAAAGATAAAGGGGTTCACTGGGTCAGCAATCAGGAGACGCTTCATCATCTAGGTTGTCACCTATGTGAAAGAGGAAGCATGCATCAGTCTCATGTGGAAGCCTTCCAATTTTAAAGGAAAGGACTGAATAAAGGGGTTAGGAAATCAGCACAGGGAGAACAAAAGGAAGAAAGCATTTCCTGATACTTGTAGTTCATAGATGGCTATGGTTTTTATGTGCAACACTTGGGGGGAAAAACACATAATGAAGGTGTGACCGTGAGCAATAATAATGGGGTCTGGAAACAGGAACTTGCGCACACTTGTGGTAAGAAGAGAATGTACACAGCATTTCTAGAGGCCAAACTGGTAACAAGATTCATAGCCCATGCACCAGGAGAGTCTAGCATTGGTTGAAAAAGTATTTGATTGTGTAAAGATGCCCCTACCTGGTTCTTTATAGCAGTGATGTGTGTAATACCTCCAACCAAAATTAAATAAATTCATGTTAAATGACTGAATGTAAGACTATATTAAAGCACTTGGAATTGCTCAGAACAATATGCAGCATGTAAAATGTTCATAGCACATTATTAAATAAGCTAGTTTTTTGTTCAATTACTGCCATTAAAGGTCCAATGTTTAACATCTTCAGAATATCTATAAAGAGCATCAGAAACTGGACCTAAATTATAAAAATATAAACTTCTGAATGACACAATGTAACCCGAAGCTATAAAGCACATGAGAATGGACAGCCACCAGAATATAAACACGTCAGCACACATGCAGAGTCAGAAATAGAAAAGTCCTAAAGAGATATAACCTTCTGGAAGGCTGACAGGCTCAGTATTAGAAGCTTGTCACTTCTCCTTAAATTGATCTATAGATTTAATATAACCTCAGTCAAAACCCCCAGGATATTGCATTGCTGCAATAGAAACAGATTTTAAACCTCACGGCAAAATACCAATACCCAAGATTAAATGAAAACCCTTTAGAAGAACAGGAGCAAGCATGCATCCTTCAGATTAACCAACACTGGAGTGATGAGACATGGATAGTCAGAGGGAGAGAAACTGCCATCTCAGAAGCAAAAGTACTCAAAGACAGGCCTTGCTCCACACCAGCAACTAGAGGTACATCTTAAACCGAAGAATGAAACAAGATTTTCTCCTTAGAAGAGACCCAGGAAGACATATGCACACATCTGGAATAGGCATACAACTTAAACAGGACCCACAACATTCAAAGCATAAAGTAAATGATGCGTTGCAGAAGGTGGAGACATGTTCATGAGAAGATATTATAAACAAAATTACTAAGATGTTGAACAAGCATACAATGATAGACTCAACTTTACTGGTCATCAGAGAAAGAAATGCAGATCTGATGAAATTCACTCTCACCCAAAATATTAAAAAGATGAGTGATATTAAAGTGTGGAAGAGGTGTGGGGCAAGGCATGCACGCCTGGAAGTGACTACTGGTACTGCAGGAAGCGCTGGGGAGTCGGCTAAGGATGAAGGCCTTTGAATACTTTGCATGGATCCTTTGAAAAGGTATATAAAGCAGTTCACTACGGACAGTCATTCAAATGCCACAAAGAGTAGAATGACTATCCACACAATGGAGCAAGAAACATGAATTAAACATTGCTGCAAGCAGAAATAGGTGGCTTCCATGAGCATAACAAACAGAGGAAAGAAATACATCACATGTTGTTTAACTCTTAATGACACCAACATACTCCGATGTGAAGCTTCTGTGGGTAGGTGGTGACTACTTGGGTCTGGCTAGGTGTGGGCTCTCAGAAAAGAGGCCACTAAAATTCTAATACTTTATTCAGAATGTATGTCCTCATCTTGGAAATTCATTACCCACGTTTCTATCCATGATCATAAGCTTGAATAGTATGTTGAACTCTTAAAGTATTAAATTAAAATCCCTATTGAATATCAAAAAGGAATTTGGGACGGGGTGGTGGATGTGGAACTGGGGGTGGCCACTAGAAAGTCCCAGATGCCAGGGAAGCAAAAGGCTCCCAGGGCCTAATGGGGATGACTTTAGTCAAAATAACCCCTAAAAGAGAAAATAGATAGAACCTGTAGAGTCTACCTCCAGTAGACAGGCCCAGCTCCCAGTCGAGGGATGGGGCCACCCAACCATCTCAAAATTTTTAACCGAGAAATGTTCCTGTCCAAAGGAAAGACAGGAAACAAAAAATGGAACAGACTGAAGAAAACGCCATCCAGAGAATGCCCCACCTAGGACCTAGGGATCCATCCTATCTGCAGATACCAAATCCCAACACTTCCCAACAAGTAGCTCTTGTTGACAGGACCCTGGTCTGACTGTTCATTGAGAGGTTGTACCAGCACCCAACCAATACAGATGCAAATACTCACAGTCAACCATTGGACTGAGCTTGGGCATCCCAATGAAAGAGCTAGAGGAAGGACTGAAGGAACTGAAGAGAATTGCAACCCCATAGGAAGAACAATGTTAACTAACTGAATCATCCAGAGCTCCCAGAGACTAAATCACCAACCAAAGAGTATACATGGAGTGATCGATCCATGGTTCCAGATACATATGTAGCACAGGATGGCCTTATCTGACATCAATAGGAGGGAGGCCCTTGGTGCTGTGGAGGATTGATGCCCCAGTGTAGGGGTGCTAGAAGGGTGAGGAAGGAGTAGGTGAGTTGGTGGAGGGGTACTATCCTAAAGGCAAAGGGGAGGATGACAGGGAGGACGGGATGGGGGAGGTTGTAGAGTGGTACCCAGGAAGGGGGATATCATTTGTAATGTAAAGGAATAAAATGATTAATAAAAAAATCAAGCAAATCAACATTTTAGTTGTTAGTTTTGTTGTGGTGGTAGCAGTTGATTAAAATTGATTCTAGCTCATTCATATGCAACGCCATCTTGGCTTTTAAGAGAAAATCTATCCTACATGTATTAACCTTTTTCTTATTTTAAATTTTGTGTTGAATGTTCAGCATATTCACGTAACCATACAGATATTCTGTGTCGGTGCCCCAACACCAAAGGCTAGCTTTGCTCAGCAAGGTAACAGGGTGTTCAGAAGAGGCTTGAGAGTCTGATTTTCTTTTTTCATTATAGATGCAGACCATTAGAACTCTGATTCCTAAGTCTGTTGACATTTTTTAAATAGTTATTACTTAAATCCAATCTCTTTTGTAATGACTGCATGTCTTGGAGGATATGAAAACAGATTCTTATCAGGCTACCATTGCTCTGCTGCTCCATCACTGAGGGAAAAACAATTGTTTTCTAGCAGAGCAGAAGGAGACTCACTCGGGTCATCCAGATGCCGAAGCACTACTCATATTTCACAGGAAACAATCTTGGTCCCCAGAGATGTTCAGAATTCGACCTAATCACTTCTCTAATTCCAAAGACAAACTCAGACACCATTTGTGATACACATTTTTCCTGTTCAGAGAAGCCTGTGCCAATTTGCTATAGCATTATAAGGATTTCTCTATGGATTAGACAATTACCTCATGTCCAGTCTGAGATCTACATACAGAATTTTATGTTTGCAGAAATAAATAAGGAAATGTTTTTGCTACGTTGTCAATGATTTTCACAATAACATTGTTCTTTATTCTGTGGAGGACTTTTCCTCTCTTAAGAAGACACCTTTCTATGACCTTCTGGCCATTTTTTACTCTCTCTGAATGCATATGCCCTGTTCCATTCTGCCATGGGCGGCTTGCTGACCTCCGTATCTCCTCCGCCATCTTCCTTGGCCCGTAACGTAGAAGGCATGGTTCGTTGTGTACAGTTCTCTGCTCCTGGCAGATACTGAGATTTCCAGCTTGCCTGCCCTATTGTTTTTCTCTCAAGCTCTAAGAAAATGGTCATCATGCTTCCATGTCCAGCTTTTTAATTTTTTTTTATTAAACAGAAGAATAAGAACTCACTAAAGGCAATCCCCAATCACCATCTCAGTGTTTATGTTTATTCTTTGACTTTGGAAATACAGTTTATTGGTAGAAAGGAATAGGCGGGGAAGCTGGAAATACATCGCATGTAAAATTACATTAAAATTCCTGTTGTAGGTTTTCCATTTCATAGTCATAGAACAGCAGACTCGGGTGTAATACTCATAAAACAATGAGTATTTATTCACATTTTCCTAAAGTACAGCTGGTCTTCATTGTGTTTCCTCAGAAAGTTCCTTAGCATTTGGAAGGTGCCAGGGATGCGACTGTTGATGTTTAATGCAAGCCGCCTTTGATCAGCTACAATCAGATTAAGTAAAATTTAAATATGTACACATTAAAAGTAGAAAATCGTGCCACAGAAGTTTGCGTAATGTTTCAAAATGATCTTCTTTTCAAAAATAAGAGCTCATTGTTACAAACAGACATACATACACATACATACACAAACGTACACATGCGCGCGCACACACACACACACACACACACACACACACACACACACTGCCAGTAATAAAAACAAAATTCCTCTTAAATCTCTTAATACTGGCCAATTAAGTCAGGTAGCAATGAGTGAGGCTCGTTGGAAGTCTAAGTCTAAAAGCAAAGGAAATAAGCATCCAGCAACATCCTAAGCCCTTGAATATGGAGAAACTGCACACATTTAAGTATACCACAAAGACCTTCTACAGGCAGAAACTCCTGAACTCTCTTCTCCCCCTCCCTCTCTGTCTACCAGCTCAAAGACCTTGACATGCTGTGGTATATCCTCAGCACTGTGTTAACTCTGTATTTTCAGAGGTCTCATGAAGTTGCCAAGGCTGGACATGAACTGTCTGTGTAGCCCGGGCACACCAGTTTGTAATCCTCCTGCCTCACTCTCTCCAGTAGATGGGATTTCAGGCCTGAGGCACAGGCCATGCTTAATGTTTTGCAGAAATGCTACTTTATTACTGAAGAGTAAGAGCAGAACTAGAACTAAGCAGAGGAAAACCATTACTGTTCTTCACAGTGATAATCAACATTCAAAACACAAAATGAATATTCAGCAGTCAGTAATGAATATTTAGCAGTCAGTAATCCATTTCTTTATGTTGACTGTAGAAAAAAGAATTACTTTGCTATTAAGCTAATTAGTTTTCCCCAGCAGAAAGTGAGTCTAGGGTGCCTCAGAGGCTGGGATACATACCTATACCTAGCTTCCAAGTTTCTAGAAAATTAGTTTTCAGTTTCATGGATTCTGAGTTAGCAAAAAAGATGTGTTTTATTCACAGCATCACCCATCTCTTCCCTGTGTTCCCTAAACCTTTATTCTCTGTATGAAGATACCCAGTGGTACCCACATACACTGTGTGATTGTCAGTGATGTAGAACGTGAAACTTTAGGAACTCAGATATTTTCCAATGGGCAATTAACACACCTATCTAATCATCTGGGGGATACCGCCCGTGCAGAAGAATGAACCTACCCTGCCTTTCTCTCTCCAGTCCCGCAGTCAGGGTGGACACATCCAGGATAGAGGGGGAATGGTGCAAAGTTTCTCAGGGCTTAACAAACAGCTTTTCTTGGAAAAATTTAATATGAGGTCTCTTTTTAAGTATCTTGCAATTTATTCCAAATGTTTTAAGTATGTTTAATATTATAATGAGGTTATTAACTATTATAGAAAACCCTTTAAAATATTAGCATCCAAGTATTGTTAAAATTAATGATTCAAAAAGTAAAAACATACAGGAATTTCTGAGAATGAAGATGCACAAATTTTAAACATTTTCATTACTGAATTAACCCCAAGCTAATTAGCTGGTGAAAATTACAGAAAAGAAAACTATGGAGTTCGGGGTTCTGTAGGAAGGAATGGGTTTTAGTTATTTAAATTTTTTAAAAGTAAAATACAGATACATAATTTCTCATTCTCTTTGGTTTTTTGTTTTAAACTGGTTACACAAGGATTTTTCGAAACTATAGTTCAAAAACAGTCTAGAGATACAATTTTGAGTTTGAGTGATTAGCTTAATATTGAGAATTCATTCAGAAAACATTAATGACCTCAAGAATGTCAATGTAGTTTTCTCATTGAGCAGTGCATACACAGAGAGAGGGGAAGATGAAGGGGGATTCAGGAGGCAGGGAGACAGGAGGGGAGATGGGACTGAGAGTGGGGAGGGGAGGAAGTGTTGAGGGAGACAAAGAGAGATGATGGGAAAGGGGAGGACAGGTCAAGGATGAACAGAGGGAGAGAAAAGCTAGATAAATGACAGAGGCACCTCAAGTGCATCCCTGTCCTCTCACCTTTGTCTCACAAAGGAGCAGGGCCCATTAATGCAGCGTTTACCACGGCCCACAGCACACACTTCTCCCACCTGACTACCATCTACAACACCCTCTACTCCATCTTGTTTCCACTCCTCCTCTTATATTTTACTTTGTAAAGTGAGTGTGTGTGTGTGTGTGTGTGTGTGTGTGTGTGTGTGCGTGCGTGTACGCATGACAGACGCAGAGGTGAGAGTTAGGGACAGAAAGGGTAGCAGGACAGAGGTGGGAAACAAAGCGAGGGTAAGAGAGTGGATCTGAACAAAGTATAGAGTGAGCATGTATGAAGAAGTCATAAGAACCTTGTCATTTTCTATATTTAAATGAAGTACACGTGAAGGTGGTAGTCACAGACACTAAAAGTGAGCACAAATGCTTGCCAGGATGTGAAGCAAGCAAATATCAACATTATTCCTGCATTGTGTGTGCGTGCGAGAGAGAGAGAGAGAGAGAGAGAGAGAGAGAGAGAGAGAGAGAGAGAGAGATTTATGAGAGATTTATTATGTATAGTGTTCTGCCTGCATGAATGCCTGCACACCAGAAGAGGGCACCAGATCTCATTATAGATGGTTATGAACCACGATGTGGTTGCTGGGAATTGAACTCAAGAGCTCTGGGAGAGCAGCCACTGCTGTTAACCTCTGAGCCATGTCTCCAGCTCCAGTATATAGTTGTAAAATTTAGCAATATATATATATATATATATATATATATATATATATATATATATATATATATGAATATAAGCAAAATATAAATTGGGTTATATCCTGTGCTGAAAAAGTACTTGGTAGTAAGTTAGTAATGAAGAATACAACTAAGGTTTTGTCTCAAATTTCGCTGCTGAAATTTATTAGCCACATCATACATACTGTGATGTACCTAGCACACAAACTCAACTCTCCTCAACTGAAAACTTGTCAATGAATTTCAACTTTTCGTAGGGATCCAAAAACTGTGCTTTGAAGAATATTACTTTGAATAAAAAAATAAATAAATAAAAGTGGAAAGAAAGCAACAGGTAGAGACTTCTAAATACAGTATAGAAGACAGAGAGCCAGCAGCATAACATGCACAGCCCTGACTGAGCCAGCGAGCCTTGATGGAGCAAACCCATTCTCCAGAATTTGAATTCCACAGTTGCCAAGAAAGCTCTGAATAAAATATAATGTAGTTCGGCTGAACATTTGTCAATAATGCCTCGAGCATGCTCTGCCAGACACTGGCATTAAACACTATAACCAGATTAGGTTTCAGTTGAATCTGTAATTTAGCTAACTTACTTTTTAAATACGTTGTTCCTTTTAAAGAGATAATGCCTAAGTGTCATTACTTCAAAGCAAAGAGAAAAAAACGAAGTCAGTGTATTTACAAAGACTGAATTTACTATTCTCCTTCCTTTTGAACAAAGCAGAGACCACAATAAGTCCGCTCCATTCCTGGTCTTCCCCAGGAAAAGGCTGGACAGGCACCTAACTAATGAACGTGCATTCTCCACAAAACACTCTGTCCTCAGAGGCGACTGTGCCTCTCAGATGCGGCAGCTGCCACTGATGCGCTAATTCACTGCTTGTAGGAACAGGCACTTCCTAATGGCGAATGATAACCTTAAGCACTTCTCACCTTTTAGTCCCTATTGCTCTCACACTGAACAGACAGTGTAGAACTGGCGAGTCACAGTTTTGTACTTTTGCATTTTAGATAGTGAGTTCGACAATAGCACAAAATTTCAATTTCTATTTAAGCTACATTATTTTATTGAGATAAAACACTATAATTTGCTTAAAGAGACAAAAATGGGAACTGGCTCCAAAGAAATTACTTTTGAGCTTATTTCATTTCTTACTTATTTTTTCCTAGTGAACCTGCTGTACAGTTCCACTGTAAAAATCCTTAGTTTTAACCGTGTATTCTCTCCATTAATTAAAGAGAATTAGACTGTCTTTTCCATAACGGGGAAACAGATCCAATTAATAGCCTGGAACATATATCTTACTCAAAGGAGAGAAAAAGAAATAATTTTCCTTGTTTCTTATTAGAAGTGAAAAGTGAATACAGGAAAGCAAAGACAGTCCACAGCACTCTCCCAGGAAATCAAAGACAGAGGCAATAACTGAGCTCGAAAAAGGCCATTTTTCCCAGGGTCAGCAAGATCATGTACCATTAACTCACTTTTATAAGGGAATACATGTGATCTTAGAACAATTCCATTTTTATTTTTAATTCGTTTTGGTTTGCCTTACATCGCCAGGTGTGGAAGTTCCATCAAAGTCAAAGATTAACTGTATTAATTCTAGAATGAGCAAATACACAGAAGATATTTGAAGTAAGATCAAAGACCCAAACTGCCTAATTACTTCACAATATAGTTGGCCCATTATGAGCCAGACAATATTTTCCTCTTTATAGGCAGCTTTTATCCTGTTGAATTTCCACAGCAGCACCAGACAAGAGAGTATCACCGTCTCTCACGCACTTTAGACAAAAGGAAAGGGATCCACAGAGAGACCAAGGAGTGTGCCCAGTGGTGTGGTGAGGAAAGGCTACAGTGAATGGCATGTACTGCAGAGCCTCAAAACCAAACTACTTTCCTCTCAACCAACGTAGGACCTGTGTCTCCATCTTTCCTCACATGGATTAGGGGTCCATGCACCTCTTCTCCCCCATCCTTCTGTGATGAAATCCCCAGTGTTCATGAAAGCACCCAGTACACATTCTACTCAAATACATACAGACACAAAGCAATGAACCCGAGTTCATAAAGCTTAGAAATCGACTGAAAGGATGATAATTGTCCAAACTATCTTTAATAAAATATTAAAAATAGTAAATGCAGGAGGCCAAGAAAGGCTTATTCAAAATCAGCAGACCTGACTGTAACAGGTAGGGGAAGGTTAGGTCCTGAGAGGGAAGAACTAGAAGAGATTCAAGAGAACTTTATTCCTAAGATTACGGTATCTTTTTTTTAATATTAGAACTTGCCAGATAACACAATTGCTGGGTCTATCCTGAGCCAAATGTTATCAGCTAACAGCGTGCTCCCACCAAACTCCTCAGTCCCTGCCCGATGCCAAGACTTCAGGCCCTAAGTGTGCCGAGGCCTTACATGACTGGCTTTCTGGTCCTTCCAAAGCATAGCTGCCAAAAGCAACCTCCTTCCCTGTGTCTCCTCTATTCCTCCTGAGACCCAGAAGTCCCACCTTTACCCTTCATCCAGCAATTGCTCTAGCCTTCTTTATTGACACAATCAAGAGCCAATTAGGTAATCAGCACCTACCTGTACAGGCCATTCCCTCCATTTCTGCTCCACTCTTAGCCCTGCATTTCTCGTAGACAGGATAAATTTTTCTATCGTAAGTTTTCTGGGTGGGTTGGTGTTTCTATGGCTCCACTGGGGGCACTGTCTGGCTACAGAAGGTTGCCGCTTCAGGTTCCACAGCCTCACTGCTATTAGTCTGAGCAGAAGTAATATCTTTAAGTGATAGGAGCAAAGATGGGAACCTAAAATTCCTAATGCATCTAGAAGAGTCCTATGAACTGAAGAGTGTCAGTCAAAGTGGTGTCATATACTCATGTGTGTGCTCAAGAGCGGCAGAGTTTCTCTACAGTACACAGTCCTACAGGACTACCTTAACAGGATACCCACTTAGAAAAAAGTTTAAAGATTTTATTGAACAGATACCTGAGCAGTTAAGAGCACTGTTCTTGCAGAGGACCCAGATTTGATTCCTAGCACCCCCACACAAAAGATTGTGACTCCAGTCACAGGGAACTTAATCCCCTTTTCTGGCCCAGGCAGGCACTACATGCACATAGGGCACAGATATACTTTCAGGAAAATGACCCATATACATACAACAAAGTGAAGAAGCATTTTAAAGAATACAGTGAAAACAGAACTAGTATTACAAAAAGAAACATCACAGAATTTTACATAACTGTAAAAAATAAACCGAGCGGGATAAGCCCATGTAAACTCATACTCAACTACGAACACACAGAAATACAGCAAGAGTACTGAGACTAAGGTAGTTAACTGTGTGGAAGCTTGGAAGTGACTGAGAAATAGATAGAAAGTAGACTTCTGAGTCAGAGTTGTGGAATGTGTAAAAACTGTAGAATGAAAAGAGACAAAGAAAAGACAGAGAAAGGGTAGGGACCATGCTCAGCTGGTCAAACGATGATGGAGTCATTAAAAACAGAACCAAGAACAGATACTATCCATCCAACTATGTATGCAGATTGTGAATAAATATTAGTGCCCACACATTCTCAGACATATGCCAGGCCCACAAAAACAAAGCTAAATGAAAGAGTCCCTGTCTTTTAGACTGTCTCATCTTTTGGATATTCCTCAGCTGGGAAACGTGGTACCATGTAAGCTAGAATGGATGGGAACCTGGGTGTTGACCACGGTAAGAATTTGGAAAAGCACTTCAGACAGTCTGTCAGGAACCCTCCAAAGTGGCTGGGCACAGCATGAGCGACAAGCCACCCAGGCAGTGGAAGGAAAGTTGACAGAGTGAAGTGTGAAGACAGAAGAGAGCAAGGGCAACCACTGGAAAGCTGATGAATAAATATTCTTTGTAGATGATCTGGGTGTGGCCAAGGGAGAGAGAGAGAGAGAGAGAGAGAGAGAGAGAGAGAGAGAGAGAGAG
>JANHMN010000011.1:35517339-35541060 GCA_030674055.1 Rhabdomys pumilio | reverse complement strand
GAGAGAGAGAGAGAGAGAGAGAGAGAGAGAGAGAGAGAGAGAGAGAGAGATCTCAACCTTTCCTAAGGTCAAAGGCTTGGCTTGGCTTGACTTCAGAGTCAATATTCCTGAAAGGAGTTCCAGCAGAAGTCTAGAATGATGGCTTCTGCTTTCCACAGGTTGCACTGATCTCAGAAGCTGTTACTGAAGACAGAGGCTCCAATATAAGGCTGTTACGGCAAGCCGGGGTGTGTCTAAATTTCAACTTGAAGAACAAAACTGGTCGCAGCCAACCATCACACTGAGCACAGGGTTCCCAATGGAGGAGTTAGGGGAAGAACTGAAGGAGCTGAAGGGGTTTGCAACCCCATAGGAAGAACAACAATACCAATTAACCAGATCCCCAGAGCTCCCAGGGACTAAATCACCAAACAAGGAGGGACTCATGGATCAAACTATATATGTAGCAGAGGATGCCCTTGTCTGTCAAAATGGGAGGAGAAGACCTTGGTCCTGTGAAGGCTCAAAGTCCCAGTGTAGAGGAATGTTAGGGCGGTGAAGCAGGAGTGGGTGGGTGGGGGAGCACCTTCATAGAAGCAGGGGGGAAGGAGGATGAGATAGGGGATTGTGGAGGGGAAACCAGAAAGCAGGATAACATTCAAAATGTAAATGAATAAAATAATCATTAAAAAAGAATAAAACTGGTAATGGATGCATTAAAAGACATCCATGAGAATTAAAAAATAGCCCATCGGTTCTCTTTGAATAATAATTTGCTTGAACAGCGTCTATGAAATCCCAGTTGCTCCTGGTCCTACTTAGTAAAAGAACTCCAGAGTGTGGGCATTTTAGCCCCTCCATTCTTCTTCCCAACCCTCCCATACTGTCTTCTTCTGCCCACCCCTGTATTCGCTCCCATCTCCTCTCACCTGACTTTTTTCTCCCTCTTCTCCCTTTCTTAGGCAATTATTTATATGTGTGAGTTAGGAAATGTGCCAGACTGAAAATGTTCCTGGATTAACAGTATTTTATTTTCTGGATTACAAACAATATTCCAGAATATGAAGATTTGTAAAATTTATTTTGACAGATTTCTTCAATAAAGTTACTTTACTACACACTTCTATTATCTCCTGGGGACAGAGTACTAGGAAGGAGAGATAAGGCTAACCTTCTGACATACTAAATGGGGTTCCCTAACAATTTGGCGCAAGCAGGACTTTCTATTCCCTTTGTCATGAGCGGTTTGTGTTCCCAAGGCTCTCAGCTGATGGAGCTAATGGCTGCCATGCTGAGCCCCAGGCAGAGAACAAGACTAGAGTTTGAAAGCTGGTTTTCTATTCCCTGCTTTCATAAGAGCTGACCTGAAATTATATTTATGAGTATCATAACATCTTATGAACAATGGTTTGTTTTCTATTTTAATTCATTCTAAATGTTTTCTTAGAAATGACTATCCCTTCAGGGAAGTCAATCACAGTAACAGTCATTAAGCAAGAAAACAAAAACCAATTTATAAAATTATAATCTGGCTGTTTGTAGAGACAAGCTCCTATGGGGCTGTTTTTTTGGAAACAACACTTTTCTGAAGTTTAAAGTCACTGGTAAATTAGATGAAATCACTTTCACTTATCGTCACTATAGGGGATAAGCTACAGGAATTCTTTACAATGAGACTCATGTAAATAGAAACAATCTGGAGCATGATGAAGAGAAAACGCAACCCATGGGAAGCTACACTAGTCATGCATCGTTTATGAATTCAACAAGCATAGGGAACTACAGAAAAACCAACAATGAAGAAGGCTTCTCCAATAGTCTCACAAAGGTGTTGCTCATTTTATAACTCTAGTTATATTTCCATATAAGTTCTGGAAGCAGCCTGGAATTGAACGTTCATCCTAAAACTAAAACTGTTGCAGGCAACTGACAGCCCTCCTCTGTCTGTAGACTCAGCAGGCAATTGACAGCCCTCCTCTGTCTGTAGACTCAGCAGGCGGTGGGAGGCTGAGGGGGTGCGGAGTACACTTGGCCTGTAGGTTAAGTGATTTCCTGACGTTAACAGTTCTACACACTAGCAGGCCCTTGGTGTCTGTAGGTAAGCAGAGAAAACCCAAAGTGTCTAAACTTCATAATTCACTGTGCTCTGAGGTGTTAACAAAGTAAATATACCTAGAAAACAACTGAGCCACGCTGCCATGTCTCAAGAACCTGCTAACAAAGCACTTTTTAACAAAGCAGAATTTTCAGTTTTCAAAATGACTTTCCGCGAACAACCCGTTCTATACATTTTCAGAAGCTGTAAGAGAAAAGTGATTTTGAAAGTCACCGTGTATGCTCTAGGTTCTTAATGTTAACACAGGAGGTGCAAAGGCTGGCATTCCTCCGGAATCTGCCTCTCTGCTTTGCAGACTCATACATATTTCATGAGTATACTCTCCACTTCTGTAGTTCAGGAGAGGATGAATCCATTAATCCCTCACTTTAAATGGATATAGAAATGTTATGAATAGCTGGGTTTCTAGAACCCAGAAGGTTCACACTACTGGAATAAAATGGCATTTTCCCCCTCCGTTTACACGTCTACATTCACAATTTATGTGACAGACATCTAATCCGTTTTCTTACTGTAGAAGCGACCAGTCTTCCTCCCTCCTGGGCAGAATGCTCTGCAGTAAAGAGCATCCAAAGGCACTCTATATAAAGGGAACCTTATAAAGTCACTGAAGACGCATTTGCCTCCTTCGCTAACATCTGGGGCATGTTGCACAAAGTTTCCCAAACGTTAAATAGATTGTGATGAACTCAGACAATCATTCCCCAACACATACCCTGCTCGTGGACATTTGTATCTGAGTAAGAAGTGTTTATTAGAAACATCTTCACCTAGTCTGCACTTGGCAGCTTCCTGATGACACTGGCAGCATAGCCTCTGTTTAAACATAATGGAGTTTTGTGCCACAATACACACAAGGTGTAGCTGAGTGAACTAGTGGTCCTTGCACCTCAGGTTTGTTTTGTTTTGTCTTTAAGTTCTCTAAACTCAGCATGCTCCTCCTCTGAGGAGTCCCTTTGGTACCCGTTGATGCATGTGTGTATTCATACATGAGGAAGGCTGAGGTAGACAGTGTGTCTTTCCCAATTGCTCTCCCTCCACCTTATATGTGAGGTAGGGTCTTTGATAGCACCCTAAACTCACCACCTCAGTTAGTCTAGCTTGACAGCTTGCTTCGGATCTCTCATTTACACCTGCAGCATGCTGGTGTTCCAGTAGGCTGCCACGCTCACCAACAGTTCTGTGGATACCAGGAAATCAAGCTCTGGCTCCCAGCTAGCACAGCAAGCTCTTTCCCCTGAATTACCTCTACAGTCTTATTTATGATTATTAAAGTAAATATTTCCATATACCTTTCATTTTTATATACATCCTAGATGAGTATTAAGTGATAAGAAATTATACGCACCAATTATTTTATGTGTCTCTGCTTCTTGGAGCTAAATGACTCAATAAATTCTCTCAGAATATAAATTCTGTCTAATCTGACATGTACTTTAACAACAAAATTTATATGTTCTGTTATTAACAAATAGTTTTTGTTGACTATACCAGGAGCAATTACTCTAAACACTTTCCAAGGCTTGGGGGCCTAGCTCAGTGGTAAAACACTTAAGTAGCACAAATGTCCTGGCTAATCCTTAGCATCCAACAAACAAACAACAAATATAAAACCAAAAAATAAATCCTATAAAAAATACCAAGTACTTTCACTGTATACTCAACTAGGTGACTCTAGAAAGATGGAAACAGACTATGAAAGCAATTTCTACTTACTTGTCTCCAAAAAACTTCCTCCAGAATTCAGCAGCATCTGCTTTGGTGATCCGGAAGTTATCTCCCTGGAATTGGCCATTGGGAAAGATTGCCTTGATTTCTGCCAGCATGTGACTGAAGATAAGAGACAGTTTTGTGAGATTCCGTCTGCAAGTAAAAGAGAAAAGAGGAAGGTAGGTAAATATATGCATGGAACCTTTAATGAGAATCTATATTTAAAAAAAAAATCCAACATATAAAGTTGAGTCTTAGTAGACAATCGTGAGCCTAAAAATGGGTTAATGTCAACCTGAGACTCTATCTAAAATAATGTTCACTGCCCACTTACATACTTAACAGCTTTTTATTTTCTCCTTTATCCATGTACTTATTTAACAGAAACGAGAGCAAGGAAAATCATGCAATTTCATTCATTAAGCTCACTGTTTAATGAGAAAGATAAACCCATGGAAAGCATAGTCAAATATAAGTGCTAAGACAGAGTACTACATCTATCTGTGAAAGTAAGGGAAAATTTGACAACAGAAGAGACTTGAGGAAGTCATGTAATTGCATGGCACACAAATGTCCCGAAGTGGAAAGAAGAGGCTGGGGAGGAAAAGAAAGGGTCCAGAAAGTATTAGAAGCAAAGCTTTTCACTTTGGGTCACTGGAGCACAGCAGAGGGAAAGAAGACGTGACAGGAAAAAGAATGAGAAGACATTTAGTTTGGACTTGACATGAAGAGAGAGCCAATCAGTGAGACAAGGTCTTTCCAAGTTCACTGGTCTCTTCTATCTTCAAACAATCTGCCTGAATGATGGGTTTTGGAAACAAGCCTTTCCAAACGTTCCTGGGACATTCTAACACGTGCCTCTCACTAGGCGGATTCCCATATGGGAAGGAGAGCCTAAATGAATTCAACGAACTGTCTCAAAGGGAGAAACTGATGCCTAAGAAAGGAAGCAACAGCAGGCATCCACATTCTAATTGCCATACTTCTGGGGATGCATGCTTCACAGGGCAAAAATCACACTGCCACCAGTAATCGCTCCTACTACGTTGAAAGGTCTGAACTGCCAGTGCTAGATAATGAAGAAGCAACTGAAACACAAAATGTTAAACAAACTTAATCTAAGTTTCAATTCTGAGTGAACTTTACCTATTTTTAACTCACAATCACCAACCAAAACTCACCCACACCCTCACACACACAAACACACATTTATTCTGTCTTGAAGCTTAAACCGTTTTGTGTGTATATGTGTGTTGGGGACCAGGGTAGGGGCAACTGCCTCAAGAAAATGCACAGAAAATATAGATTAATTTAATTTGCTATATATAAAACTTTCTATTTCAGCAATGTCTTTCCCACTAAAAATTATGATGCTTTGACCATTTTTCTCCTGTATCTATACTTAATGACAGTAGAAAAAAATGCTTAAAAGAAATGATGTAATAGGTACCTGTGATTAAAGACCGAAGGTACTAGTCTTCCTAAAACATGTTTAAAGATATGTAAGATGAACAGAGGGGGAAAAAAACAAGATACTCAAAAAACGGGGGAGTAGAAGCAAAGAGAAAGTAATGAAGAATAAATTGTGTTGTCAGGTTATCTTTAAATTCAAGGTAAAAATCAAATAGTCTCATAACATAGTTCACCTACAAAATGTCATTTCTAAGGAGTCAGAAGTTACCAATCCGCAGATTTACTCTCAGTGTACACAAATAAATCTTCATTTTCTGAAATGCATCTGCGCTGATGCTCAGTAAAACCTGATCCAAGCGCGAACCTGCTGCTGAGCTGAATCTTTAAGACTGACCAGGCTGTCCCATCCAGATGAAATGACAGCAGGTCTTAAGACATGCATCCTAGGAGATGAAAAGCAAACTGTTCTGCTCCAGAAACTGTAAATGTGTGCCCCCCTCAACTGTAAAAAACCTTCAGGATCTGTGCTTAGAGAAAACACAGTCACCTTAGAAAACCTGCAATGAATTAAGTCCCATTATCAGGTGAGAGGGTTACTTTTCGAACAAACTTTCAGTTGACACATAAGAAAGAAAAAAATGAGTATGGTTATAATTAAGATAAACCAACTGTTCCTTATTTTCTAAAATGCTTGCCTCAATCCCCTTCTGTCTTTGTTCTCTAATCAAATCCAAATGTTTCTAATTTTTCTTTGCTATGTGTAAGTCTGAAGCATAAAGTTAGTGATTACTACTAATCTTCGATATCTGAGCCACAAGAGATGAAGGAGGAGGGAGGGATTTAGCTTGTCCACTGACAACTTAGACATTCAACTTTAAAAGAGAAATAAGAAGTTTTTAAACTTATAATCTAGAGGCTCTAAAAGTCACTAATACATATATAAATAACCACTGGCTCTTTCTTTGTGTGCACAGTTCTTTTACCTTCAAAAGGATTACTGTAATTTTATCAGGCTGCTTTGCATGACCTGAGATAATGTTATCTCATGCCCTGCAAAGAAGCCTGATTATATATATATATATATATATATATATTGACCTGTATTCTTAAAAGAAACTCCAACTCAAATTGATGTATTTTAAGTCATTGGTAGTCATTTTAAGTCATGTTATTTTAATTTTCATATAGGCCAGAATCTAGAGTTCCAGTATGTTATATTTAAACACACATCCAAGTACATACCCCAAATATATATAAATTCTTGAAACATCATTACCAAAGACATTGATCTATGAAGGTTATAATTCATATTAAGATAGTGAAATATGATATCTTTTAGTGATAAATTTAGTGTCACAATATACAGACTGTGACATTTCTCTATTTTTTTATGCAGTACACGCTTTATGTAATTCTCTCAAACTCTGTGTTCTAGACACACCGCTTTTAGCAACACTCAACCTTCAAAATAAAATACAAAATTACATTATTTCTAACCATTTCAATACAAAGGAAGACAGAAAGCATCACTAAACACGTTCTCGGCAGCTGAGGTACTTGTTCCTCTCAGTCATTCCACAGTGAGACAGTTCTTCCTAAAGCCGTCTGATTCGCCACCACATGATCAGAAATGATGACTAATTAACAAAGGCTGTCATCGTTACTAATTACTAGTTTGTATCACTAAAACTCTCCTGTCAAATCACAATAAAAAAAAGAATTCTGTTCAAAGACTCAACAATCTCACAAATACAATTCAAAGTCCATTTATAAGAAATTTTACATTGTAAATTCTTTCTTTTATAAGAAAACCACATCATTGTTATTTACCTTCCATTAACCGTCAGAAACGGAGACATTTTTCATTTGTTTTGTGGGGAACTTTGTTCATGAAAGAATATTTCAGAGTAAAGTTAATTTGAACACCAGCCAATCAGAAAGGAGATGTCAATACTGAATAGAACAACTAAAGATGTCACATTGCCAGAGAAAGAAAGGGAAGAAAGGAGGAGAAAAAAGAAAGGAGAGAGTAAAAGTAAAGCCAAATTCTTGTTTGTTAATTAAATGTATCCAATGCATCCATAATGTCGAGGCCATCATCGATGCTGCAGGACACTCTTCTGTCCTAGGGTCAGTCTATAACCCTGTATCATCTCAATGGTATGAATCATTTCTCTGAAGCTCAGCAAGGTTGCGGAATGTGGCTGAACTAGAGTGAATACATGACTTAAACTGAGGGCGCTTCACTGATTGTATACGGTAAGTCTAAGTAGTTTAGGTTGTTCTAGCCAACATCATAAAGGACGAAGAATAAATAGTTTGATACAGGGATGTGCAAGGCTACTTTTAGTGAACTGTGACACAGAAAGACACAAAAAGAACTTGCCAATAATTCATGACAGTTTACTGATCCACTTTACTTATGGCCATTATGACTTAGAGTTAATGTTCAAAAATGAATTAATACCATCAAATTTTCATTGGTGACATCCACTAAATATGAGAGATGCACAACACACGCAATCTACTGAGACTGCATGATGCTGGTTTCCTACACTGGAGAACTCGCTGTCACAAATTAAGGGGGAAAGAAAACGGGCAGAAATCCTAATTAATCAAAAACATTAAAATCTATTTAACTAGTGAGGTCCAACCTTCATGAGAATGTGCTGCTGTAGGTAGAAAGTCTTTTATCCAAAACTATTATTAATTCATTTCTCACATCTGAAAGCTAGAGCATGTGCTCCTAGCTCTTTACAGAGTGAAACAATCTAACAATAAACTAAGGAATCACATGACATACCTAACCAGAGGCACTTAAAAGGCCGCTTCTATTGTGTTTGTGACTTCTTAGTAAGACAGGCTTCGAGAGCTCCAGATTGTTGCTGACCTGGGGCATTCTCATTCCTAGGGGAGAGCGAGGAGACTTGGCTGATGTAAGCCTTGCCTTTCATTTCTCCCATCTGAAAACAGTCTATTATTAGGAAGAGGCCTGAGACTCTTAAATAAAACCGATTATCACTCCCTCCCTCTGTCCAAATACTAAGACCTGTCAAGACCTCTAAGGGGACTAACAAAGAAGATTTATCTTAAAAGTCCAATATGCAAGTGAAGCATCAGAAGAAGCAGATGAGCAGTTATTTACTACTGAAGACTCAGTATTTACTTCAAACCACACACGAGTCAGGAGGCGGTTCAGAAACAGACTGGAAAAGAGACCCTTTTCAGCATACCTATATCAGCTAGCTTCCTGGAAATTGAGGGATGATGATTAACTTGGGGAGAGAAAAATGACCATCAAGAAGAGGGGGAAGAGGATACAGAAGAGAGTAGGAATAAAAACAAAGTATAGTGATGAACAGAAAAATGCTATGATAAATCTCATTGTTTTATGAGCTAATTAAAATATTAACAAACTAAATATGAAAGTTGATTATAAACTATAAAAAGAAATTAAATATCAAGTCAACCCAGAAGATTGCTAGAACAAAAGCCAAGCTCAAATCTGTAGTCCAGAGCAGAGATGCATAGAGGACATTCTTTTATCTCTACACATCTTCTTCTTGCATCTGCTATATACAAGTTTACATTTGGGTAAAGCCGATAAAAATAAGGATTCTGCACATGAGAAAAACAGATGTGTCAATCACAAGCAGCTACAAATGGGCACTTTACCATCACATACTTAATACTCAAATATGAAATTATGCTATGTTCACGTCTAATATCCTTAGAAGAGTTTCTAAAAGACATTCAAATATCTGTGGGGTAGTCATTTAAATATCCTACATTAGAGTTTAGCTATGTAGTCTGTTATTATTGGGTGTATATCCTGGCTGTGCTTCCAAGTCTTAAGTTCCTACGCCTTTTGGAATCTGTTTCCTCAATCTGAAATGTTACCTAAAATGACTGCTCCATTGAGATTCTGTAGTGCGTAAGTGAGGTATGGAGCTGACAGGAGTCTAATAGGAGTAATCAGAAGGTATGATCAAAAAAGATATTACAATCATTGAGGCGGATACCTTTTCTTCCCTTTCTAGTATAGATTTCATCTATGCAACCAACAGCCATAAAGTACTGTCCACACCTTAGGAAGACTGCAGTACTCACTCCATACTCAGGAACAATTGACAAGTAGCTGATCCAGACCTCTAGTCGTTTGCTGTACAGATCTTTGTGAGTGTCTATCACATTCAGCTTTGGTCTAAGGAATGAGGACCCAAAGAGGCCAGTTCACTATACTTAAAAGGGATTGGTGATCTCAAAGATGAAGAAAATACAGGGGAAATGAAGGGAGAGAGACCCAGAGCCCCATGGGAGAGGACTGAGGATTCCCAGAGTGGTGCCTGGGAACAATGGCTCGAGGTGGGATGCGGATTAGGCTGGGTGTGCTGGCTCCGGGTTGAACAGAGTTGTTCTCATGGGCTTTGAAAAGTTCTAGGATTACACTGCAACGTCCACGAAGAGAAAGACTATAAAGACATTCCATAAAGCTCCTAAATGTTTCTTTAATGCTGGCGACATTAACTTCACAGTAACGCCAAAGCAGGAATGTCAATGCATGTTTGTTGATTCCTATTAATGATTTTATGTGGAAATTTTTCCATGAAAATCTACGACAACATTATATGATGACTCCCACTTTTATCTGGTTTAAAGGCTTTAAAGCCTTACCCCAGTAACATAAATAACCCTTCTTTTCTTAAGTATTAGGCATCTTTTGATAAAACATTATCTTTGTCAGAGTCCAGTTGTAGTACATCTTTAAAATGTAGACCAGTCTATTAATTATTGCAGGAAAAACAAAGAGAACACATTTCTTTCATTCACTTCAGATAAAAGATAAAGTATAACGAAAGGTCTATAAGCTAAGCGGAAAGTTGAGACTACGATGAGATTCAGACAGAAATGTTCAAAACATGAATTATTGGTTCTTTTTCTTAAGAGAAAGAAATAACAGAAACTCAAGTACAGGTGCATGACCTGAGGTAAGGTGCCGGAGAATTGCATCAAAAACCAAAACAAACTTGACTTCAGAAGAATAGCAGTTGAAAACAGAATAGTAAATATGGACTAGTGATGGCTCAGCAGGCAAGATGCTTGAGGCCAAGCCTGACAGCCTGAGCTTAATCCCCTACTCCCATATGGCAGAAGAGGATCAACTCCTGCAGACTATCCACTAACCTCTACACACATGGCATGTGTGTGCACACCCGCACACATGTAAAAAATAAAAATGAAATGAACACTTTAAGAAACTAGATCCTCTCTTGTTACTTAGAACCCACAATAACCTACGAATAAAAACATAAGGCAAAAGTCAGCCCTACAGTGTAGTAGCTATCTGTATGAAGCCCATATTTTATTGCTTCTCATCCACTTTAATTTTTAAAACATAAAAAGTAATATACAGGTTCCTTCATCACACGACAAAGACATAAACAAAGCAGAAAAAAATCTTAGTTTCCTTTTACTTGGAACATTCATAAGCCTACCAGTTTTATTTATTTATTTTTTAAGTATTTTTTGGCCCTATCAATGATGGTTTTCCTTTTGTTTTTACTCAATTAAATACAGTCTATAATTTTTCAGTATTTTCAAGAACATCTACTGACCCAAGGGCCACTGCCCTTCCTTATTTCTTTCACCATGTTTCTTGAGTTTGTCCTAAGCCATCCACCAAGTCCCTGTGCATTCCCTCAGTTACCGTCTCCCCTGGCCTCTTTCTGCTGACTTGTCTGCAGCTGTTTTATATCAAAATACGCTAGACTCATGTCTTCCCTAATCACTGTGATCAACTGACTGTTAAGTGCTCCGTTTTACCTGCCCCTAAATGGTTTACCCTGAAGGATAATGAAGGTCATATTATAAGCATTTTACAGTATACTATTTACCATATAAATTTTTGTTGGTGATATAACATTTGACTATAAAGAGATCATAAAATATTTTAACATTATAAAAAAAAAGATTTGCTACCACCCAAAACAATGCCAAAAAAATACATACAGAGAGAGAGAACACAGTTAAAAAGACAGACACACAGCAATAAATTTTATAAATAACACTTCCAAACCTTGATAAACATTATTTTCAAAATTACCAAAAATTGCTTTACTAAAATTAAAATAATTTAGTGTTTAATAGTAGACTCTAATCAGAAAAACGTTAAACTGCTCTGTAAGTTCAGAGATTGTTTCACGGTTTCTCGTTATGACTTTTATCTTCATGAATGGCAAAACAGAATTGTCACCAAGCCAATGGAAACCAGAGCTGCCACTCTCATGTAGAGTCTGCAGGGACAGAAGCAATGGAAACACATCTGTCTTGCTTCTGGGGAAGGACAAAGTTCCCCATCACAGTAACTGTCCCACAGAACCTTCTTCCCATTTGGAAATCGGGAAGTTTTTAACTTAGACATCCTGCTGTCTCATCTCCACAATGTTCCCTTGGAATAGATCAAGGGGAAGACGAATGATATGCAGAAGTGGAAAGACTCAGCTCACCTCCATTGCTGACTCTGCAACACTGATGAATGGAAAGACATGAGATTTGTGCCATTCCCCAAGTATCAACCGCGGCTGCCCTATGCATGACAGCTAAAATGGTACTCATTCACCATACCACCCCCAGGTCTAGTCATGGTAAGCATGACCGGATATGTGTGTCACATCACATTGGTAGACAAAGGAAGAAAGAAAAATGAGATGATAAAAGCCAAATTTAAAACAAAAACCAAAAACTATACCAGTAATTCCTCATCCATGATAGATAATTCATAAAGAGTGAGTATGTAGGACACAAGACAACACTGACAGCAGAAATCTCTGAGAAGCAGATACACTACAGATGGTTTGTCTACTTCTTTACATTCTTTAAATTGTCTTATTTTCAACAAGGAACAAAAACATCATTGAAAAGCCACTATGTAGAGGTTTTAAATTTTTTATTTATTTATTTTTTATTTTTTTATTTTTTTGAGGCAAGGGCTAAATGTGACCCAACCAATATCTGTAGGGCCCAACTGGCAAAACCTGCTTTGGCTTACACATCAAAAAGCTTTTTTGCTACACTCGCCATAAACTACCCAGAGGAACACTGATAGAAGAATTCCTGCAAAGGGCTGCATTCAGCTCTCCCCTCTAAAGTTTTCACAAATATTACACCTTTTCCAAAGAAGGGTTCTTACATTCATACTCTTAAAATAAAAAGCACAAAATATCATGGAGAAACACTTAAGCTCATACCTAAAAATGGTTTAAGAAAAAATAGGTTCTTAAGTCTCTTTGATAACTTTATCTCCCACTTTCATAACAGGCTCTGAAAAGTTATCCAATATACTCTTCGAAACTTTTGAGAAAGACTCTAATCTTTGCAAAGTTTGGCAAATTAGTACATCACAAAGCTTTTCAGCCTACATTAACAATGAAGATACAGTTACTTGAGATCATATGACACTCCTGCCCATACTTTTCTTCTGTTTACAAGAGGAAAGATATGAATGAAAACAGTTTCAAGAGAAATTGTCACACAGGAATTCCATGAAAATATTCTGCTGAGCTATTCCTCTTCCAGGAGAAAAATAAAAGGGCAAAGATACTGAGAAAAACACCTACAATGATCCACTAATTCTTATGAGTGAAGCTCCTCTGAACAACAAAAAAAAAAAAGGTTGCAGACGTTATGAATATAACAGACACGTTTCTAACTGCGGGGGCCTCACAGGGGTAACTTCTCCTGCACTGAGTGGTATGACCAGCCCTTGAACATGTGGAATCAATGACTCAAAGAACACAGCCAGTTAGAGGAATACCAGCATATAATGGGGAAAGCACAGTGCTGGTAACTGTAGATTCTAAAGATGGGTCTTCTCATCTAAAACATCGGTGAGATGAGGCAGTTGTAGAACATATTCAAAGGCCCCGCAACAAGCAGTGAGATGGTTAACATTTCGTTGTAATCAGGAGGTACCTGGACAAGTCTGCCCTGAAGAACCCCTATGGTACAGGACCCTTGGGAGTGCACTTTACAAACCATGCTAAAGGGAAAGTATAATGCTGCACCGTATTTTCAACTTACAGGCTCCCCTCTCCCCAACATATCTGGATTAAAGGCAGATGCCCTGAAACCACGATGCCAGGAATCAAACGCAGAAAACTGAAGTTACTGTCAACACAAAACCTGTCATTAGCTCATCTGGAGGCCTTCATTTTTAACTTTGTTCTCTACAAATGTTGTCATCTCTGACATTTCTTTTGTTTTTTCATTTTCAACAAAAAGAACATCCATGAATAATGTCTGCTCTCAAAACAACAAAAACCACAGGACAACAGGAAAAGGGGGTCAATTCAAAAATCTGTGTTTCATGTTAATGAATAGTAAACACTAGCATATTGAAACCATTTGAGAACTGTAGACTGTAGCAGAACAGAGTATGCCCACTGGGAACATAAAGTTTCAAAGGATCTATTTGGTCTTAGTAAGGAAATAGACTAATATAAGTAATGAGGGCAGGGCAGGGCAATGTCAGAATTTTGCCTCTGACCTTTCCCAACAATTAAGAAATATTCAGATCTGGAGAGAACACATTTTTGAGGCAGCAGAGGGAGTTCATGATAGCTACACAAAAATGTCATCCAGTCTGAATGAAAGGGTGCTTTGGCACCCTTCAGGCTTAGAGGTGATATGGGTGAGAGAGGATCTTAAGAGACACAGGTTTTACCTATCTCTTTGCATGTGCTCTTGGGCTTTGCTGGTAAAAAGGCAAAGGAAGCGTGTAGAGAAATGCTTCCATCAGCCCCCAGCAGCAAAGCAGCACTGCATTGCTATGCATAACTTCCAGTGGAATGGTTTGCTGAGCAGTGTACTATGACTGGATTAGGAAAATGATACACAGTAAGTCTTAGATGTTCAGTATAGCATCTCTAGCTCATGATGCTTCAGACAAGAAGTATTGTCAATTTGTAAGTGGGGGGAGGGGGTGGAGGGATTAAAATAATTGATTGTACATAGTGAGACATCTTGGGAATAAGGCCCAGGTCTATATTGCACATAACTTACAGATAAGCTTAATACCACTCTAAATAATTTACATAGTGGGAAATTTCCCATGGGTACCATAATGTCATCATGCATAAATCTTCAGATTTTCAGCATTCAGGGTTGTGAATTTCAGTTACTCATAGTCGGCTTATGCTCAACAGAACTCCCAATTTACAAGGACTAAAGAAGATCTTCCCTATTTGCAGAGGAATATAGCCCCAGGATTCCCTATGGACATCTAAAGCTACAAATAGCACGGATCCATGTATGTACATGCACATATGTATGCATGTATGTATGTATGTATGTATGTATGTATGTATGTTTTGTTTTTCCTTATGTCACCAACTTTTACCATTTACCTTTTCACTTGTAAAGCATATGTAAGCACCAGTGAAAATGTGGCTACCTAGTCCACTGACTTACACTGACAAACAACAGACTTATTTCTCCAAGTCTCAAGTACTCAAGCAAAGCCAGAGAAGCTCCTGAGATTGACTAAAAGGGAAGCAGGGACATGGAATGTTTCCAGATTTTACAGCAGTCCATTAATTGAGCTGTCATTTAAATCTGTGTCTCCCCACAATAAATCAACATAACCATATTTGACATAAGTCTAGATAAGAAATCAGCCTAGATGTTGGCTTGTCTAGGTGTATTCACTCAGTTTAAAGGGGTCTCAGTCTAAACGTAAAGCCCTATTAATAATCCCTGGCTTACCAACATTAACGACATACTTTTCAAAGAACACTTCTTTCAGATCTCAACTGTGCCCAAACTATACAGCAGCAATTTCTAAAAGACAGTTAACAATATTCCTAAACAGACCATGGCTCCTGTCTATCCCACGGAGATGATTTTAGTGAGATGACTACTCAAGAAGATGGCTTGCCATGGTGAGACTTGCTGGATTTAATTCATATCCAAAGTAGCAAAAGCAATCACTACCTCTGCCCTGGATGGAGATAGTCATTTAAAATTTAACAGAAACAAGAAAATCAGCGTATTTTGAAAATAAATTTAATCTTTCAATTAAACCTTAGAAAGATGAAAAGACTGTATACCAATTATATATATTTTCCCCCCTTGGGTAGGTATAACATACTTAACTATTTCTTACAGATTTCAATACTAAAGGAGAAGGGTGAAGTTCCAAGTAATACACAGAGATAAGGGCTGAACACAGCACTTACTAATATTTTCATATCCTAGATCCCCCCCTTTGAGTCTTGAGATTCTCTCACCTCCCAGGTCTCTGATACATTCCAGAGGGTCACCTCACTTCCCACCTCCCCAACAATGGGAAGAAGAAACTTGTAGGGTCCACTTCCAACAGAAAGATAGAGAACCAAATGTAGGGATGGGGTTGCCATCTCAAATTCAGGAACTCTAACCCAGGGTTGTTCCTGTCTGGGAGAATAGCAGGGACAAAAATGGAGAAGAGACTGGGGGGGGGGGGGAAGGAGGTCCAGTGACCGGCCCAAATACAGACCTATCTCAGGGGTAGGCTCCAGGGCCCGACACTATTACTGATGCTGTGGTGTGCTTACAGATGGGAGCCTTAGCATGCTGCCCTCTGAGAGGCCCAACAAGTAGCTGACTGAACCGGAGACAGACACTTGCAACCAACCAATGGTCTGAAGCCGGGGACCCCTGTGGTTGAATTTAGGAAAGGCTAGAAGAGGTTGAGGAGGAAGACTACCACATGGGAAGACCAGCAGTCTCAACTGACCCAGACCCCTGAGATTTCTCAGATACTAAGCCACCAACCAGGCAGCATACACTAGCTGGTCCAGTTCTCCCAACACATATACAGCAGAGGACTGCTTGGTCTGGCATCAGCAAGGAAAGACATACCTAACCCTTGATAGACATAGGGACCCAGGGAGTGGGGAGGCCTGGTGGGGTGTGGGGGCTTGTGGGGACATCCTCTTGGAGACAGAAGAGGAGGAATGAGATGAGGAACTGTTTACTGGAGGGTGGAACAGGAGAGAGATAGAAACTGGGCTGTGAGGAAAGATTAAAGATAATAATAATAATATTAATAAATAATAATATATTTTCATATCCTTCATCTGGAAACAGGCTTTTGCTTCCTTGTCTAAAAGCTTGCCTTACAAAAATATCAGTTCTCTGTACATTCAGAGTGGTATACTATGCATAGAAATTGTGATCTATGAACATGGAAGCCACTCATTTTAGATACCTTTATTCACTCAATAAATACTCATTGAAAACTTGCTGTAACCTGTTTCTACTCTACACCATAGCCACAGAGGGTGAAAGCTAGCGGTCTCCCTGCTGACTGGTCTACAGTCTAATAACTACTGAGAGATCAAAACACGCAACTCTGACTCACTGGGCTGCTCCTAAGGTGCTTCTGGACTTGAGGAGAGACTGCTGCATTCCAAAGCCTTTCTGATGGGGTTAAGAAGGCAGAAGAAAGGAAGAACATGACACATGAAAGCTGACAGTTTAGCAGAAGAAACCATGCAGGAGTAGATGAAGGTGTCATACAACGAGATTGGGGGCAGAAGTGACAGGCATGAAGGGACACGGCTGATGAAGCAGCAAGACCACACTACAGAGACGACATCATCTCCCCACCCAGGCCTGTCCATCTTCTCACCTGACAACAGGCTGGAGCATCATCTTCAACTGTTACTTTGATCCCAGCAGTGAGGCGCACATGGACAGGGGCTGAGTAGGGACTGGCAGAAATGACTTCCATCTAGTGTTTCACAGTAGAGACCTTAATGACAAGGAACTTTTGGATCTTTATGCACACCCTCAAACTTGGTTGAAGAACTTTCTACATTTTTAGATTACAGATGGATTTTGAGGGAGAAAAACAAAGCAAAGCTCCATGTTCCTCCTAGAACTCACTCTATAGTTAACAGACTAACAAAGCAAACAAATGAAAACACACAGAGAGTAACACAGAGAGAGGCACATGGAGCAGGTGTTCTGCCCTGGAAGATGCTTGGCCCCTGGAGGAGTATTATCTGAAAGGGCCTGAGATAATACCCGGATATACTTCTGAAAAGACGTGTCTCCATTTCAGATACCACAGTAATTCTCTCAGCTCCAGTTATGAGTCACTAGACAAACATCTAGTATGGTGAAGAAATCCTTTCCTTTGTGACTGAAAATAGACTACTAGGCTGAACACAATCAAATCCAAACACACAAGAGCAGCCCATCAGTTACTGTGCCATCATCTAACGTACCCTTGAATAGGCTCAAGGCAGGGAATGTCTGCCAAGATCTCAAGTACACACCCAGCCTAATTCTGTAAGATATGGTCTAATTTGTTCTTTAAAAACAGACTGTAGCTGAGTATTGTAGTTTTTCACTAAGAGTTTTGTGGCTCCTATATATAGTTCTTGTGTCACTATATAGCACAAAACTCCAATTTCTAGACAACTGCTGATTTTCTTGCATGGAAGTGTAGTGCTGCATGAGCTTGCATCCACTAATGTGCAACCCAGCACTTGGTTTCCAACCAGAAGGGACATGCAGTGTGCTTGTTGCATCTAATTTTTCCTCACCAATGTCGAGCTTCATCAGTGTTCATCCAGTAAGACAACTAACGTTTACCATGGAGAATGAAACATTTTTTCATTTAGAAAGCATTGTACACAGAGGTAGAACGAAGGGACGCTAAACACTGAAGTATGGATATTGCTTCAATAAATGTCTGACAATACTGCCCAACTGTAGGTTCCCTGGCCAGCAATATTACCAGCAGTTCAGAGCTACAAACATGTATAATCTGAGGCTCCCCCTCAAAGCTGCTAAACCAGAGCACGAATGTAGTAAGTCAGTTCGTGTCGTTTAAGTCTGACACCTGAAAATCACTGGTTAAACAGGAAGACAAGAGTTTAAATTTTTCATTTAATTCTTTCATTTTCTATCATTCTTCTTGGAAGACTGCATATAAAGTAGCCTTATGACTAAGGCCCTAAAGATATGTGAGAGATTTCATTTGGTCATCCTTCACTCTATAGCTAACAGCCCCTTGGTGACACGGCCAGCATGCTAGTGCTAGAAAACCGCTCACATCATCCGTGGGCGGTAACACATTGTGGGTTGGTCCACAGTGTTAGTTTCAACTTGGACTTCAAGGGCAAGGCTTATGGGACTTTCATTTGTCACCCCTCTTGCTCAATCACCAGAGAGACTCACCACAGTACTTGAAGGTCTTGTCCTGGGACAGTCTGTACTTTTTACTTTTGTAAATACCAGCATCAGATGGCTGGTCCCCAAATCACCACACCCCAGTTTAATCCTGTAAGTCTCCGCTGGTTGATAATTTAGAACCTTCTGATGGAATACCACTGTGGGATGACAGAGTAAGGACTGGAGATGTCTAGCCTCCCTCCTAGGGGTAGAGGGCATACATCCCTCCTCTGCAGTTCCTGTGGCTCACCTGCAGCTAGTCTGAGGAAGGAGCAAATTCCCAATAATCTCCATCATTTTCCATTAACAATTCAGATGCCTGTGTGCAAGTGATCCACCCAGGATGGCTGGTCTTAACCTTAGCTTTGCCAAAGAAGGAAAACCAGTAACATGTGCCAATGATACATGAAAACTGTCACCTGTAAATGCACACCTACTTTCTTCCCCAGACTTGACTGTTCCCATTGTTATACTCCTTGCAACTTAGTAATAAAGGGAAATTGGAGAGTTGGCCCCTGCTTACCGCTTCCAATAAATGTCTTTGAACAAATGTCAATCTAGCTCTGCTACCTTACTTTGTCCCCAAGACAATAAATCAAGGAAAGACTTTAGCCTGTGGAGTGAGGGACACACAAGAGTAAAAGAAGGTGAGAGGGTAGCAGAATTTGAAACCAGCTGCTATAAAATCCTAAGGGAGGTGCCAGTCCATTCTACAACTAAGAGAGAAAATGTGAGAGGCAGGAAGACACTCTTGGCAGAGCTAGCTCAGAGCAATAAATCTAGGGTAAATTTAACTAAGACTCTGCCAATCTGCCCGCGTACAAAGCACAGCTACAAATACAAAGCAATTGATGAAGTATCCTATAAACCACTGAGTCCAGATGGTTTTATTTACAGGGCTCTCGAATGCTCAGCAACAAAAATAAGAGACAGTGACACAGGAGTCCTATTTATTTTTCCATCAAACACGTTAGCATGGGACCTATAATCTCTTTGTCACTACTGAATGCTTTCGTGCTACAAGAACAAGGGTAGAGGCTGCAGGGAAAGAATGCACTCCTTTTTCTGGGGAGAGATTTCACCTCACAGAAGACCTTCCAATGCCGGATCTATCCACTAGTGCGAGTCTTGTGCACAGACAAGCCCTGGGTGAAGTCTCAGTGTCCAGCAGAGTTCTGGTGTACTTCCTCAGCCATGAAATCCAGTTAGGTACAAACCACAAGTTTAGAGAAAGAGATGAAAGAAAAATGTCAAAGTCAGCTCCATCACACCCAAATGAAGTGTGCCCTGCTAACAACTGGTTGCTATTTCCTATGAAACAGCAGCTCATGACTTTTCAACTTGGAAACTGACCTTCTAAAAGTCAGAAAAGGTCAGAATGGGATAGGGATGCAGAACCAGAGAATAAGACTTGCAAGAAAGCACACATCTAACTCATTAGGCATTTAACACAAAACACACACTTCTGGGGAGATTAAATTATAAGTTGCCAAACTATTTGAATTTACTGCTTTTTTTTTTGGCTTTGGATCAATTTTGAATATTATGTTAAGCCTCTAGCAATATTAGTAGAACAATCATTATTTTTAACAGGGTCCCATATTAATTACCCTGTTACCAGAAGTCAGACTTGCTAACTGAATACCCCAAATATCCATAAACAAAGTATACCCACATATCTTTGCTGGGAAGTTGTATTCCTACAGAGACTGCACTTATTTACAAATAGATTCTTTTGTAATCTTCCATCAGGACATTTTTAGTTGCTTATATTTTCATATTATAGAAGTATAAGGATAAACTCAGAAATTCTGTACCCGGCCAACGCAATGTCCCTGAACAGCAGAAGACTAGCACCTGCTGAGTGCACTGAAGTCACACTTACTCTATCATTGTCTCTTGGCAAAAGGAAAATACTTTCTTGTGGGTTAGCCTATTAAGAAGCCACAAATCATTTTTTACATGCTCAAATTGTTGAAAGCAGGCATCATGTATATATATGAAGATATATTTAACATATATGTGTAAATTCTATTAAACAAGAATGCATACATGTCCTACAGCCCAGCAATCTTACTCAGGTATGTGAGTGTGTGTGTGTGTGTGTGTGTGTGTGTGTGTGTGTGTATAGATCCATCAGAAATATATGTGCATCTCACCAAAAAAGGCAACAAAACACCAACAACAAATACAAGAACATTTATAACACTACCCAAGAGAAATGTCCCAAGAGCAAAGACAAACTGTGAACATAGTAGAATACTTCATAGTATCAAAGGTGAGCCAACTGCAACCAATGACACTCAGCAGTAAGGAACACACCCCAAAAGGCTCAGCACAATAGGCTCAGAAGTGGGCAAGACAGAGAGGGGAGTTAGACAGATGAATTTTCCTCTTTCACTGAGTAAGGAAGGAAGGGGAGATGTCATGAGTCTTCTTCACTAATTCCCAGGAACATGCCCTGGGACCCAAGGTCCCTAGCTCTTCCCTACGAGCCACCTTCCCAAGAGTCCTGCCACCTAGAGCTAAAAAGAAAGCTGGTTCATTGTGGCGTTGTTTTTCACCCAGTTTTGTGGTGACTAGCTAAATAATATGGGATATTTTCTTCCTTTCGTTTTTATTTTTTTACTCGATATTTTATTTATTTACATTTCAGATGTTATCCCCTTTCCTCATCCCCCCATTAACCCCCTATCCCATCCCTCTTTCTCCTGTTTAGCTTTTATGCCGTTTAAATTACATGCAAGTATTAAGGTCAGTTCTAGGTTGAGGAACTAGTAATACCGTTGCAAATAGTCAAGGAACAACCAAGACAATAAACCCAGACAGTCAAAGAACAAGCATGACAATAAACAGAGTCCCATGATCACTCCTGTGATCACTATTTCTAAGGGTTTATCAGGATAACCAAAATAACAGAACCTACTTCCCTGTCCTAGCCCAAAGTCATTTTCATGCCTGAAGCCTACTCTTTCCTTTGTCAAGTTTATAAAGTCCAATTCAATAAAAATTCAGTTTCCAATGAAAATACTGTCAAATAGATGATATGGATATGTAAAACACATAGCCATAAGTACACCTGATTTGACCTTGTAATTTATGTCAATTTAATGTGATTCAGACATTAGCAATATCTGATTTTATCAGTACAAATTTCTCTCGTATAGACACTCCTAATTTATGCTAATGTGGGCTCTCCCTTGTTATGAGTCTTACAAGGCTGGTAAGAAGGGTGTTTTCTTTGTACATCTGCATCATGAATCAGGATGAGAGCAGTTGCCATTAATCCTGAGCTCCCTCCAGGTGCCACAGAGCTAGTCCATGCCAACTCCTGCTTATGCCAATTTTCAGGTGGGCATACTTGAGGCCAGCTAGATTAACACCTTCTCAGTGAATTACAAAGCATTTGTTTTTCAAAAAACCACTATTTCATGTTTAGTTACACTGAACAGAGAAATAAGGCCCTTTTTAATGTTTTTCAAAACTTGTAATTTTTAAAAATCACATGGACATCACATCAATCTGAATTCTGCACTTATGGATTTATTAAACAAAGATAAGTAGGCTACAATTTGAAAGCAAAATAAAATATACAACAGGTAGATGAATGAACTGTTTCACGGTTTCTTATTTTTATTTATCTCTGATACAACACAAAAGCACACTGGATTCAATAATCGTTTATTGCCTTTGGTGTTCATACAGGAATGACTAAATCTGACCCTATCTAGAGATTTGAAATGTTGGTATGTGGCATTGTAACTTGTCAGAAAGCAATAAGGAATTACTACAACTTTCTCATCTCCAGCTAAACAACTATTAAGAAGAACTTCTGACCCCCCAAACCACAATAAAAACAGAGATCAAACTGTTTGGAACAAGAGCTGAATAAAGGGAGAGTTAAGTCTGTCTGTCCTCCCCCATCTGTAGTTAGAATCAGATGTTGAAGACTGGGGTTGGGTGTGGGACAAAGACTTCCTCTTTAAACACTGAGAAATGACCCTTTCTCTGCTTTACTGTCATTTTCAGTTACAAGAGTTTATGCAAACATATGATCACCGATGTAAAGCTGGAGCTAGATGTTACAGCCCGTAGATACTTGCCAGTGTTTATGTGTGGGATGAGGTGGGTGGGTGGACGGTGGAGTGAGTCAGACAGCTTCCCAGAGAGGCCTCAAAGCCCTTCCTATGATTCTCAAATGCTACCCACCTTACCTTAAGGCTGTTACTATTCAGTAAAGAATCTCAAGATAATCCATCAGCAAATACGTATTGAATAAATCATGAAGTAGTAACAAGCTTCTCTCTTGCCTACATGTATTAATTAATTTCCTTTTGCTTCTTCTATGTAGAGATAAAGACCACTCACTGTTCCACTGGCAAGACATGGTCAGATAACTAGCTTAGGTTAAAGAAAGAGTCCAAATAGCAATTACAACTGAAAAAGAGATTGTGAAAGTCCCACGTGTTGACAGGTCTCCTTCTCTGCCGCCAGGAAGTGCACTGCAATAATGTGAAGTGCTAAACCATGCTCACTGAGGAACAGACACACAGAGGGAAGCTCCTGACATCCTTCTGAGGCTGCAGACTCAGAGTAAGGCCGCTAAGTGACATCCACCCATAGCTGAGCATCACAGACTACAGGAACCCCGCAGTCAAGCCAGTCAGCAAGACAAACGTGTTCTTTGAAGCAAGTAGACTCACTGTACAACTAGAGCAAACCAGCCTTCGAGAAAGAAAGCACTGGCTGCAGATGCTCCTGGCACCGTATCGAGCATAGAGGATCATGTTCTTCTTACCATCTTGTTCTTTATTTTAGGCTTTCAGGGGAAAAAAACCCATATGATGATCCTCCTCCCATGCACGTGAGCACCAGAAATCACGGAAAACCTCCTTAGTACAGGGGTTTCTGAATTTTTGGGTGGGACTGAGAGTATGTTTGTCTAGAAGGTTCCCAGAGCTGTCTTCATCTCTGATAGATCTGCTGGCCTACAGTTCATACTCTGAAAACCACTGCCCTAGGTCCACAGTGTAGTAACCGCATTCAGCAAACAATTGTTCATCACAGCCTATGTCCATGGAATGGTAAATTGTAGTCTGTGAAAGACGACAACCCTGATTAAATAGATTAAATATCTATCATGACAGATAGATAGATAGATAGATAGATAGATAGATACTGATAGATAGATAGATAGATAGATAGATAGATAGACAGACAGACAGATACTGATAGATAGATAGATAGATAGATAGATAGATAGATAGATAGATAGATAC
>JANHMN010000011.1:35429335-35504085 GCA_030674055.1 Rhabdomys pumilio | reverse complement strand
TGTGTGTGTGTGTGTGTGTGTGTGTGTGTGTGTGTGTGTGTGTGTGTATTTGACCCAATAATCCTGGAAACTTCCAACTCTCATTTACAGAAATATACTATAAACCGAATTTGGCACTCAATGACAAACAAACAAAAAAAAATCATCAAAGTAGAGGCCACCTTTTCTTTCATGGTTATGAGGTATCCCAAGACATCATAATGTCCAACACTTCCATATAAATTTATATGGAAATCCCAATTAATGAAAAATCTTGTTTCTATTTTCCTAGTAACAGAGGGTGAAGAAAATTGATTCAGTTCTTGGTCAGTTTTCTTATGTAAAAAGATAAAATACATTCACACAAAACATACTTCCAAGGATTCCACTAACATTTTATAATCCAAGTTCCACATATGTGTGTGTGTGTGTGTGTGTGTGTGTGTATACACTTTTTTTCAGTTGATGATCCACCAGCTTTAGAGATCCATATAACCTTTCAATGTCAAATAAAAAATTCAAAGTTTATTCATTTACCTTCCTAAAAGCCAGGAATCAGAGACAATGACCTATCCGGTCAGTACTTCCCTGACTTTATAATTCCCCATCACACACACAGAAGTCTTTAAACGGCTGTTACAGTTTCACACTCAGTACCGATCCGTGGGCACTTTTGCAGGGAAGGTCAATACATTTCCAGAGGGCTAGCTCCAAGACTGCACCTGCGCTGCACTCCAAGAACACACGGGAGAGCACTGCGGTTGTCCAACTAGTGACCGTGGCTGTCTCCAAATACTGAAGTATAAACAAACAAACAAACAAAAATCCAAATGCATTCTCAGTTTCTTCTTTTCATTCTTAACTGCTTTTCTATCATTTCAAGTGTCTTTGTAGGCTTAGGGAACACTGAATTAAAGAGAGCTATAGGCAGGATCAGGCTCTCTCTCAATGAGACCAAGAATATCCCACTTCCAAGATCCTAACTTCTTTTTTTTTCCTTCCTACTTCTTTTTTGAGTTCAAACATAAGCAGACATGTGTGCACCTCAGTGTAACTCCAGCAAATGCACTCTCCTGGATTTCACTTTATTTATGTTTTGCTTAACAGCCTCATGAGAGTTCCAGAGCAACACATAAAGCTCATTATAATAACAAAAGAAAATGCCTCATTAAATGAAACCATAATTTGCTTAATCGATTTTTATTTTTTCACACATATAGACTCCAGTTTATACTTTTGTCTGTAATTATGTTTTCTCCTTTTTTGCATTTGTATATAAACATATATTCTTTGTACACAAAGTGTGCACAGGGTGTTTACACGCTGTTAACAACAAGATGACAGTCATGAATGGGATAACTTTATCTCTAAATGGGTGGCCACTGGAAAGGTGCTCAAGGAACGATGCATGTGAGGAAGACGTGCCTCAGCAGTTGTAGCAGCTCCATGACTAAGGTTCCTTCTCAGGATGGGCTGCATCCTAATAGGCTCCAATGCATCTTGCCCAACCTAGCTGGTCAAGATTCTGCACCCAAGCAGAGCTGCCTGGGAGGAACATAACTTGGTTCTCGTCCCGTGGAAGAAGAAAAAGAAAACTAAAACAATGTTCACAATCAGGTACAAGCTGGAAGGCAAGTACCTACTCAGGCACACTGGGGCCAAAGGAAACAAAAGTGTGGAATAGAATCACGGTAAAACAAGGACCCTTTAGATATGATGGCAAACACATGGCCTTCTATGAAAATATCTTTCCAGTCAACAGTTACCCTTTGTTCCCAAACATTCTGTTTTGTTTTGCTTTTCTCTCTGGCATTTTTGTTGAGATACACCAGTTGTTTAATCAACATACAACACAGTTAAAGCTTATGCAGGAGCAATGTCTAGAGAACTGAACAGCTGCTTTCAACATGCTTCAGCATTTGGTGTTCTCTGGAACGTCAGGGCTTCTTAAATCAAAGCAGCCAATCTGCTCCTCCAGAGGAGAGCAGAGAAGCCTCTGAGTCTTGCTCCTCTCAGACTTACTGCTGGAAAGCACGCTATCTTTGTACTTCTTGTATTCCTTCCTATCTGTGGCTCAGAAAAGTCCTTGTTTAATAGAACCAGTTCAATGGCCTATTCAGCCTCCGAGCCTAAGTGTGCTGAAATAAAAAGGCTGTGCTTGAATTCGATAAGTGAAATGACAGAGGGCAGAGGGTCTAAACAACCTAATCTTAGACCCTAACAAAAGGGCGGAGAACTCAAACATCACCTCTGACATTCTCCCAGCTCCTACTAAAAATAGATGGCAGTCTGGACTCCACAGAAACAGCTGTTTCTGGCTATGACTGGTGTCACTGACAAAAACCACCCAGAATAGGAAGGCCACTAAAATAGTTGGTCCCCTGGACTGATGCCATCTCTACCTCTCAGGCCACACACTCATACTGCTTAAGCGACTGCTGGCGAGCTAGCCAGATGCAGTGACAGGCATCTGCTTCTTTCTAGCTCCTCGTTCCCATCTGCAGCTATCACAGTTCAGTACACACAAACTATTTATATAACATTACGAGAGAAATGGGAGGAAAGGCGGATCAGTTTAAGGAACACTTGGGAAGTTTCACATTACCTGATTAACGAAATTTACTTTCAAATCAATGAACTTATTTTGAGACTGCTGGACAGTAGAGTTGTAGACTTTTCCTACTGCCAGCATGGATGGGGCCATGCAGCTGAGAAGAGACAGGTGGCTGTTTTACTGAGTGGGTTACAAGTCACCTCTTTGTTTTCAGCTTCAACTGACCTCTTATGCTGAGCTCCAATGTGCCTGGGTCCCCTGGACTGTATACACAGAAATTCTCCTGTAGCCTGAGTACAAAAAAAGTACAAGGCTTGCGTGATCTTCTACTCTTTGAGATCTAAATGACTGTGCTCCCTACCTGCTACCTCCCTTGATATTGCTTCCTTCTGGTTCCAGGCCCTCTATCAACCAGCATGTCCCTCACCAGCACCGCTGCTATGCTACACTTGTGACCACAGCTTTGGTCACACTTCTGCATTCCTTTCTGTCCTCCTGAGAAGCTGGTGATTGACACGGTCTTGGCTTGAAGCCCACAGGTGTGCGCTTTCTGTGCCTCGGCATCCCTCAGCTCCAGATTTACAGTGGCCTTGGAGCTTCCTCCGTAGCCCTTCACACACTCTCAGGATCAACGTGGGATGAGCAAGAAGGCTGAGAGCTTAACCTTCATGCTCTGAAAGGCAATTTTATATAGAAGAGACATTGGATGGTGTGATACCTATGGAAATTCAAATACCAAGTGCCTCTTTTGTTTATGCAGAAGATGGTACTCTGCCAGCCGAGCAAGAGCAAGTTCACAAATATGTACCTAAACCTTACTCAAATGTCACAGGTGTGTGTCCTAAGAGGATTAAATACCGCAAACATATCCTTGGCTCTGAAAAGTTGGAGTGTTGAGCAATTGTCTGGTCGAGACGACAACTGTGTGACTTTGGGTGGATCATGGAGGAAGTGGACAGCTCACACATAGTGACCCAGACAGCACAGTAAGAGCAGGCTATCCTTCAGCTTGCCCCTTCAGACTTGCCACTGACAGGGTAACTTCACCTTCCACCTTACAGTCAGACCCAGAAGCCCCATGCCTTATGGAAGCATGAAGAAAGGCAGAGGCAAACACAGCACCTTCTGACTGCTCAGAAGCACCCTCCGTCCTGGACCCCACTCTTAAAGCCAATTAGAGAGGTTTGGTACATGCTGATTTCATTGTGGCTGGCCTTCGTCTCCAATATCTATGCAGGAGCTCAAATACGATGAGCAAAAAAACTGAGAAAACTCTCAGAGTAAGAACTAGCTAGCCTGGCAACTGAGTTCAATGGAGACCCGGAATGCGTGGGAGAAAGAGAGAACTAACTCCCACAAGCGGTCCTCTGACCTTCACATGGCTATGCACAGGCACCCACAAATATGTACATGTACACAAAAAGACTAACAAAGAGGAATTCATTCTTTAACAATCTGGGAGTGAGGCAAATGAACAACCTCAGAGTTTGTGGCCACGGAAAAGCTTGCCTCAACTTTTAGAGTCAAGCACCTTCTTGTGACATAGCATGAAAAGTACAAAGCGCTTGGTGACTTGTCATTAGTGGACATTTTGTTCTGCCTTTGATTTACACTTCCTTGTGTTAAGACAGGAAAGCATTAATATAAAAAGGATGACTTCACCATCAGAGGTGACCTCACACCCTTCACTTTACCGATATATAAATTGTGCGTTGCAGCTGCAGGCAGGCCCTAGTCTTTCAACTAGGATTTCACTTAAACCTGAATAATGTCTTTGAGAGAGTTAGGACATAAAGATTCCTAAAAATTAAAATCAACTTAATAAAATTAAATTCTTAAGAACCTGGTTTCAATTAAGTAAACAGCAAGTTTAACTCTGGAAAGTTAAACTGATTCAACTTTAATTTTCCATTATCTCCTTGACTATGAAGTGAACACACTAACATTCACTACATACATAAAATGATTTCTTCAAGCCACTTATGAAAAAGGAATAAAACTATGAAATAATGCAACTTGAAATATGGTGTCAGTTAGAAGGAGATAAAATATTAAATAAGACACGGTAACCTAGAAATAGCACTACATCTCAATATAAAATGCAACATTTTATACATTAGTGATTGATCACAATATAAACCATCACCATATAAACCATTTAAATCAGCACTTTAAAGTATTTTAAGTGATGCCACTTCCCAGCTGAGGAATCTCTGCTGGTTCCACGCATCTTCTGCAATATCTAATCCATATTTTTAAGGTTTCATTAGTTATCACCAACTGTATCCACTACTCTATTTCTATTCTTTCAAATAATTGTCATAGTGATGGTAAAAGCAAGTGGTACTTATTTCAGAACTCTACCAAATCATCCATCAGTACCGTTCTGAATCCCCCCGTGTTCATTATAGTGAGTATTATAATGCCCCACTTTGAAGTAAGGACACCCTGAGACTCAAGAGAGTTAGGAGACTACTCAAATTGTACAGTTAGATCATTTTCAGGAAGACTTGCATGGCCTGTGATTAATGGATCCAAACTGGGGAAAGACCTGAGTGAAACCTGGGAGAACTAAGAGACCAGGCACTGAGTGACATGGGTTAAAAAACACCCAAGGTGTCTAAAATGGGTTCCAGGGACAAAATAATTAAGTAAATAGGGATGTACAATGACCAGGAGTGTGCCTGAGGAATGTCAAGCAGGAATCAGAGATTCCAGGTAACACGGTGTACCAAGGGCTGAGAGTAACGATGGTAACAGTTCCTGACCACTGGTACCTCCCGGGTAAACTGCACACTTGCCTACAATGATGATAACAATGACAGAGGGGAAGAAAACATCCTGCTAATATCACGGATGGACGACACTAAAGATTTCTGAAAATGAACAAGAAAGCAAGAGTGGACAAGCAAATGCAGTCCATGTGGGACTCCAAAAACCAACCCAGGAGCAGGGGAGAGGGGCTCTGGTATTCAGGTTTCCCCATACCCACAGGAAAGTAAACATTCCTTCCACTTTTCCTTTCATATATGAAACGAATTATAAAGTATGGCTGGACCACTGTAGGGAAGACTACATGTGTTCACAGACAAGGTAAGACATGCCTGGTGTTTGTAGACACTTACAGCTATGCATCCAGGATGTAGCAGAACTTGGCATAGTCATAAATATACAGCTTGGAAAGGGCACAAGAATGTCCTGCTCCTTTAAGATAATGTGGCCCTTCTTTCTTCTTTTTTCCAGAGAACTTCAAGTGTGCTTTACAATGATTCTACTGAGGAAACTGTCTCTTGATATCACGAAACACAACTAAATAACTTGGGGACCTACCCTGACATTTAGCTACTACAACCCTTCCCCAGTGTGATGATGTAAGCTGCCCTTTGAACTGAAGATGACAAACCAAACTGTGCTTTTGAAAAGTCTCATTCATCATTAGGAAACTTTTTTTCTTACTAGTCATCTCCCACATGGAAAGTGGTTCCCATAACATTCACGATTTCTCGTAAACGTTCTTACTTAGTTTAAAAGGTTGCAAAGCACGGGGCATTTTTCCATCCATTATAATGTAAGCCCACAAGCTCCCCAAGCAACTGACTGAATTTGACGTGTGTGTGTATGTGTGTGTGTGTGTGTGTGTGTTCAGGAGGATTGCCAGGCACCTGGCCTCTATTAAGTTTGATGAGTGAAGTAGCCACTTAGAACATATCAGCCTTTACCACTCTCCAGTGTACATGGGGAAAGAAAAGGTTCATACAGAAAGAGAAAGAAAAGCAGAGTAATGAAAAGAGAGACTGAAAAGACAGGAGACCTTGACTGTGGGTAGACACCATCTTTCTTGACCTCAGTTGGGCCATTAAATTCATCAGGACTGAAAATAGTCTTCAACAAGTTTAACATTAGATAAATCTGTCTAATAAAATCCATAACATATCATCCTGAAAATTCATATGACACGAACTCAGTGCTTGCTTTTGGTTAGGCCAGGTATAGTTACTAAAACTTAATAGTTCATGTGACAATGCCTTCATATATTAATACAAATGTGAAACCTGAACATCAAAGGATATAATAGGAATAGCACACACCATCAAAATGAAGATGGATTTGAGCACATAGATTTTGCAGTGCGTGACAACATACAGAATGTCTTACATTGGTGCTCGTTTCCTTCATGCTGAGCCTAGCATGGGAGTCTACAAGACAATTAAGTACCTAGACTCCATCTGCCATCACTAAGGAATCCAGGGATGATAGTTAATCATCTTTATATTTTAGCCAGTAGAGATCATGAAATGGGAAAAGGGATGCCGCGTCCTCACCTCCCTTTAAGCCCCTTTAGGCCCTGAGGTTAAGGGATAGGAAGACAGTTCAGTCCATAAAGTACTTGCCACATAAGCATACGGGCCTCAGAATCCATATAAAAAGCAAAAAGTGAATGTGTGTGCCTGTAATTTGAGGAGAAAGAAACAGGTGGATCTGTTTTGCTCACTGGTCATCTACCTAGTCTACCTGGATATTCAAGCTCCATATTCCATTGACAATTCGTGTTGACTCAAGCACAAATTAGAGAGCCTTCCTAGAGAAAAAAAAAAACAGCCCAAACTAGCCTCTGCAACACAGACACACACCGGCAGATATCCCCACACACAGACATATGCACAACCACACCAACATGTATGGGTGTATATCCCAACATATGTACACACACACACACACACACACACACACACACACACACACAAATGAGAGGGAGAGGGAGATGAGAATGGAGAGGTGGAAAGGTTAAAAGAAGCATGAACCAGAAGCTCACAGCTGACCTAAACTCCCATTAAATTGGTCAAAGCTCACAAAGTCACACGAGGTCTATCTTAACCTATGAAATATTCCCTTTACTTATCCTATGGAAAAGGAGTGGGCAGAAAAAAAGACCTTGCAAGCAATTACCAACCTTTAATATAGTTGTCAATAGAAATTGCAATGTAATGTCCATAAGTATAAAATAATGTTGAACTCATTGAATAAATGAGCCAAGAAGTAAGCTCCCTCATTTTTATTGACAGGGAATATTTAAAGATCAAGATATGTAAAAAGCAGAAGTTTTAGAAACAAACAACAAAAATAATATGTGAATCCCGTATTTTTTAGCATAAAATAGAATATGAAAAATAGACACTAACAGGTTTAAATGTCACCCTTGACCCTGAGACAAACATGCCACATGTTTATTTGGGGTGACTGCCTGAAATAGTTGTTTAAATTGACTTTCAGTTCTGAACACAACCTACCTTTTAAAAAAAGGGTTCATCAGGCATAAGATGCCTTAGCCAGGAGTCCAGAAAGGTCAAAGAATGTTTCACACCACATTTCTAGGAACAAAACAGGTGTCACCTACAGCAGCAGTCAGAAGGTGTTCAAGAAGGTGAGAAAACGGTTCAGCCACATAGAAACAGACACCTCCTGGGGCTGACTGCTCTGTCATATATCTGGATCTGAAAATTTAATGTATGCTACATTTCTTAAGTAACTGTCTTCTTGCATAATAGTAATAAAAAAAAAAAACACCAGTCAATCAAAAACTGAAAAAAAACATCCAAACAAAAATACTTAGTAACCATCAATTTTATCTTCCATTCCTGGTGTCCAAACTGCAGAAGAGACACTAAGATAGTCTCTAATATACTTCCAAAACGAACATTTTAAAAGGCTGATTTTATACAGCTCCCAAAATAAGGACTTTTGAAATGTGGACTGCTTTTCCAATGTGGTTTAGTCACTTCTGACATATTAGCACACTATTAGTGGCAGTTTAGGTGAAATGGTATTTTCCACAGTTTTGTCACAAGAAGGAAGGCCAACATCGGTCTTCAGCCCTTTCCTCATTCTGCAGAACACCTGTTAGTACAAGGTTCCACCCTGTCCATCTTTCCTTCTAGCAGTAACGAGCCCTATCTGTAGGGTTCTTATCCAGTCTTCCAACTATGGGTGTCATGGCCACGATTCCAAAAGGGAAACCTTCTCAATGCTAATTAACACCTGCTTTAATTTAAAAATGTCCCTTCATTCAGTCTGGAGTATCTGAGTTTATAATAGCCTGAGACAGTATTCAAATTTTCAAAAATATCATCAGTTTCCTGATTACCCTAGCCCTCTAAGGGAAATTCCTGATATTAAAATTAATAAAGAAATCAAATCATTTATTATTGCTAAAAGTCCAGTTCAAAATAGCCCTAATAACATTTTGAACGCCAGCTTCTGACCTAAAGGAATATCTCATTGTACATGGAACTACTTGGGGTACCTAGAAACTCAGGCAGTCCAACCACTGAGAATATTCACTTGCTTTTCTTTTCACTGAGACACTGAATCCAGGGAAATCTAATTCCTTGGGTATTAAAAAGAAAGTGCACAAAGAGAAGAGAGTACTGTGTCGTGATTGAAGCTCTCTATAGCCCTTCTCAGCAACTCAGCCCTACTATGGACATCCAAGTAAGACATCAACACAGGCCCAGTGAAGCATGGTGGACAACCATCCAGGCAGTTATCTAAAATTACCTAATAAGGTTGTCTCCTGTTTACAGGACACACGTTCTGATCCTTGGACTCAGTCTCCTAGAGGAAGCAATACTTCCTGCCTGCCGGAAACTTTTCTCCCCTAGAGGTAATACTTTCCATCAACTCAGCACTACAAGGCCTGGAAGGTTTTCTTTCTGTCACAGGAAGTGTTGGTAACACTGATACAATTTCCACCTTACAAAGCATCACAAAAGACATGAAAACTAGTTTGAAAACATTCCCCCACCTGTCTCGGAGGTGTTTCTCCAATGAACAAACAAGAGAAACAGATTGTGATATGTCTGCAAGTTGAGTCGGTAAAAAGATACAGTCTCTGATCGTATATTATCAGGGGCAAAGAGACAGTAGAGCATCCAAATTAGACATAAAACCCTGCGGTACTGAGAGCTAAAGTCACCTGCAACTATAATGTGAAGCCCTGTGTCTACTCCAACCAACACAGTGCTGAAACCACATGGTGTGCTTTCCGTGTGGACTGAAAGTCCCCTAAGGGTCTGTCTGATCAGAGCTCAGTAGTGAAAGGTGTTGAAAAACCCTGAAAGCTTGGGAAGTGGTATGCAGTGGAAGAACAAGAGGCCACTAGAGCATGAGGTAGTTTACAGGGTGGCCGTTGAGTTGTCATGAAGGATTGTCCCCAAGGAGAACAAGCCTGGTGACGGCCATTGTCTCTGTTCCTGTTCAGGGCTGCAATTCAGACTCACGTATGCCTCCACTAGTTCCAATCACAAGCTCCTCACCAGAATGTGTGAATTCAAGTACAATGCCCGTGACTTTCCAAAACTGAGAGCTAAATCAACCTTTTCTCTTATTAAAGTTTACTACCAGAGACATTATACATGCTGCAATAGAAAGCCAATTCATGGCACGAAAAAGTAACTTCACAAAAACTGCAAGTCAAACTTTATCCAAAGTCGATTCAAACAAGTGTATTAAATAGGGAGAAACACGTGAGATACAAACACGTAAGCCAGCAGCACCCAACTTCAAGCTAACTAGAACTGACTGACGCGGTGCAGCTCAAGATACAGGCAAGTGGAACGCAAATGTCTGCCATTTCCAAGACCATGTTCATGGATGAACAAAGGGAAAAGAAAAACCTGAACCAAAGCCCCATCATTCCCTACAGTGCTGAGACATCCAACACTCAGAACCCCAACAAAACGTGCTCTCTCGTGATTCCAAGTTAGTAGTGCTTCTCCTCTTCCTTAAATGTCTGCTGTGGTACCCTTCCCCACCTGAGTCTAATCGCTGACCCAATAGGGGTGTGAACATTAGATCCAATGTATTTCCTCACAAGAAGTCTTCCCTGATGCCCAGCTGGGTTCCATGACCTCATCTGTGAAACCTTATGACTTGAATGTCCCTCAACAAAGTAGGACATCAGAGGCGGAGTTCAACTTGTAAATCAGCAGCTAGGATGTTCTAACAAACACAAAATAAAGTTTAAATTCTAGCCACTGACTATTCAGAAGAGGCTTCAGAGTTAGCTGTCAGGACCGGAGGAGCGCTGCTGAGGGTGTGAATTGGATCCACACCACATAAAGAATGAAAAGAGAGGGGTGGTTGAGAACATAGCTTACTTAGCCTTTGACAAATGGATAATACTCTAAAGAGCACTGAGACTCGGTACAATGCTTGGACCCTTAAAGCTACAACCCATGAGTTCCAGCTCAACTAGAGAAGTAGCTGGGTGATATATGAAAATGGGGTGCATCCTCACTTCTGCCCAAGCTCCAGTGAGCCGCAGTGAATTGGGAACTTCCTAAAATAACACCTAGTTAAAGGTCAACACTTGAGACGCAGGCAGCACAGCAAACACAGTCTCACCATCACCTTGTGAACTCTCAATCCGTCTTTTGAATTCCAATTACTGAAACACTAGATAAAAATGCTTGGTATTTCGGCCTTCTGGTTATTTTAATCCCCCATAAGAGAAAGGAATATGTGCTTGCAGCTAGAATGCATGCACACAGTAAGAGGAGGCAGAAAAAGAAACTTTACACAGTGGAGTCATCTGTACCAGCAGACATCTACAGTGACTTAAGTCTAATGAACTGAAGTAAAGCCATACACACACAACACACACAGTAGAGGAGGAAGATAAAGACACTTTACATAGTGGACAGTCATCTAAGCCAGCAGACATCTGCACTGACTTAAATCCAATGGTAACCTTCATGGCCTAAGACTAACAGCATTTGCCTTTGCGTCTCACCTGGAAAGCTCCTGCTACTTGCTAAGTGTAGTGGTCTTGGCTGGGAAAGATGACAGTTTGCCTGACACCCAGGGAACATCAGTGTCCTAAGGTAATAGGAAGACAGTCAGGAGAGGCTACCTGGGACAATTTTTCTTGAAGAATGGCTTCCCAGTAAGCCCAAGGTCCCTGCCTCCCTGTTAAGTACAGCAACGGCAGATGTCCCCACATGAATTGTAGGAGAGTCATCTGTGTCTGAAAGTACCGCTTTCAACATGAAATGTTGATTTGGGAGTGTTCCCAACCTTGCTGGAACACACAAAATTACCTCCATCTGTAGAAGAGCTTGCACAGGGAACTTGAAAAGGGCAGTTCACGTAGGTTCTCAAACCAGTCTGGGGAAATACCACAAACACGTCACAGAGATAATAGTGAAACAAGAGAGCCAGCCTCTGCCCTCCAGGGTTACAAGATGAGAAAAACAGTTTGGCATTTATTTTAAGGGCAAGTTTCAAAACCCAACAGTGGCCTGAGAAACAGGAACCAATGTTGAGGCTTTCTTTACATAGAGGGATAGCAGCCAAGCATAATGGTAACTTTGAGATAACTGACATCCTACACTGCATAACTGACAAAAACACACCAAGCCACCCCCTCCCTGGCATTATGAGTCAAAACAAACTGCTGACAAACACAGACAGCTATGTGAGGGGGTGCAACCATAACAGAGAACACACAGGCCTCTGTTTGACTTTCAAGAGTTACAAGTCAGTTCCCTGATGGGAGGACACAGCAGCTATTTCTTTAAAAAGGCCGTTTACACATTTAAAACATCTCAGATGTTCCTCAAAGCCGCTTTGCTTATAAAGAAGCAAAGGAGGGGGTAAGCGTATTTAGCAAGAATGCCAGAGCCAAGCCTCCAAAAATGCCTTTTAAATGGAATAAAGGGGAAAGAGACGGAAGCTAAGTAGGTACAAGAGAACCTTAGCTGACATCTAACATAATGCTCAAGTCTGAAAATCCTTCTACACATCAAGAAATTCTATCAACAGCAATGCAATAGTTTCCAGTACACGATGCCTGCTACTATAAGGGGGATTTGGAGCATGGAAAACCAACCACGTTCTGCCACGGCAAGCCATGAGTATGATCAAGTACTTCTGTCAATAATACAGACCAAACAAAACCAGTTTATTCATGCTGAAAGCGCACATTTTGGAGGATTCCCCAGTTGCTGTAAGCTGGGTGTATTTGGAGTCATGAGTACAGCACAGAACAGAAACAAAAAGTCTTTAAGGAAACATTAATATAAGAATTTAAAGGAAGTGAAACAACTAGCGGGGGTTCAGAAAGCCAGCCAGTGAGCGTGAGAGCTGTGGATGTTCACTGCGTGGGCGCGTGCGGATGCAGGAGCAGGCAGCGGCAGAGATGCAGATTCCTCCAAGGATGGGAGCTAGAGGTGCAGCGTGAAACCTCACGGACACTCCACTCAAAAGCACCTCTAACTTTTCCACAAATGTTACTTTACTAAAGACAGACACACAGTTAAGAAGGCGCCCTAAAATGTGACCACACTACCATAAGCAGGAATGGTATCAATTTATTTACCCACATGCCTTTATTATAAAATAACTGACACCTACCAGCTGCCAAATCTAAGGAAGGTGGTATTGTTTACCCACAAATTCTAAATGACTGACTTGAGACTTTTCGCTAGTTTCCAATGTAAAATTTTACCTTTTAACTCTTTCCAAGCCACAGAAGCTCTTTATCTAGAACAAGTCAGGATTTCCAAATAATAATATGGAAACTGGGAGAAATAGCAACTATTATATGTATCTGCCAAGTCTGATCACTGTTTTAAATACCAAGCGGAAATACACAGAAGTGACTTTTGCCTTTAAAATTAATCGAAGGCTATTCCTCCCTTGGAACCTCGCCTACTCTCAAGGGCTCTTTCTCATTTTCCTTTAATCCATCAATGTTCTCTTTGATCCGAAGGGGAGGGGTAGATAAAATTGAATTTAAATTTTCCTGAACATTTTAAATGCCAGCACTTATTATCACTTAATATGACAGCAGTATCTACTTAGCATGACAGCAATAGGTGATGACACAGGGCTGACCGCCACATGATAGTCCTTGATAAGAGCTGTATGGATCAGAGGAACAAGACACGGTCTACTCAGAGTGATCAAAGAACACTGGAGGGGAGCACGAGGGAAGGTAGACACCTTCAGCCAGAAGTAAGAAAGAAAGACTTCAGACAGGAGAAGAAAGAAAGCAAGAGAGGGCAGAATAAAAGACGTAAGAAGTAAACCTTGTGGCTGGTAGAGGAGAGGAGGAGGTCTGAATCCATCTCTGCAACGGAATTTTCTCAATGGGCTTGCCGAGGAGCAGGCTTCTTGGCAACTGTTAGTTGACATGGCAGGCTGGGGCCCCTGTTCCTCTAGTGACCAACACAAGGGCTCAGTAAACTGAAAAAAGCTCTGAATGCATTCAGGATTCTATTTTTATCTGAGCCAATTCAAGACAATGTTCCTTGGCTTATGAGGTAATTTGACTAGCAGGGAGCTCTAGAGGCAGGGCAGATGTCAGAAACAGCACACATACTTCTTGTAACTATAGCTGTCCAGTTCTCAGGTGATAAAATTCTGGAAGTACCACATACCGTTTAAATCATAAGAGGATTAAAGTAACCAATGGAATGTGGGACTAAGTAACTCAGGTAATCTTACTGATTCTTTAAATTGAAATGAACCCTTGCTTACACAGACTAAATAAAAAATGAAAATAAAAAGATTATGTGACATTTCCCCCAAAGTCAGATGTCTACAAAACAGGTGATAAAGAAATAGTTTTCAATAAACTTATTTGGGGCTGTGAAAATGGCTAAAGACAGTCTTGTTGAACAAAACATTGTTCTGACTCACCAGCTGACAGGTGTTATTAACAGTAACTTCATGAACATGAGAAAAGAGCAATTTTCATGGCCCTTAAATGGGCAAATAGTTCCAATAAGTCCTTCTGAAAGACAGGCTGGAAAAGGCATCTGACATCAACAAGTCTCACTCCTGCAGTTACGGACACAGACAAACCAAGTGCCATCCCATCAGGACACACAGACACACAGCTCCTGCCCTAAGACCTTCAGCCAACATTGCCCATCCAGAGAGAAAAGGGATCTGGGCAGCTTGAAGGAGATCTTTGCTGAACAGGAACTTTTAATGGAGAGAAGCAACGTCACTGTAATACACCTAACATTGATCTTCCTTACCCAGCAAGTCCGTTGTCTGGGTTGAAACACAAGTTCTTATTATGTGATGATTAAAAGAATATAAAACTGCTTTTGCTTCTAAATACTAGGTAACAGAGTACGAAATGAACCAGTCTTTGTACATTTATTTCTTTCATGTGTCTACATTTTCCACCTTAGAGAGTCAACAAAAAGTTCACAACAAAAAGTTGCACCTGACTGAGTGTAGTTTAGTGAAGCGCTTGCCTGAGGTACACAAGGCCTTGGGATCGATCTTAAATTAACCCCGGACACATGTTTCCACTGTCCACTGGACATTACATCATTTGAAAGAAATCTCCAAAATTCATGTGAGATGTGTTATAGTGTCGAAATCCAAGATTTTGATCTTACTAACAATTTCAAATAGTGCCACAATATAAATATTATATTTTATAGTAATGCTAATAAAATGCTTTACATAGCACTCAAAACCTGAAACGTCACCCAATCATGGTTCCTGACAAATCACTGAAAATGCACTCTGAGAGGTTCCCTGAGAATCCTCCAAAGGCTGCTTACTGCCTTAAGCAGGAGTCTGTCATCCCAGAAGCATGAGTGCAGTAAAAAGCCTAAGATGTAACTATGTCTGCCTTGGAGCAGAGGGAACGTTTACTGTCAGATACTGTCTCCTTCAGGGGCAAAGGTCATCACTATCAAAGACTCTGCCCTTGAGGATTGGAGATCCTCTAAGATACAGCTTTAGGCCGTTTAGGTCCTGCTCTGTCCTGTAGGAGCTGGAGCAAAGACGCAGCACAACTGATAGACTGTGAGTTGAGAAACTAACAGTCAGTCCTATCTTCCTGACCAAAGATTCTCCTACCTTCTGCTTAGACATAAAAATGAAGCAGATGAAAGTAAAACTTTGTAGTCCTCATGATATATTTTTAAAGAATGAGGCCTTAAGGCTAAACCACACCAGAAGATAACCCTGTAAGTGTGTATACAGACCTGCTTATCTGTTCTAACAGACTCGATCAGCTAACAGCACATTCTCTCAATCCCTGTTCTCCTCTGTCTTCCTCTACAATGGAGGCTGAAATTTAAATTTTTCAGTAGATCAAAACCTTTTTTTTGTTAAGACAAAGATTAAAAAAGAAGAGAAAAGAAAAGACAGATAACTGTGCTGCTTCTACCTTGTCCTCTTCCTCCTCCTTCCCTTTCTCTTCTGTAGCCTCAGGGTAGGGAGGGGGAAGGAATGCAGCTAAATCAAAAACTCTCCACCCAGGAGGGGAACAGAAAGGCAAAGCCCAATCTCCAGGGATAGAAATGGCAGAGCCAGAAAGCATAGACTTCTACTTACACAGACAATTGTCATTTGGGTATCATTATTTGCCACACATTTTCACAATGAGGTGACAAACATACTCTGTTTACGCTTTTAATAGATTCGTGTTCAACACCTAGCTCAGTCCTTTATACCAGCAGCTGGCCAACTACAACCCACAGGCAGAACTCAACATGGCACATTTGTTGTAAATAGAGTTTAGCAGACCGTAGTCTGGCCAATTAATTTACACACATTTCCTTCCTACACCAAAGGCAAAGATGACTGTTTCCGAGAAACCAGGTCTAATATATTAACTACGGAGGCTCTACATGGTCAGTGCAGCCCTGGCTCAAGCCACTCTTCGAAACAGTCATTTATTCTCATTTAATGCCTCTCAACTAACTCCCTCTAACTAGACTTTGTACACAGTGCACTGCTTTGGGTTTTAATGTTGAAGACAGGAAGTGGACTGTAACTGCCTGCTAGCCACATGACAAACACTTCCTACTTCATGTTATCTGCAAAGCAAAGAACTTTGCATAGAGATTGAATGATGTAAGTCACGTGTATTTTAATTAGCCTGCCAGCATGTATCGTGCAATCAAAAATGGGGATTCTTAATCAAGAGTAAGCACAGCTGTTAATATTATAAATTGTAATTAAATGCTTATGTTTCTAAAACTTTTAAAAGTAGAGAATGGCGTTTAAACATTAAAACAAAAATGTATCTGTCCATGAGTGAAACTTCGATCAATGTTGATTTCATCACAATCTTCAACATATGCATATTAATCAAAATCAATCGGTGCAGCATTAATCCTAACACATTCCTGATTCTAAAACTGACAAAAATAATCTGGGCTTACAAGCCTTTCCTCAGAGAGTTTCAAGTAATTTTGCTTGGCATATCCTATCCAGCAAAGTTTCTCACACTTGGGTGATACTCAACTGTCTTCTCCTGCATAGTACAAATTTACACTTCCATATCTGATCACTATTAAGAGTTGAACTGTATCTTCTAAAAAGGTTAAGTGAAATTCTAGGCTCACCCTTACTGGTGAGCATGACTTTACTTGGAAACAGTATCTTTGCAGATGTAGCCAGCTTAAGATGGGTCATTAAGACAAATCACTGACGACCTGAGAAAAAGGTTTGGTTGGACGGAGGGAGAATGAGCTAAGGAATAGTGGAGGGGGAGGGGAAGAGGGAGGAGACACCATGTGTTGGTGTAGGCTCATTCTGGAGTACTGCTTCAACATGCCAAGGAAGACCAAAGCTAGCAGAATCTGCAAGAGACATGGCAGCATGTCTCCCGTAGAGGTTCCCAGAGCAAGGCCAGGCATGACACTTTTCTTTCAATTTCAGCTTCCAGAACTGGGAGAGAAACAAGTTCCCTTGCCTGAGCCATGCAGCTGGTTGCATTTTGTTCTAACAGTTCAAAGAAATGAATGCTATTGCACACTTGTGGCAGCCTGAGTGCATGCTGCAATACTGCCAGGATCAAGTGTTTTGGACAACACAGCTCAGTAAGACCTCTGAGCCACCGTTCCATTTAATCTGCTCCTCCACTGTTCCAACCAACAGTGTGAACTTCTGTTTGTATTACTGCGTCCTTCACTAAGAATGCTTTTGGTAAGGACCTCCTCAGTGTACCTTGCTGAAACCAGCACATCTTATAGGCTATCGATGCACGTGTGTATAGCGAGACAAGAACTCATGCTTAGGGAGACCGAATATATTGAAAATGGATTCAGAAGACTGAAGGATGTTTTACTGATCAAGAACTAGCCCTGAGCTCGATTCTAGCTACACCCTCCCCCAATTAGTGCTAAATGCTAATCCCTTTGAATTCCTGGAAACTCTACTTCATTGTTAAACCACTGAAAAGCTAGTCGTCTCAGGGTAGAGATCCAAACACTCCAGGGCTATAGTCTTATCACTGCAGAGGCTTGCCTGCTTTATAAACAGACTTTAAATTAGCTTTGTAAGGAACTGCCAAAGGAGCTTTCTCTAACTAAATAACAAATCTGCCACTTGAAAGTCATCATTCATCAATCTTCTTTGTGGGAGTGTTGTTATTATGAAACTAAAAACAACCTTTCTTTCTTAAGTGCTTCTGGATTTTAATTATCAAATCTGAGCATCTCCAGATATTTACAGGCAGGAAAACATCAATTTTAATAAGCTGCCTTAAAACTGAAAAACATAAAAGGTACTCAACTGTAAGCCAAGTTCACTGGAGTCTTGTGCGTTTGTCTATTGTCTTATTGCATAATGGTTACCTCAGGAATTGCTAAAACATTTAATAAACTGGAATCTGCAGGAACAATGTCCCCAATTTAAAAATCCAGTTAATATATGTGCATGTACTTGAAAAATACTAAATACTTAAATAAAATAAACACACACACATGCACGCACACACACACACACACGCACGCACGCACGCACGCACGCACGCACACGCACACACACACAGAGGGAACCAGGAGTTAAAGGCTGAATGATAGTAGGTTGGAGCTGAAATCAAATAAAACAACTAAGTAACAGATGTGTGAGTTGCATGCAAATATTTCATTAAATGTTTTAAGTGGAATATTTCCAAATAACATCTCGACAATATTATTTATTCATATTTTGAAAAAGGGACACCAATGAAGAACTTGCTACAAAATGGATAGTTTCACTTTTCATTTGATCACAAATCACCTATGAAAAAAAAAGTACTTTGTGTCTAGTAAACAAAGCAACAGGGGTGCAGTTAGCCAAACACACTGGGCCATAAATTCTTTAACAGTCAAGAGTCTCCAGGCTTTCTTGCCCACCCTAACAGTTTCTCTTTGTTTAACTCTGAAAACACTTGTCCAAATAACTTTCTTGTGACCTCTATGTTAATGGTGTGTTAAAGGAATTACTCCTTTCATTTCCAAGGGTTAAAAGTCTATTCAGAATTTCTCAGATGCATGAAAATAGTCTTACTGGGAACGAATAAAAGTTTGACTTCAGTCATTTATAATGAATCAACCCTAGAAATATGTTTACATTTCTTAAAAAAATAGAATTCCATGTCCTAGCGGGCAGACATATTTCTGCGTAAATATTAATGTTTTAATTATTTAGTTTTGTATTTAAAAAGACAAAATGCCTAGAATGCAGAGAGGTATTTAAATTTAAAGTCATTGAATATATTAAAATACTGATGTTCAAAAAAATTTGTAGTCTATTTTACTTAGAAACCTTTTTTTTTTTTTTGCTTGTAATTTATATCTCTGTTCCTTGTGAATTCAAAAAGGCTATTATTTTCCACTATTAGAAAGTAGAAAATAGCCGGGCAGTGGTGGAGCACACCTTTAATCCCAGCACTTGGGAGCCAGAGGCAGGTGGATTTCTGAGTTCAAGGCCAACCTGGTCTACAGAGTGAGTTCCAGGACAGCCAGGGCTACACAGAGAAACCCTGTCTCGAAAAACCAAACAACAAAAAAAAGTAGAAAATATAGTCTATTTAAATAACTAAAACTATTCCCTTTTATGTACTATTAAATCACAGATATTTAACAAAACAGATGACATTAGACACCAGTAAATTTACTCCCCTGCTTCAGTCGGTGCAGTGCTACAACTACAGGTGCAGTCGCCACGCCTGACCTGAATTTAAACGTAACACACATCACAGTACTGTGCTTCAAACAGTCTGGAGTAACTCACCCAGTGGTGTAAGTACAGTAAGTAGGCTTCCTTGTAGCACTGCTTGTCACACATACTCTTTATTGTGATTATTATTGTTTGGAGGACAGAAGGGGTTGCTTTGCTTTTTCTGCTATTATTTTTTTTTTCCAAGTCGACTTTTTGCTTAACTATGACTCTTTAAAAGATCAGCTCCAAAATGTTCTGGATAGCTAATCTTGAATGCCCCAGCCTGGGGTGAGGAGCGGGCACAGTGCTAACCCGTCCTCAAGTGGAAGGGCAGCTCATTAACACAGCAGATAGCAGGTTTTCCTTTGCTCAGCTTAGTCAGTGGACAATGAAAAATCTGCCTGATATTTCTGCAGTTCAGATAAAGGTTAGCCTCTCAAAGGATTAGCTCCTCTATGCTGAAATACCTTCGCATTAAACCTTATTAAGTGTGAGCATTATTATGTGAAACAACATAATACTGCCCCCTCCTATACAAGCACTTGCTCCATTTTCTCTGAGAATGGATTTGTCTTCTTCAATACTAGTGTACAAAGAATAAAAGAGAAACTATGATAAAATTATCTTAGGAAGACAACATCTATGTTGTCTCTGTGTGCACTTTTAAGGCCTTTATTTTCTCCACAGACAGACTTTCAAACGCAGAGCTAGTTTTGCTCTCCTAAATTAACTTTGGGTTTTGTTTCAGTAGTGAAGCTCTCGGGAGGGGTGGGATAGATTATAGGAACCCGGCTCACAGGCATAACTCCTGATCTTGGACCTTCCCTACGTGGCTTTCTGACACCAGGCAGCAGCTCACCGATGCTGACTTTACTGATGGAAGATAAATTTTACTATGAAAACAAACAACTGATGAAGAAACTGCTCTTAAACTCACAGGAGAAAAGGTTATCTGGTGGTCAGGTGGTCAGCAAGAATAACCCTCAGGCCTCTTGCATCCCCCAAACCAACAGCAGCCATTGTCTCCTTCTCCCATGCCGCAAAGAGACCTCTATACAAGTTCCTGCTCCCACCAAGCGCACTGACAGGAACTCTTAGGTCACACATCACTGCATAACTCTTCCCAAAACCACATGTTCACCAGTTAAACACCCAACGAAGACACATCAACTCAAGCCAGGTGAGGTTCAATTGCTTCTCTAACAAATAGGAAGAGACACAAAGGAGGGTGACTAGACCAATCTAGTCCCACCCCCATACCCCCACACCCCCACACCCCCACCCCGTGGGCTGCACATGCCTTTCCTCTGTCAGAAACTATTACTCTGCCATTCTCAAGGCAACAAAGTTTCACTGTGCCTTAGATGTCTCTTTTGGCAGCAGAGACACTTACCTAGCTGTAAGCTCTACCTCACTCCTTCCACAGTACGAACAAAGAGATACACTGAACGCTGTTGGCTTATCCTACATTGATTTATTGTACACATTTTACACTGAAGTGCATAGCACACTAGCAGGAAATTAACAATTTAGGCCACATCTTCTTTAGCAGCAAACTAAGACAGCTCTGCTTCCAGAACTGATACCCAAGGTTTTCTTTTAATTTATATTTAATTTTAAAATAAAGGCAGAAAGAAGTCCATTAAGTCCATTATTGACACAGCAGACACATAGACATTGATCATCCTGACACAGGCACTCATCCAACACAACTTTATCCAAGAGAGAATCACCTGAAGCAGTGCTGGTGTAAGTTGTTAAATTCAAAACGGCCATTTCTACTGCTGGTCTTCAGTGTCAACTTAATAAATAGTATTACTGTGCCCAGTGAGTCACTTCAGAATCAAAGAGGACAGTCTGAAGGATTTCTAAGATTCCCAATAACCAGTATGTCTGACACGATCACTGGTCATTTTACTCATCAGTACGGTGAGTAACCAAACTTCCACATGAACAGTCTTAGAATTTTCCATAAGGTTCTACAAAGCAAAATGCCGCAGAGCTCCATGTGCAGTAATATACCTCCAATCAGTCTGCGTTTAGACTAGAGAGGATGCTTAGCAATGAATGTGCACAAGTATATGACCGCCACAGGGACACAGATCAGGAGTCTATGTCCTTGGTACATATGCCAATGGTACACTCTAACTCATCATTAGAAAATTACTTAGCTCAGCAGAATGTGTACTTTCAAAGGTTGGCTATAGACCATTTAAAAAAAAAAAAAAGGCCTTGGATGATAGTAAAATTCAATAAGGGAATATGCATCCCAAACGACTGTATTTCCTCTTACAGTTGATTTTTAAGGCAAAATAATTAAATTTACCTGGATACTTAAACCAGGGGAACAGATGCAGTTTACATCTGTTTTGTTTGGTTTGGTTTTTGTAAGTGGTACAAATACTATGTGAAAATATTTACATCCACATCTGGATTTCAAAATCTTGATCTATCTTGTAAAGCCTGTAAGAACAACCCCAACCCCACTCCCCACCTCCATTCCCCACCCCCACTCCCTACCTCCAAGTTCTCTCTCCATCTACCTTGCTGCTAGAATCTTGTGGCAATTCAAACTCTCACTGAGTTTGAAGCCCTGGGGAGGCTTTGAGCTTTACAACTAAAAGGCAGCCAGAAAATTTGCCGCCCTCAAGAAATACAAACTGTCTTCCAAGAACCCTAAGTGAAGGCTGCGGAGTCATGGAACCGCTGTACTCCACGGGGACATTAGGATGGTGAATGAGCTGGAAAAACATCTGAGATCAACATTTACGTCCTTTGACCTTTGGCAGAGGCCTTTGCTGTGCTTGAATGTGATGGTTCTGCATGCTCTGTGTATTTATTTGGCCAGCTCCTACAAACAATTTCGGAGTCTACATACCTAGATAACTAAATTTTCCATTACACAACCCTAAACCATCTCAAACCAAGTGGGGTTATGTTTTCTGATATGAAAGATAACATATCTCTTAGAGATTTTCTTAACTCAAATACTAAGAGGTAAATTAATTTAGCCAATGCTAAGACATTACGTTGCTTAATTCACACTCGTTTTCCAGTTGGAAATATTTCTACTGTCAGTGAATAATCTAGATAAATTTAAAGGAGCTCAGAAAAGGGAAAAGTATCAGTTCCATTATCTAGCTGAAGACAGATATTTAAATCCAAAACCTAAAGAGCCAGATACCAGACATCAGTGGACCCTTACATAAAGAATCCTGGCTACAGAAGCTCAGCATCCCGGCTTAAGTAAATATTTAGATACTGGCAGGTCTGAAGGTTACTGAGGGGAGACCCCTATCTCATAATCAGCAGCTTGATAAACAGGAACTGCAGTTGGAGGACTTAACTGGTCAAAAGAATGTGATCTGAATCCTCTCTGGCTTCAAGTGGAGACACGACATTCTAAACAGCCACCAAAATCTTACTACTCTCTAGTTAGGAAATTTTCTCATAAATAAGAGGCATGGGATTGCCCTCACCCTTAAGTGGGGCTATCAATCATCTGAAGAGGAAACACCCCACCTCAGAAAAGGCATCTGTTCTAGAAACATTGAGAACTAGTATAAAGCCTAAGAATGGAGGTTGGCATGGTGATCACTTTGGCTACTGACCACACTCATTCCTGGAGAGTGCCATACTTTTCTCTATAATAAACTCTGTCTCTTCTATGCTGCACTTTGTGCACTTGAATTCAATCCGTTAGAGCTCACAAGGACTGGAGCCATGCACAGTCAGAGTGATATCCCAGGAGCATCAGTGGGTATACTCAGAAGCATTAAGAGCTCAAGGCAAGCCATGACTGCATAGAGAGTCTGAAGCCAAGGCTGGAGAGATGGCTCTACAGTTAAGCACTTGGATGCTCTTCGAGACAACCCAGATGCAATAGCCAGTACCCACAAGGCAGGTCACAACTGTGTAGCTACAGTTCCAGGGGATCTGATCTTTCATGCAGATGGGCAGGCAAAACATCCACTAACATAAAATAAAAATTTATAAAAGAAAAAATTTTAAAAGAAGTTTAGGGCCATCCTGGGCTACATGAGATCTTGTCTTGTGGGTTGGGTCAAAGGGGTAGAGCAGAGACAGAGACAGAAAGAGGAATGGAGACAGAGATCGAGAACACTTCCTGAGTATAAAGTAAGGACTAAAACTTAATGTCCTATCAGTCTTCCCTGGCCAGTTTCACACTTAGTGGTCAAATTTAATGCTGAAGGAGTATCTACTCTCTTCACAAAGAGACTCGACGTGAATCTAAAGTACTGCATCTCCAGCACCAGATGCTGAAGCAGATAAGCAGCAAGAAATCTCATTCATTATTGGTCAGAATGGAAAGCAACACAGTCACTACGTCAGGCTAGAATTTACAAAGTTCAGCACAGGCAAGTCATAAGATCTAAGAACCATGCTCCTAAGATTACTTGAATATTCCTACCACCTCCAACACAGTTGCCAAATTAGGCCATCAAGGTACCCTTCGACACAAGAGAGGGTATAGAAACAAACTGTGATATATTCATGCAATGTCAGAATCCATGAAATAAAAAGGGGGGCTATCAGGTTATAGAAAGACCAGCAGGAAACCAGTCTGAACAGTTACTTATTGCACACTGTGCGGGCTGACGTAGAGCATTTCTTGTCGTTTTAATAGTGTGCTTTAACAACTGAGCCACTTATCCAGCCCAACACAGGGAGTTTTTATAGGGTGTGGGTAATCACAGAGCAAGTGGATGTTTGTAAACCACAGAACAACAAAAGCAGTGAACCTTAATCCAATACGACCAATACCAATTCGTTGATGGTAGTGTATGCCACACTACAGCAAAGACGGCACGGCACTGTGGTGATGCTGCGTTCCCAGTGCTGAGCAGCAGGACCATATCCATCCCAGAGCTGAAGCTGGTACCATCATCTACAGAAAGCGTTGACCCCACACAGATGGCACGAAAATCAGACAAAACCATACTGTGATAGCTACGTCCATAGGAATGGAGCTTCCTCACAGTTTCCCGTACTATGAGGTAGAGCGTTCATCAGACCCTTGGCTGATGATCTGACAGTCCAGCTGCCACTGCCTCTGAGACGCATGGCTCTTGGTATTCGAGGAGAGAGAGGTGGGGGGTGATAAAGGAAGAGAAAGGTTAGCTGAAGATAAAATCCTAGTAACAAGACTTCAGGGCCATCACTCATGCCGATGGTACTTTACAGCCATGCTCTCATGAGCACAGTCACCCAATCTCGATATGTAACCCCAATAATCACGCTGGTTTACCAAACTGGATTAGGATGGAACTGTTTCTCTGTGGTCAGTGGCCTATCTAGGGAGAAGAGCTGCTTATTCACGTCTCTTCACAAAAATTCATATAAAAGATGTAGACTGGAGAAGACTGCTTGCTTGGATGAACTACCGTGAGCAGTCTTTCTGTGAAACACAGAGTGCTCTAAAAGGGAGACCAGAGAAAAAAAAGCAAGACCACTGGCTGAGGTTCGACATTCTACCTTCATTTTTTGCCAAACTTAAATTATGTGAAAAGGAAACCGGCAAGAAAATGGCATAGTCCCCAGAACACATGCAGGACACTTCTGCTAACCCTGCGACACAAAGCAACGGGAAGGTGAGACAATAAACAGCAAGCATCCCAAGGGTGCTCACCTGTCCTGTGACTGCTCTTCGTACATCCTCTCCTTGCCTTCTTTAAAGAGGCGGATGGCTCGCTTCGACTTCTTCATGAGACTATCGATGTAGATTTTAAAGTACTCATTCTCGCTGAGTTGAGCCAGCTTCTGGTTGTCGTCATATTTACTCAATATAAGTCGCAAGTGCTGATACGTATCCGGTAAAATATCAAGTATATACGGTGGGCTGTTCTTCAACTGAAGTTTAGGATTTTGGCACAATCTTACCTAAAAACAAAGAAAAAATACTTTATGGAAACTATAATACTCTCGGTCATAGAAAAGTTACAAATGAATAGAGCTATGTACCCTTTCTTTTCCACAATGCTATCTATGATCTGAATTACTGAATCTGCTTCGAAAGCGCTGATAAATACTTTTCTCTTACAACATCCAAATCTCATTCTCTTATCCCAGGAACACTCTTTGCTATATCCCACCCTCATTTTCACCTCTGATCATTTTAATTATCTTTTCCATAGTGTCCTAGAGTATACAGTCTAATGGAACTCTGGTGCAGTAGTTACTAATCACCTCATAACAACAATCTTGTTTTTAATGAAAGCAAGCAACCAATGAATATCTGGTTTTAAGATGCTATTTTACTGTATTAAGTTCATGGCTAAAGCTATTTCACAGACTTTAATTGATATTTGAATGCATTGTTTCTGAACCTTGACAACTGAGTTACTAAGCCGTTAAACAGGTGTCAGGTCTAAACAAGCCTCTCTCCTTCACAGTGTCGACCAGAATTATAAACATGTGACGTGCACTGTTCAGTCACTCCTCCAGGTGCACACATTCACTGGAGCATTAAAGGGGAAGGGCTGCCTGCAGAACTGAAAATACTTTCTGCCAGGAAAAAAAAAGGAAGAAGAAGAAGAAGAAAAGAAAGAAGTGGTAATTCAAATCTACACTGCATTCACCTTTACATGTTAAGATAACTTAGCCATTAGTAAAGACCAGTTCATTCTGTCCCTGTGAGTAGGGTACTGGGAATCCACCAATTCACTCATTTTACAGAAAGCTTTTGGAACGGCGTACTGCATTCATAAGGTAGGAGGAGTGCAGCACTCGTGAAGGTGGAATGGCCACTGGCAGGAGTTTCTATCATGTCAGTGCCACCTAAGGCCCTGAGTCCCTCCTTCATGTGTCCTTTTCCTCTAGGTTTTGCCTATGTTTTGTTTTGTTTTCTTATAAAAGCTCAGAGCAAATATTTCAAACACAATAAATAAACGATCCTGCATCTTCCTTCCCATCGTAATGAACCTCCTTTTGGGTGGCAACTGAGTGGCCAAGGGACATTTCTTGGACCTGGCTAACAGGAGGCCGAGTTAGAGAGATACTCAGTACGGGTTTAGAGATTTTATATGCAAAGCGTGCAGTTAGTTCCATAAACAGAGAAATCGGGGTCTCAGAGTCGGCAGTCTGAAATAAGGCAGAGAAAGAGAGAGAGAGAGAGACAGAGAGACAGAGAGACAGACAGAGAGAACAGAGAGAAGTGCTATGCGATCTTATTTATATACAGACTCTAAAAATGAGGAAGTGAAATACATAGAAACAAAGTTGAATGATAGCTCTCAAGGGCAGGGAGAAGGGACAGTGGGGAATGAAGGTCCAAGGGCATGCAGCGACATCAAGGAGGATGCACAAGTCCAGACGTTGTACACGAAGCACGGGGACTACAGTTAGCAGTGTCACCTTGCCCAATGTAGTCCCTAAGGAAAAAGACTGCAGCCACTTTTACCAGAAAACAAGGCAGCCATGTTTACTCCTTTGACTATGGTACCTCCTTCTCTACAGAGGTATATCATATTGAGCAATAAACCTTCAAGATACACACTTTTTAATGAAAAGAATATTTTTAAAAAAAAATATGGCTTCAGGTACACACAAGTATCATAGCACTGCCTATGCTGCTGCAGAGGCGGGAAAGTATACTTCAGTATGCTGTCTAAATAGCATCGAGGAAGTCAGGGTAGGAAGTGCATGTAGGCAATGGAAGAGCATGCAAGCAAGAGGTAGCTCGTCAGACAGCAGGGCAGACATGTTTATCAACATGTGCAGTCTTGGGAGCTTCTCAAATGTTTAATCTGCTGAGTTTTGTTGTTTGTTTGTTTAACACTAAAGAAAACTCTCTTTCAAAATCAGGCTTACATAGTAGTATGTTAGTAGGGACCCTCCATGAACAACAATGGTTTCTGGTTTCAACAAACTCAAAATGGGTTAACAGTCATCATTTCAGAAAACAGGAACGCAAAGTAAATTTGTCAGCAATCAATGAAATAAACAGTCCTCAGACTATCACATTTGCTTAGGTGAGGATACCAACATATATTTTTTATAAAAACAAACAAACCACTCTGGCCTAAACTGTCAGGCACTGACGGTGAACAAAGTCAATTCTCCCAAAGACCTGTTCCATTCCCCTCTTTTCTCCCTCTGTGTACACAGTTCCTAAGACCAGGGTCTCAGCACATTGTACACACTAATAAACTGATAATAAACAGGGTTCATTGACTGAAAAAATATCAGTTTATAAACATGTACACACACACTTTTTTCTTTTAAATTGTTACCCTAGTCTTAAATGACAGAACCACCCTCCAACTCCCACACACACACTTTTTATAAATGGTTTGACTGTGTAATTTGCTTAATTTTCATAATTGAGTTCTATAGGTATATAATTTACAAATGAGGGGTAAGGGTTTCATTTAAATATAAGAAAACTACCTTAATCCTCAAGAGATTATTTTTTGGCAAAGGTCAGATGGAATCTCCCTTATTAAGTAATACCAAGTCTTTGTAAGGTAAAAGGGCTGACAGAGCTGAGAGAGATAACAAAGAGGGTGTGTGTGTGTGTGTGTGTGTGTGTGTGTGTGTGTGTGTGTGTGTGAGAGAGAGAGAGAGAGAGAGAGAGAGAGAGAGAGAGAGAGAGAGACTGTGTGTGTGTATGTGTGTGTGCATGTGTGTCTGTGTGTGTGTGAAGGCATCTGAGTGGAAAGCAGAAGACAACTTGACTGAGCCACTTCTCTCTTTCCACCATGTGGGTTAAGGGACAAAATTTAGGTCACAGTCTTGGCTACAAGTGTCTTCTATCACTGAGCCATCTTACCGGCTCCGGTACTTCAATTCTTAAAACCAAAAGCTACCAGAGCACAGGTGAATTTCAAGAACACTACCAACGTCTTAAGGTGGTCACAGAGAAATTTTAGCAACATGTCCTTGTAAAATGTCACTGACTGATAAATTATTAACTTGTAAAGAGGGCAGCTTCAGATTCATTTGTTCCATTGGTTAATTTGTTAACTACTTAATGAAAAACATCACATATGTTTGAGACATTACAAGTAATTGTTCTTTGGTGGATACTTTTCAATATTGTGGATATCTAATTCACTATTCCTTACATGACATTTTAGTCACTTGCTTTTTTTTTTTCCAATTACAATTTTATGTGGAAACACACTGCTTGATTAAAGGACAAAAACTCTCTGAATAACTCCCATACACCAGGTACTGAGCTACGTGCCAGGAAATTACGGATGAGTACAACATACTCCCTGCCTTAAGGAGTCTGGCAAACGAGACCTCGTTCTATATAATTAACTTAGGAGCAATGTAATTCTTGCTCGAGGGATCTTAGAAAAGATCTCATCCAATCCATTCATTTCCGGATTTAAAAAGCTAAGAACTACAAAAATTAAGGGACAGTTAAAAAACCATTAATCCAACACAAGAGCCTGCATCTTCTGAATCTCGGGTTCCTCTTCTTCTGGCTATATTACAATTTAATTAGAATTACACATATAAATTAATGATTCCCTTCTAAACTCATTTCCATTTTTATTTTATTCCATTTGCAAATTTACATGAACTCCACAGCCCATTTGTTAATTCAAGGGAAGTAAGTATACATGCCAGGCATTGTCTCAGGTAGAAGGATGACAAAGGACCAACTCACAGACCTGTCCTCATAGAGTCTTCTAGTGGGAGAGTCTGGGGGCGTAAGAAAGAATCACAGAACTTAGAACTGTGACAAAGGACCTTGCAAAGGTCTAGAGGAGAAAGGCAGCAGCTAAGTCACATTCTCAAGGGCATCAAGAAAAGCATGTCTAAACTTGCAGAAAGGAATACTGCAGCTAAACCGTAATCAAAAGGCTTAAGCGACACCAGGGTAAAGGAAAGGGACCATGCAGTTGTGCTAACGGGTGGACACACAGGAAGGCCACAGGTATACAGAACAGAAGACCTGAGACAGGCTGGAAGGAGCTGGTGTAGCAGGGCTCTGCAAGCTACCCTGGCTACCCAGTGTTCCAACTTTGCACAGGACGAGGCAGAACTGACGGAGGTGAGCTCCCGTATGCCTCCGAGTGTGCACTTCATCAGCTGGATTACTACGAAACTCTGTGATTTATGGCCACTCCTGCTGAAAATGAATAATCCTACCCCAGGACTATGACTTCTAAGCAGGTCAAATTCAATTTCATTCAATAAATATTTATTGAGTACTTGCTATGTGCAAGGAACTGCAAAGCCAGGGAAAGAAAAATAGCCACTCTAAAAACAATGAATTAAGAGGAAAAATGAAGCTTACCACAAGGTTTGAGTTCTAGAAAAATCTGAGCTGCACCCTACAATGAGAGCTGGCACATAAACAAAAGAGCTTTCACAAAGAAATAAGCCCACATTATGTTATTCAATGAAGGACTTTTTAAGGCTCTGACTGATAACTAAAAGAATTGGTTAACATGATTACTCTTTTCCTTTTAACCAGAAAAGAAATTCAGGTTTTGAATCACGCTGAAAATTCCATCATTGACCCAAGGGTTTTGAGACTTCTAAAGAGAAGTCTTTAAAACCTTGGTAATCACTAAAAGCACCTTTCTTGTTGTGACAGGACAGCATTAAAATATGGAAATGCATCCTGTTCAGGGCTACTCCTCAGTACCCAGATGATCAACACAGGGATCAGAAACTGTAGCACCACAGAAGCAACTCTCGGACTGAATTATATTTAAAGGTGCCGGTGCGTACTCTGCGTTCACATAGTCTACACTGACTCAAATACCTAACCGTGTTTACCATGTGCATACTTTATGTATGTTAATAAAAACAAACATAGAATCATTCAATTTGACATTTTCAACTATATCAAAGCCAAGGCACAAATACAAAAGCAAATTTTAATATTGCAATAAGATTTTTTTTCAAGCTATTAATTACTCTTGATATGCTACATTTAAAGATTTCTGAAATGAATAAGTAAAAAAAATTAAATTTAAAAACTTTGTAAGAAAAATTTAAAAAAATAACCCCAAAATCTTAAGCCAAAATAAACACAATGATTGGGGGTAGTAAAAAGATTTTTAGCTGTGTCTTAATGAAAATTTCCAGCCAAAAAGGAATAAAAAGGTTTTAGATTACCTAACATACCTTGCGAATAAGGTGGAAATCAGCTCTCAAACTATGAAAGTTTTTACAAACCAAAAAATGTCAATGGTAAGCAACTGTGTCTATACTGTAAATAACTGTCACTCAAAAGCATACTGCATGGATACTGAACCATGTTAAGTGAGTCACTTAATCTCCAATCCAAGTATGTATTTTGTGTTTATACATGTGCTAGATATGAGGGCCAGGCTCTCATTCAGGCTAAGCTAAAATTCTACCACCACTGAGCTAAACCCCAAGGACCCATCTCTCTCCCTCTCTCCCTCCCTCCCTCCCTCCCCCTCCCTCCTTCTCTCTCTCTCTCTCTCTATCTCTCTCTTTCTCTCGCATTTTAATTACATTTCTCCATTTTTCTCCCTCCAAACCCTCCCATATGACCCTCTCCTCTCTTCTTCAAACTCATAACTTCTTTTTCATCACTTGTTATTATATGCATATATGTATCTGCATATATGTACATATTCCTAAATATAACCTGTCGAGTCCATATAATGCTACATGAATGTGTGTTTTCAGGGCTAGTTGAGCATTTGTCACTGGACAAGTCCTAATGGATACATCCCTCAAACATTCCCATGCCTAAGACTTAAAGAACAATGCGGAATTGAAGGAAGAAAGACCGCAAGAGCCAGAGGATCCAGGACTTTGTTGGGAGCTTGTGTCTGCGAGTAACATGAGAAACTATCCCTGTAAAGTCTCACTAACATGACCGCCAAAAATGAGCTGACCAGAGAAGACACCGATGTTCATGCCAAAGTAGAGGCCTCAACTCTACAAAAAGAACTGCAGACAAGTGACTAAAGCTACAATCGGGAGAGGTATCTTCCCCAGGGAAGAGCACACCAATAGGGTCTCTCAATTTAAAGACAGTAGTATGACAGCCTTGCTTGCCCTTCTTCTGGAAACATTATCAGAGGTTTCTTACTTAGTCTAAAACGCGTCTGAATGTCTTTAGGTTCGTTCCATCTTAATTCAGCAACCTTCCTAACAAAAGAATAACATATATATAAAAGAAGGCAAAATATTACATAGTAAGCACAAAATAATACAGCACTTTTTATAGAATATTAATTAGGCAAAATAAAGTTAGCGTATAAAATTGGGCAAGAACTTAAAATTTAAAATATACATTGTGTATTCTGTTCTCCTGGAGAACATATCTGTTTTCCTCACTGGTCTGTCTTTCTCACTTTGTATAAAAAGAGGTACAACGTGTGTTTGATGGAGAGAAGGCTACAAGAAAAAGAGTTAAGACATCTCAGGGAATATATATATATGTGTGTGTGTGTGTGTGTGTGTGTGTGTGTGTGTATGGAGAGAGGGGGGGAGAACATATCCATAAAAGTATTGAATAAATCTCCCCAAAACTGAATACAAAATTTGGAAAAGAGTTTGGTAGTATGAAATGGAAATACTAAACACCCTTGTGATTTACCTCCAGTAAGAAAAACAAACAACCTTCAGTAGTCCATGCATCACTGTCCTAATACAAGAGACACACATTAGGACCAATCAAATCTGGCTGTTTCCTTCTAGAAGTCTCACTGGTTTACACAGTCTTTTAAAGGAAAATAAAAAGCACATCACTCAGCACAAGTGCTGTGCAAACCCACCCCTCATTTCCTTCTAGTTCCTCTTCTCGCTTCAAAGCCAAGCCCATGGAGTTTTTATACAAATACAAGGCCACACAAAGGCACTGGCTAGCCCGCTCAAAATCACAATAGTTTAACAACAGTTCCTTCAGTTGGTGAAAACTTTTTATGTTACATGAGACTTTTAAAGAGTCTGTGGTGGTCTGTATAAGGGGGTAAGACTAAAGGTGGGCCACTAATTTTGTCAGCTTACATCGAATCTTCTAGTTTCTTCAAACCTAAAAGACTCAAGAAAAGAACTAAAGATAAAAGCAAATTTTACCTGTGAACAGGTAAAAGTACTTTGCGACTAACTTAACTGCTGATGTGCTAGTTTGATTCAGTTTATCAATTACACAAATGATAAATGCTAAGCTGTACATGTTGCTTGATCCAACATTATCTAAAGTTTCATTCATTGATTAAAAAAACGGGCAACCTACAAATATAGTTTAAAAACTAGGCCTTATACGAGCAAAGATGACAGGATAGCACTATTAGCATCACAGCACAGACTTAAGATGACGCTTAAGGTAAAGGAAGGGAACGGGCTTCCTCTTCAATTTCTATAACTTACCTACTCCGTTGCTAGAAGACTGATCTATGATATACAACTTTTAAGATATGGCTTAAACATTGCAAAATATCATGTTAAACTACATCTTGACAACCCAAAAGGAGATGTACCCGTTCATGTAAAACTTCCCTGTATGTGTCTCACTTCCCTCCTGCCTCCATGAAAGTTACACCTATCTACCACAGTTAGCCGCTCCAAGTTGCTGCCATACAGTGTTCCCCATCTGCACTGTAACCTATGCCTTCACTTATTTCCTTCTGCAGGTACAACGTAAGCCTTGCTCTGCTTCTGTCTTGCTCATGCATAGATAGACACAGAGACACACACACTAAAATGAAGTCTAACCCCCAATAGGCTGTGAAGCGATCACAGCTTTCTTTGTGTCGGTTGTTACAGTTGTAGAACCACTAACCTCCATGCACATCCTAATCTGGACCCATCACAAGTGAAATCAATGTGCCAAAGTCAACAATAGCCTCTGATTAGGAAATCCAATGACTTCCTAAGTTTTATGCTGTTTGGTTTCTCTTCTTAAATGTAGCTTTGTAAGAAGTTGAAGGAATCCTCTTAACTCTGTCTATATGGAGAAACTGATATACAACTGTTCTTTTTCCACCTTCCATTCCTATTTTATGTCCTGATTCTCTTCCCTTTACTACCTCTAAATAAATACCCCTCCTGCTCCCAATGACAGATGTTCTGCCCTTGTCTGTGTCTAGCTCCGCATCCTAACTCCTTCTCAGTCCTACAGCTTGGGATGGGATGCCTAGAAACACAACTACCAAATAAATGACCCTGGATTCAAATTCTCTCTGAACCGTATACCCAATTTTCTGACCTCAAAATCAAGTTCTCTGTCTCGGAAATCATACTCAGCACATGACCAACAGACATGCCAACCATCAGGTTTGCCGTTTCCCTTCCTGGGCCCCGTCTCCTTAAGGGCTCCACTACTTTCACAGCCGACTAGCTTGAAAACCTCAAGCCACTTTCACTTCGTCTTCGCTTTCTTTCGGAACCCTCAAGATGCTCAGAGAACTGCAGATTTTTCTCCCCCAAATCTTCCACGTTTGTGACACACTTGCTAAACCCAACCCACTGTCAAGTCTCTAGAGCAGGTCTTTATACGTTCTTAACCATATTGCTTTGTCTCCTCCTAATCCCTAGTCATTCTCAGCATTAGTCCAACCTTCAGACACCGCAGAGTAGCATATGAAAGGCTGGCCTTGATTTTTCTCTCTATGTTCAGAAATCTTTGTGTGTCAACCAAATTAACTGGATTCTTTGGTAATATTGAAACTTCTACCATCCTCTTCCTCTTTTCCCTCTTACACAACAGCCTCTCTTCATTCCTTCAGAGGACTATGCTTTCCAGCCCATCAAACCATCTTTTAGAACACAGGGACAGCACCTTTCACCAGTTTCTCACCTCCAGCAAGCAAATCACCTTCACCTACTAGGCACAGTATTTGCATCACATTATAATGTTTATTTAATATAATGTGTGATATTATTTATAAATGATATCTGTTCAGAGCTAGATTTTTTGGGGGGGAAAAAAGGTAAAGAAATTGACAGCATATAAACAACTTTTAAAGGAAAAGAAAATCTAAATGTTAAAATATTTTAAAGAGTTAACAAATGAGTAACCAATTACAAGTTTCCATTATATGCCTGCTTTCTATTACAGGGTTAGGCCAAGTTAACTCTTCACAGATCCCCTTTAAAACGTTCTCTTTGGCAAAGAAAGCTCTTCCTAGGTGTCACTAGTAGCAAACTTTAGAGCCAAGCCAATCGTGTCAGCAAAAATTCAAAATCGAATTCAGTCATAAGCAAAATTGCCCAAACAGCTAGCTAGTGTCTTATTAAACCCAATCAAAATTGAATAGGTCCCAGGATCCTACTACTGAAGGAGTTCAAGAAAGAAACGAAAAGTCCATGAGTAAGTCAAATCAGTGTTGTTCCCTTTATCAAAGCCCTGCAAGCTGACAAATAGAATTAGCATCCAAAACTTTCATGTCTGTTGATATAGGACTGTATTCCCAGCTACTACTGAGTCTGAGGGTCACAAGTTCAAGGCTTAGCTAGGCTACAAGAGATAGTTCTCAGGCAATTTAGAGAGCTTGTCTCCAGAGAAAAAGGAAATAAAGTAAAAATTTTAAAAAGTCAAAAATACCCTGGGGATGCAGCCCAGTGGTGGGTAGCAAGCACACACAGCTGCTCAGCATGGCTTCAGTAGTCAGTGCTAGTCAGGAAACTGTATTTTAAATCCTGTAGACTCTTTTACAGATGTATGAGGAATTCACCTTCTAAAACTCAGTATCACGGTGATATTATTTTTAAAAATATATGTATATAACTCGTGGATCATTGATAGGCAAACTTTTAATTTTACTCTGGGGAGATTACACGTGGACAGAATATTTCGAGGCTAAGCGCTATACTACAGGTAGAAGGCAGGCGAAGGCTGGGTGGTAGCATCACTTTCTAAGTGCTTTTAACACTGATGTACCAACACGACTTCAAATACATGGCAAGTAGAGCAGGACAAAAGCAGGTACTCAGCTTGCCTGGCTCTTTATCATCAGGTAATTATTTCCTAATTTCCCGAGCATCCATGTACATTCAGTGCATTTAGCATCTATTAGAAGGAAAATGGTTTCTTCTGTTTTCCATCACCTGGCTCAGACTCTGTGCAAACCACACTCAGGAACCTCACATTAATAAATTATGACTCCAACCACACCGATTAGCAACCATTTCCTTCCCCACGCTTCAGCATTTCTAACAGGAGCAGAATCCCAAGAGGCTGGGGCAGCAGAAACCAGACAGAAAACCAGGGCTCAGAAGGAGGTGAGTGTCGTCTATCCTGCCTCCACTGTGCTTGTTGTTGAGTATACACCCAGCCCTTTTCATACTCCATGGAGATTGCCAACTCTTGTCCAGTGCTGATGATGTCCTGGTTTACATGCCAAAGATAGAGCTTAGTCTTACCTAAGCCCTGTTCCCAGCAATAATCACCCAGTAACACAACAGATTCTCAATAAGTATTTATTAAGGGTTGATGAAAACATGCCTGTAACAATTTAGGAACAGAATCCACATATGACTTTGTGTGTATTTAAACCTACATGGCTATTCTTCAAGAATAGTTCTGTCAGTGTTACCAATGAGCCATCCACTGACCTGATGGTTTCGAGGTCAGTCTCTTAGACTCACCAGAAGCACTAAGGCCAGAAAATTATCTATGTGGGATGCTTTGGTATCCACCATTTGTTATTTTCTCAGGGCATGCACTGCGTGAACTCTACACTACTGATTACAAAACATTACACAACTTTCAAAGAACACAAGGAACAACTGTTTTCTCCTATGCTTGGTGACCTTGGAAAGGGTGTCTGCCCTGGGAAAACAGAAGACTTAGTTGCAACTGACTTTTTAGTTGAGTATCTTTAAGTTCTAGAGGTCAAGGAATGATAAAATTATACACTTATGAGATACCTCCTGTGCTGCCCAAGACTGATTCACTGCCCCCTTTAAAATGAGTTACGTTGCTTAGTAATTACTTGAAAGCAAGACTCTGAAGACCTCCCCAGGAAAAGAGGCTCCATAAAGAAAGCTGCACAACGTCACACTTAAACCTGACTCTTCTTTAATAACCCATCAGGCCTGAAATCTTCTGTTCTATATTCACAAAGTAAGCTCAACACTGCTGTAGCTATTCTCTAGGTCACACATGAGATGGTACTATTTCTGTACTAGTAATAAAATCCCTGAAGAACCACGAGATAGCGTTAATACTATGATCCACTCCATTCATCAAAGTAAATGAAAAGAGGATGAACCCATCTTGGGGAAAACTTCTACATTACAACTTTCAATAACATGTCGCAATTGGTAATAGTAATTCCCAGGGCCTTTCTCGTAGTATGTGTTACGAGTAGAAATAAATAGACCAAACTCTTATGACAAGGCCAACAGATGTATTCACATTGTCATCTATGACAAATAATGAAGATGAACAAGGAAACCCATATTGCTGTACCTTTGCCAACACTGGCACCCACATCCCACTGAGTAGAGACTTAGGGTAAAAGAGTTCCTTGTGTGGCTAACCCAGCTGTAGAAGCCAAGTTAAAAGCCACAGAAGGGTTAATGGACAATGGCAGGTGTTTAACTGTCAAATAACCATGCACTTACTGTACTCCATGGTGAATTCATTAGAAGTGGTTAATGTGTAGGTTAACCACCAGTTATGCAGCAAAATTATGCACACTACTTTGTTTTTTTACTATTTCACTAATGACTTGACAGTAACTGTTGCTCACCACTTCACTATCTACATCTTTTTTTATGTTCTAGTGCTCAAGTCAGAAATACAAAACTGCTAAACATCTCAAGGAACGATGCTGATGGACCAACTCCCTTGTGAAATCAAAGCCATTTGTTCCCTATTTATGCAACAGATAAACTGGAACAATCCTTGAATTGCTTCTCCTACCACCAACTAATGACTCAGGCAGTAAGGGTGACCTTCAAACGCATACTCTGTAGAAAAGCAAACGACAGCTCAAATTGTGCTTGCCAGATGCATGCAGTTTTTCCAACTGCAAATTCTTCATCCCTAAGTGTCCAAAGCTAAAACCAAAACCTGACCCCAAGCAGCAAGTTACAATGTTCTGACATCATGACATCATTCTGTCTGGAGCACTTCAATATAACAATTTGAAAAAAAACTGGCAGAAGCTTAAATAGGTCACACTGAAGTCCCAGACTAAGGCTATTTACCTGGTTAAAAAAATACTCTGGTGCTGCATTTGATACCAGTGGACATCCAATGGGAGGCCAATGGTTTAGCTATCTTACCTACAGCCTCCATAAGAATACTTGAAAATAAAGCAAATAGTGTCACCTCCAAGAATTGTTACTTCTACTCGGTGACTTATTTGTAGCCAATTTCGTCTTTAATAGCAAACCAAAGCCAAGCTAAATGACACCATACAATTTCAAACAAGCCTTTGCTCAGCCTTAAAAAGGAGCATTTTTGTAAATGTCTCAAACTCAACAAGCATAGCCCAACTTCTTCAACATCATAAAGTATGAATTTGTGTGAGAAGTAAGCCAACACATCTGTGTTACAAGCCTCCTCAAACTGCTAGCTTTCCAGCAGAGCCCTGGGAGGTGCACACACTGCCCTTTTAACTGGACTTTTCTGAGAACTGCCATCCAGTTTGGTTTCTTCTTGTGAAACTAGAGCTCATCTAAAAGCAACAAGCCAGAAAACCACAGAAGTTTCTGACACTCTCAGCCCCACAGCCTCCAGCATACATTTTCCTTTCACAATAAACAATGTACAGCCAAAAAGGTTCCCTGTTTCAAAATGGAATCACAGATGAAAGAAACTGTAAAGATGCCCTGAACAACAGTAAAGACAAACAACAACCCCCCTAAAAACATATTCTTTATGAAGAGGAGTTGACACAGATAAAAACTAAAACTCTTAAATACTGCTTCCCCACTGAAGCCCTGGTTCTCTCCCCAGTGAGTGTTTCAACATCACCCATGTGCTTGTCCTAAGTGTGCTCCAGCAGAGACTATTGTTCACTTGTTAGCCTTCTGTTTTCTAGTAGCAAGGCAACTCTACATAAGATCCAACAAACTTCCAAACCATACTATAGCCATACGCCCACCAAAAGTAGCCAATGGTAGAAACTCTGTATATTGGAGTAATACCCAGGGGCTCTGGAACTTGAAAAGTAAGACATTAAGTTAAAAGGAACAACAACAACAAAAAAAATCTTGGCTCTGAATCCAACTTTTGCAGAGTTGAAGAAAAATGGCCCAACACAAATCCATAGATGATCACCATAACAGCGATTATTAACCATATGTATAAAGAGAACCGGAAGAAAGCGCATGCATTCAGGGCAATGAGGGTCATGTACACACACTGAACTCACCACTTTGTCCATGAGTTTCCAAGTCTTCTCCACAGTCCTGCGGTCAGCTGCAGCTTGCTTTGGGGGTCCAACTGCATCCTGAATAGCATCAATAATCCCCAAAATTCGACCTTTGCGGGGGTTTCCTCCTCGACCACCAGGATTTCTGCCATTCATAGAATTTGCCATCTGGAATCTTAGTCCTTTTTGCAAGGTAGATTTTAAAGAGAGGCAAAGTTAGCTGGATATGAAAGTATTTCCCCCACGGGAAACTGAACTGAACAGGCTCACTTGTACCCATTAATGATATTCTCCGCCATCACTGTGACAAAGCAGAGGGTCCCAGATTCAACTTTTTGGTAACCCCGTGTTAACTGCATTCTCCAACTTAAGAGCTATGACACAGGTTTGCTCTTACAATAGTAGAAGTTAAGGATGCATCCTCCGCCTGTGTTCCAGCCACAGCTCAACGTCATCAACAAAACAACTTTTAACAGATAAGAACACAATGTTCTCCCCCTTCTGTTGTAATCCAGATTCAAAATACTAAAGCTGGAACCCCTAAAATTCGTGTTGGGAGCCTCACTCAGCAGCCTCCTTCACGCTGTTAGATTTCGCCAAGTTATTACATAAATGCAAAGTACTCCACACACGCATAAGGGACACGTCTGTTGTCAACAAAGGCGGAGGACTTGGGTTGCCCCCCCCCCGCCCCCCACCCCGCGGCAAAAGCCAGCAGCTGCGGACACACAAATAGTTCTTTAAAGCAATGCGGTGAGTAGTTTTTCCCTAGAGCCAAATAAACAAACCAACAAGCAACCCCTTCTTAAAAAGCGGTGAGAAGCCGGCACCGCGGAGTTCACTTCTCGGGTGGCCCCTCGTCTGCCTACCCAGTATCGAGTGGTCCAAAGCTTTGTTTAAGAACGCCTGTGCCCTTTCCAGGCTCGGTTCTCCAGCCCGCCACTCAGGGGTCTGGGAAAGGGACGAGGAACTCAGCAAAGATAAAGTAGCCCTAGACCCCGTCCTGGCTCCGGAATCCCACAGCCCGTCCGATCTCGCGCCAATAGCACGCACCTCCCACCAGCGGCGATCAGCCAGAGTCCGCTCCCTCCCGGGCCCCGGGCCAGCCAGAGACTGCTGTTTAAATCCCCACTTGGCTCAGGCCCGCAGTGGCGACAGCAGCTGGAAGCCAGGGCTGTCCCCTCTCCCTGATGGCCCGCGCCCAGCTGCAGGGCCCCCGGGCCAGCAAGCGGCGTCCAACCCCGGGATGACCCATTCCTTCCTCTACTCGGGTCACCGCGGCCGTCCCGAGCCACGCGTGATCGCGGGTCCCACTCCACACACACGCTGCCCTGGCTGGGGTGGCTCGGGTGGGGGACTCTGTGGAATCGCCCTAAGAACGCGCTCCGGAGAAAGAGCCACGGAGGTCTAGGGACACCGAGACGCGGGGACGCGGCAATTACCGTGCAGACAGCTCCACGCCCGCCCGGCAGTCCCGCGCCACTCTCGGGAGGCCGCCGCAGCGCCCGCCGGAGGAGGAGACCACTCACTGGCCACCCCACCCCTGAGCCATCCCCGGAGACCAAGGCGTGGGGCGGAGCTAAGGAGGGGCCTTGAGTCGCCGGACCAATCCTGAGAACCTGCTTTCTGCCAGACAGCGGGCGGAGCCAATGGGCGGGACGAGACGCTCCTCCCGCGCTACCCCCCAAGTCCACGTCCTCCACGGTACACAATGGCCCCAGAGGAAGGCCCACTCGTCCGCGTCCCACTTGGAGAAGAACTCGTTGGGAAATGGACCTAGGCTAGTCTGGAACAAAAGTGGTACGAGGAAAGGAACTAAAAAAGTAGCGGCAAGGAGCCGGGGAGCTAACCAATGAGGGGTGCGCAGGTGGGCGTGAGCGCCCCGAGCGGGAGTCTAAGCCAACTGGGGCTAAAAGGCGGGACTTCCTGCCTCACTCACCTTCCTAGTCTTTGTTTCATAGCAACAGAGTAGAGGCTGCCAGGGTGGTGCTGTTTCTCCTCTCTGGGCGGGTCCCAGGCTTAAGAAATTCATCTCCCTAGGGCTGCCAAACTGCTACCCAGGAGAGCAGCCAAATAGGTCCAAGACCGTGTTTCTTGTTGACTGTCAAATAAAGAGCAACAGTCCTTTAGCTTCTAAGATGAAGGTTACCCTCACACAGAGTAGGCTAAGAGTAAATCCCAACTGCCAACTAAAACTTCCTAAATTTATGAAATGTTTCCCTTTTACTATTAGTTCTAGAGGGATTCCAGATCAAACATCAGGCTGATGAGAAAGCAAATACTTAACAACTTCAGCTAAATAGTCTCTGTAAATCGTGTCAGGACAGTAAAAACTCCACACAATGGGAACTAATCTGTTTTACACCTTTATATTCCCAACAAGTTTCTCTGTAGATCCCTGTAAAGAATTCAGCTGCTGAATTTTTGCCTGAGTCACTTTTCCTCTGTAGATGAGTCTTCATTTTAATGACAACCTTATATCTGTCATCCTCTTCCAGGGTTCATCTCTTTCTGGGCTCCATCCTGGATATCCATGTAAAAGGAAAGCACTCTGGTAACGCTCATCATAGTCATACATTAAACAGATGCTGTATTTCTCTCTATTTGGCTCACCATGCTGCTGCCATTTTTCCTAGGTTTGCATACCTGGAAGCTGGTTTCCTTTGCAATTGATAGTACTGGATACACCTCACACCTTAGGCTCCTGGGTGTGATACTTTGCACCATTTAAAAATGTTATACATGAATACATAACATACAACATACATACATACAACATACATACATACTACATACATACAAGCACTTTCTAACCAACTATCCTGATGAATGTGTCTCAGTGGTTCCGACCATTTCCTAATAAGTATTTTAGTGCTACAATTATTACTGGGAAGGCTCCTGAGTTCAGTGAGAAGTTCAATCCTAAATTCAGATAGTTAAGATTTTCATGTAATGAACACATCCCAAATGTGGCCCTTTAAGCAGTCAGGAAATAAAGTATAAATCAGGAAGAATTATTTTTTTCATTATTCTGTACTAATAATTTAAAAGTAGTCTCCTGTTTTATATATGTAGATGGCTCAGCCCTCTCCGTATCGCTGCTTATCTTCGTATTTGGATACATGTAAAATGAACAAAATACATATTCAGTACCTTTCTAATTGCAGTTTGTAACTGAAGGCCGTGACAGTAAGAAGATAGCTGGGGCTGTGAAGCAAAGAATGTCATGTAGATACAGTGACAAGCCTCGTTATGTTCTGTTCCTCTGTTCTGGCTGGGACACAGGTAGAACAAATTCATGTCTCCAGGGCTGCCAAACTTTCTGAATCAGAGCAACTGAAAACCGCTCTAAGATAGTGTTTACTGTAGGCTGACAGAAAATACGAAGCTGTCATTATGTTAGTTGGAGTTCTCTAAAGAAGCAGAAGTGATACAATATGACATATATGCATACATTATAATATATAACATAATATAAATATATGTAAAAGGGCTATTCATTAGACTGATCCACACGATATGATCTGGGGAGTCGGACAAATTCTGTCTTACACTCAGAAGCTGAGAATCCAAGAGTGTCTCAGCCCACAAGGCTGATGGCTCATTAATCCCAATCTGGTGCTAAAGGCCTGCACAGTTCCTGGAAAGCTGCCAGCTTGCAATCTGGGTTAGAAAATGGAGGAAGCTAGTTCTGATGTTAAAAGAAGGGTGTTGTAACAAGAGACTGGAGGACCCACCAGCAAGAATAAAGGCCAATGAGCAAAAGGCAGTTTTTTAGAGCCTACACATATGGTGGTCTTCCCACTTGAGATAATCTAATGAGAAAAATACCTCACAGGATGGAGAGATGGCTCAGCAGTTAAGAGCATTTGTTCTTGCAGAGGCTTTTTGATTCACTTCTAGGCACTCACGTGGTAGCTTTACAGCTATCCATATCTATAATTACAGAATATCTAAGGTCTTCTTCTAACCTCTGTGGGCACGAAGTGTGCATGTGGTACCCATACACTCATATAGCACAATATTCATACACATAAAATAAATCTTCAAAGTAATTCATTACAGGAGTGTCCAGTAGCGTGCATTTTAAGCATAGAAGATATGATCAAGTTAGTTGACATTGACCAGCAAGCTAACCAAATCGAAATGGAAGCCTCCCATAGGGAAAGCATAGATGTACACACACACACATACACACACACACACATTGATATGTATGAACTCTATTTATCAAAGCCATCCCATGTCTAATTAAGATATAACATGCATCCTAGCTGAGCTCAAATTAGAACTTGGTGTTTGGTGAAGTCAGATTAGCTGGTAAGTCACCAGTCCTTTTTTCTGCTAGCAGGAGGAATGAAGACTGCTGGGGAAAATCTGAAGCATGAAAATACTCCCCAGTCAAAGACTGCATTCATACATAAAGGTACAGATACTTTATCTAAGCAGTAATAGTCCAAGCTAACAGATTTGGCTGAGGAAATAGTATGCTCATTTTACCAAACAAGGCATTCCCCAGCCCCATACACTTTAAAGTGAATGCAATGTGTCTGAAGGACATGAGAAACAGTGGGATTCCTAACTAAAAGGTCTTGCCAGTATCAGAGTGGCCAAATAAGTGAATGACAGAGCTAAGCTGGCTATTTCAGCTTGCTTTCATATCACTGTGATGAAGACCATGAGCAAAACCAGCGTGGGGATGAAAGGATTGACATGCCCAAACCACAGTCTGTCTTTGAAAGAAGCCAAGGCAGGGGCCATGGGAGAAATTTGCCCTGGTAGATTCTCAGTGCTTGTTTAGTCTGCTTCCTTATACCACCCAGGACCTGCTGGTGGCACCACCCCTAGTAGTCTGGGCCCTCCTACATCAATGACTAAACAAGAAAATATCCCCACAGACTTGCCTAGAGACAATCTGATGCAGGCAGTTTTTCAGTTAAAAAATCTCTCTTTCCAAGTGACAAGCTTGTGTCAAGTTGACAAAAAAAAAAAGAAAAGAAAGGAAAAGAAAAGAAAGAAGGAAGAAAGAAAGGAAAGAGAGAGAGAGAAAGAAAGAAAGAAAGAAAGAAAGAAAGAAAGAAAGAGAAAGAGAGAAAGAAAAAGAAATCTAACCAGCATGCTGGCAAAAAATGGCAAAAAGAACATGTGAGGCTGAGGCTTCAAGCAAGAGACTTTATGGCAGGTGAACTTTTAGAAACTTTAGAGACAGTGATGAACACCTTCAATGTGAGCATTGATTATATTTAGTATTAGCATATGCTAATAGGTTGGTGTCCATGGAAAACACAGATTATACGACAGCCTTTAAGTATAGCTAATGTTTAAAGGAGAAAAAAAAAAGATGATAACTGTCTAAGGAAAATATTCCACTTTCTTTCTTTTTCTATTCCATCATAGTCACAAGTGATCTCTATAACATCAGACAGACCTGAGTTGACTAACCAACTGAACATGCATAACATATTTATCAGAATTTTAGTTTTTTAAAAAAATGTCTACTAACTGAGAAAACTATTTTAATTCAAAAATCCAGCAAGGTGTTATTAATCGACCTGCAAAACTTTCAGGGTATATTTACAGTGGATATCCTGACCTGAAAGCAGAATACCAATACCGTAAAAATATGCTAATCTTAGAACGAAAGCAGGAACATAAAATCGCAACTAAAAACAGGAATCATATGGCGTAGTTATGTTTGGGCTTAACAAGCCATTGATTGCTGAGAGGAGTGTATTTCTGTTCCTTCTTTAACACACAGAACAACTGACAGAGAAGTATGCAGATTAATGGCGTGATCAAATATAGCCTGACTCTGAGTCCTAATTTGGCCTTAATTAGAATGCTTACTGAGCAACAAGAACAAGACAAGCAACAACTTAAACAAGATACAACCTCACTTCTGAAGCCCAGAGTAAGAAAGTAGGAAATCCAAGTAAACTGTCGCTCTGCTGTTATCTCCAAGGTCTGTGTTTGCCTCCTTTAGTCTTAGTACATGGCTTCTGTCCCCAGTTACTTTATATGTCAAAGTAGGTAGATACACTCCAGCCATTATCACCAGTTCTCAAGCTAAGAATGAAAGTGAGAGTTGGGGACGAACTGATCATCCATTAGGATCAATTTCCTTTAAATCATCATTACAGAATCCCACAAACATAACTTCTAAGTGTCTCAAGGCCAGAACTTAGCCACAAACATTTGAAAGGCACTGTGCTATACTTTTTTTTCCTGCTAAACAAGAAAGCCAAAAAAAAAAAAAAATCAATCAGGTTTCTTTCTATTTTCCACTTTGTTCCAACTTTACATTCTTTCCAGCTTCACTGCACCTCGGTGTTTCACTGTGCGTTTCCCATGCTTCCTAGCTAACAGGCCCGCATTTACAAATGCCTAGAGATAAGTCTATACCTCAATATTTTCAATAAAGAAATTAATATCTGAAAATTTTTGCTTTAACATTTTATCTGCCACTGTTATGCATTTTGATGGTAAGAAAAATATGACATTGAATTTTTCCATTTAATTTAATATATTGATTCAGAGCTTCTAAAACAGGAAGGAGTTCTTGAAGAGGATCAGTTTGCTCATTGGACAGATCTGAAATTTTGCAAATTTACCCAGGATGATAATTCCATCAAGAAAATAAGTGATGACTTCAAATTAGCAGAAGATTATAGTATGAAACAATATAATTCCGCAAAAAAATATGTGTTAAGCTAATATTAGCATTGATTCAACAGGCTAAATTAAGGACAGAACTTCCTCAGTGAATATGGAAATCAAAATAAGAAAGTCCCTTTACAATTAGATCTAGTGATGCCAGGATGAATCTAATACATCCCAAAGCTAAGGAAAGGGTCATCCAGTAGTTCTTCAGTGTTTGTCCTTCAGATACACAAAAAGGGCAACTGGGAAATATATGTCTAGCTCCCAGTTTTCAGGACTTGAGCCATTTAAATGTGGTAACAGACTCATTCTGTGAGTACACTAGGCCTCCTGTCTCCTTTTGAAAGGACCAGAAAAGTGTGAGGAGGGAAAAAAGTTGTAGACTTGTCACTGAGTAAGATAATCTCAGCCTTATGCTTCCGCTGTAAGGCCAAAAATGCCTGCAGTTGCTTCATCCAGTTAGGGAAAAGACTACCCCCTGTGTCTTCATCACCAGTTAATTTGCACTGGTAACCACATGGTTGTTCTGGCCATTCCTAGAAACCCATTTATAAAGGAATTTGATGATCAAGAATCCAAGCTTATTTTTACCAAGCCAGAATTCTTTCTCCCTTCATTTCTTTAATTTAATCAGGATGGATGCATCAGGACATTTTCATTGCAGCTTGACGTTGTTGAAAAGTAAGTTCTTCTGCATTTCCATCTTTTTCTTGCTGGATGGCTTCTGCAGCCATTAGAACACATGGCTCTGGCTCCTCCCAAACAAGCATACATGTTTGGCTATAGTCTACACCAAGGAGGCCAGCAATGCTGCCACTATCACTTAGAACTCAGCTCTCAACATATCAAGAATCTAAAAATCTTCTGTGGAACATCTATTGTATGGCAATATATGCTAGGGTAGACACCAGGAAATATGATGATAAAGCATGAGACAATCACAAAGGGAAAGCAGGAAAGGATGGTTTTAACTGAAGTGTTGAAAGCAATGATTTCTTAGGAAAAGGTCACTGATAAGCTTAGGAAAAGCAGCCAACACAGATGTGAAAAATTATTAGTAAGCCAAGACACATAGATAAGTAGAATTGGCAAAGTGTGGTGGACCAGGGCCTTATAATCCAAATACTTTGGAGATGATAACAGAATGATTCCAGTGACCATAAGGCGCTACAGGAGTCCGAGGGAAGTCTGAGATATAAACCACAACTATGCTTTTAAATATTCAATGGAGAGATAGGCAAAGAGAGAGAGAGAGAATAGGATCAGAGAGGAGTATCATGGGAGTCTTGCTCTAGACAGAAGAGTGAGTGCTCTTATGATCAGGAACAGTAAAGAAACCATGTATGTCCAAAAAGACAGTGAGGAGCTTTTAATGATAACCTACAGCAAAAGTGTCAATCACAGTATAAATAAAATAATGACATCTGTCTACTTGAAGAACTTGGATTTGGTTTTTGTTGTTGTTGTTGTTGTTGGTGGTGGTGGTGGTGGTGGTGGTGGTGGTGGTTTTTTTGATGGAAAACCAATGAAGAGTTTTGAGACCCAGACGAGTATATAGGAGCAGAAGAGGCAAGTAAGGTGATGTGTAAAATATATGTTTGAGATGAGCAGGTTGTTGATGGACGAGACATAAACAGCATGGAAAGTACAATTGTCCATCAGGAGATATGCAACAATGATGATCAAGTCCTGAGATAGGGCAGTAGTAGCCCCAAGCACAAGCAATGTATTTCAGACCTGTTAGAAAAAAAAACGGTTTCCCATCCTCTCTGCACATTTAAATAACAAGTCCCCAAGCTCTGTGCTCTGTGCCCAAAGAGTCTGTTTTAATTGATCTAAGATATTTTTAAAGCTCCCCTGGTGACCCTAGTTAGTGACTAAGACTGAGAACCATTGATTGGTCCTTTGAGTAGCCCCTGCTAATTAAAGAAATATATATACCCAGAAAATGAAGAAGGCAAGGATGATTACCTATCCTTTAGCTATAGTGCTAAAAGATATCTTCAGGATCTTGCAGGGAGGTGATCAAGAGACAGTCCATCACTAAAAAAGAGAAAATGAATTTGATTTTGAATATGAGAAATTTAAGGCACCTATGGAATAAGCAAGTGTGTGTGTGTGTGTGTGTGTGTGTGTGTGTGTGTGTGTGTTTCATTAAGATTTATGAGATTATTTGAGAGTGTTGATAAGTAAGTAATACTTGAAAGTATTCTAGAACTAAAACATTATCAAAAAATCACATTAAGTACTCAACTGCACACTAAGGATCAATAGTCAGCGAAATGTAGAGGACAGAGAAGAAAGTCCTAAGAGAAATCAATTAAGTATGGTCCGTGCTGAGCACGGGGAGATGGGTGCTATCATGAGGAAAGCACCGGCTTCACATCCAGTGGAGGAAAGTGGTACAAAGCATCCTTGAGGATGAACAACTAACGGGCAGATCCCTTGTGGCTTGCTTTACAGGGAACACTGTTAACGCAGTTGGTTAACCAGTAGGTTAAAAAGAATGAGACCTAGGGGAATGATAAGTAGACTTGTATTTAAAAGTATGAAGGATGTAGACAGTTTCTGCACATAGGCACAGACCATATAAGTACAGTGACACAAAGATTTGACGGGAAGGAAATGTAAGCAGAAATGTACTTGTTAAGAAATATCCCAAGGTCCAACTTCTTTAGATTGAACTACAGGCAACTAATGACTACTGACAGGAGAAGTATCTTCTAGGACAAATCCGGTACTGCATAACCATTACAAAGTACTTAACTCTGAATTCATATGCATGTAAACACGGAAGCACACTCAGTAGTTTGTATTCATGTATTTGTGCTCAAATGTATGTGTTGGTGTATAACAGTAATAATCAAAGGGAAAAGAAGCCATAGATGTAAGAGGAATGAATGGGACATAGGAGAGGTTGGAGGGAGGCAAGGGAAGGGGGAACTGATTTAATTTCATTGAAGTTTTTTAAAAAGATGACAAAAAAGAGATTACAAGTTATTTTAAATAAAAGAAGGGATAACAGTGCTAATGGAATCCAACCATATAGATGAAATAGTAGAATAACTGTCTTGTTAAATTGAATGGATCATAAGGAGAATAATGAATAACTGGAGCAGATATAAAAGGCCAGTGAACAACAGCCACAATTTGTTCCGAAGTCCAGTGATGCTAGAGATACAGTTGAAGTAGATAATCACCTGAAAGGATGTACAACTTTCTTGAGCAGGGCTAATGGAGGGAACATTACAACCTCAAACCTGTTTTGTGATGGGACTGTGGAGGAACTGCGGAAACACAAGAGTAGGAAGTATCAAGGATTGGGTAAGAAAGTATTTTTAGATTGTCATCTGCATAGTTTAGAACTCATCATCGGAAAAAGACAGAGTATTGAAAAGAATGGTCATCTTGTTCACACAAGAGTGTTAAAAGAAGTAAGCCAGGCAGTGGTGGCACATGCCTTTAATCCCAGCACTTGGGAGGCAAAGGTAGGTGGATTTCTGAGTTCGAGGCCAGTCTGGTCTAGAGTGAGTTCCAGGACAGCCAGGGCTACACAGAGAAACCCTGTCTTGAAAAACAAACAAACAAACAAACAAACAAACAAAGCAAAAAGTGTTAAAAGAAGATATTAATACTTTTAATATTATACAGGATGATCAAAAATTCATTGTGTTGATATGTAATTGTTGGTGTTAATAAAAACACAAGTACACTTTTAGAATAAATTTTTATGGCTAGTAGGCAAGGAACAAAGTAGATTGGTATCAACATTCATATGCATAATCTTTGTAAAATATAGATGAAAGAGTCTCTTGCTTTATTGCATTTGAATATGAAGAATGAATTTAGATTTAGAAATAAAAGGAAGCATTGTGGATGCCAGCCTTCCAGAAGGTGGAGAAAACAATGGATTCTTCCTTCCTTTCCCTCCCTCCTTTCTTAAAGACGGCTTTCCAATTTTCTGTCTTATTCTCTGTCATGGTTTCTATATGCTTGGCCCAGGGAGTGGCACTATTAGGCGGTGTGGTCTTGTTGGAGTAGGTGTGTCACTGTGGGTGTGGGCTTAAGACCCGCATCCTAGCTGCCTGGAAGTCAGTCTTCCACTAGCAGCCTTCAGATGAAGATGTAGAACTCTCAGCTCCTCCAGTAGTATGCATGCCTGGATGATGCTCTGCGCCCACCTTGATGGTAATGGACTGAACCTCTGAACCTGTAAGTTAGCCTCAATTGAATGTTGTCCTTTATAAATAAGACTTGCCTGGGTCATGGTGTCTGTTTACAGCAGTAAAACCCTAACTAAGCAGTCTTATAGAGTGCTGATCACAAATTGAGTGCTAAAAAATCAGTCAAAATAGTGAACAGATTTTTTTAAAATTATGCCTAAAGGGAAAAGTAAGAGGAGTTTTTAAACTAAATATCAACAGCAGAGATAGAGAGGGAGAGAGAAAGAGGAGAAGGGGAGAGGAAGAGAGATGAGGAGAGAACATTAATCACCTGCTAAAGTTAGTTTTATAAAGGAGCCTTATAAAAGAATTTTATCAAAACTCTTGGACAAAGTAGCCATTTTCTCTAATTCTTGGAGAAAATCAGATTTCTAAGTTGCTAAATATCTTGACATCCTCCTTTTTAAGCTGCAAAAAGAGGGAAAAAAGAAAAGATAACCATTTCATACCCTCAATGTCCTTTATTTCTTCTCTCTTCTCTCTTCTCTTCATATAGTGTTACATGTTTGGGTTTTAAAATTTTGAGCAGTTTTCCTGCTTCATCAACATATACAAAGAGCAGCCAGAGACCCCTCTTTGGGTCAGATGTGAGGTAATATTTCCACGCTACTGCTTGGGTCAGTTAAAAATAACAAATATACAGCATAACTCTTCTTGCTTCTAAGCAAAGTTCGTCCCTGCAACCCTTTGTGGAGAGCTGTTCATCTACCCCTTCTACTATAACCCTTCTAAAGGAAGCCTTTTCTTCTCCCTATGGACATTGACAGAAATTTTCCACTGATTCTTTTGAGGACTAATATTGTAAAAACAAAATGTCAGTGCAGAATTGCAATTACATATACACAATAAAACAACATTATTGCTAAAAAAAATTTTGACAATGATTATTTTACATACATAAAATTTTATTTCATAAATGTAGTGTTGCTATGTTATACCACATCTGTATTCTATAAATATATTATTGTAATGCCTATTATAAAGTAAAAAATAAATGGCCACTTAGCTTTGACAAAAGAAGTAAGAAAATGTCCTTGGATAAAGGAGCATGAAGGATATTTAAGGGAAAAATATAAATACACTCATGAGGTTGAAGGTCAAGGAAGGGAGTGCAAACATGAGGCACAACAAAGCCCCAGGTGATACATCTCAGGGAACAAAGGATGTCAGTTCTATGCTGGAACGATCACATTAAAAATGTCAAAATTCAACAGATTATACAAAATAAACTATAGGACATTTTGATCCTAGAATTGAAAGTCTCTATTAATTCTGTAATCAAAATGGAAATTTACAAGAAATTTTCTGAGGTGAAAGAGAAATGGTATAGTAATGTCAGTATTTGAGGGATGTACTGTTAGCACAGTAGTAGATTTTTTTTTTTAACTGAGAGGTCGAATAGTGAGGCTTCTTACTTTCTTTGGTCTTGAGCAGCTCAGAATCATGAGACAGGTCCAGAAATAGAATAAACACAGTTCTTTGTTTTGTTTTAAAAAGAGTTTGGGGAAACCCTGACTATAATTTGACTTAAAAGCCTATGTCTTTCTTTTTATATTTTTTGACAGTTTCATACTCATGTATAACGCAATACACCTGAACTAAGGGAAGGTCTGAAGGTTTGAATGAGATAAGCTCATATATTTAAATGTTTAGTCACCAGGGAACACAACTTGTTGATAGGATTAGAAGGATTAGGAGGTGTAGCCTTGTTGGGGGAAGTGTGTCACTGGGGTGGATTTGAGATTACAAAAGCTCATTCCAGTCTCTTGTCTGTGAATAAGGATGTAGCTCTCAGCTACTGCTCCAGTATCATGCCTGCCTGCCCACCATCCTACCCATTACAATGATAGAAGACGAAATGTCTGAAATGTTAAGCAATCCCTTAGTTAAATGCTTTATTTTACAAAAGTTGTCTTGGTCATGGTGTCTCTTCACAGCAATAGAACAGTGACTCAGACTAATAGAGAAAACCGTCTGGAAAAGGAGAAGAGCCTGGGGAAAAGGAGGTCCAGTGACAGGCCCAAATTGCTGTGATCCAGCTCAAAGCGAGGCCACAAGTCCTGACACTATCACTGATGCTAGAGTGTGCTTGCGAACAGAGGCCTACCATAACTGCTCTCAAAAAGGATCAACAAGCAGCTGAAAGAGTCAGATGCTGATATTTACACCCAACCAATAGACAGAAGCCAGGGACTCCTGTGGTTGAATTAAGGAAAAACTGGAAGAAGCTGAGGAGAAGGGCGACCCTGTAGGAGGACCAGCATTCTCAGATAACCTGGAGCCTGGATATCTCTCAAACACTGAGTCACCAACCAGGTAGCATACATCAGCTGATATGAGGCCCCCAACACATACATAGCAGAGGATTGAGGATCTGGACTCAGAAAGAGAAGATGCATCTAACCCTCAAGAGACTTGAGGCCACAGGGAGAGGGGAGGTCTGGTGGGGTAGGGGTGAGAGGTGGGGGGGAGAAGGTATGGGATATGGGACAGTCAGAGGATAGACAGGGAAGGGGAGAAAGTGTGGACTGTAAAAAAAGATTAAGGAATAAATTAAAAACAAATTTAGGTAAGAAGAAAAGAAAAAAAACCTTCTGGAAAAGGTAAGTACATGATCATATAAAGAGGACAATTTTCCCCCTCCCTAACACATCCCCAAGTAAATGAGATTCCCTGAGGGATGGGCTGTGGTAGAATCCTGGCCAGATGATTGGTTGTTCTAACTGGATAGACTTTTAAGGGAAGAGAAAATAGTATGTATTTTTTCTAATCATTGTAGCAGATCAGACTCTAACGTTTCCACTCGGGGGCAGAAGAAGATTCCATCGGCGAGTCATCCATCTTCAGTGCCTATTATAGCTATTAATATAAGAATCTGCAGTGTTGCATGTAGTTTTAAAAAACGTGCTACCGCCTTGCCCAGGAGCTGCTGTGCTCTGGCCCCTCCTGGCTCCCTTTTGTAGCACCCAGCTTAGCTCCAGGATCAATCAGAACCATCCCCAACCCAGCTTCCTTTTCTAATCGCCTTTGCTGCAGCTTGGTTCAGTGATCTGCTGTGCTATCTCTAACCCAGCCCCTCTCTCTACCCTTTACTTCTGGAGTCCACCACTCCACCAGCCCACTCTAGAGGCTCTTGCTCCATGGATAAAGGACGCACATTCTGCTTGTCACTTTACAGCTTGCCTTTTGTGGCACAGTTGCTGGGCACAGATACCTCCGGCCTGGTAAGGCGTGCCCTTATCAATTTATTATCTCCACCTCTCCCTCCACCCTAAACTTTGTGACTTTCATCAGCTAGCCCCCACCAGCATCCTTGGCCCCCGCCTGTAGTGGGGGCTGCAGGCCCTAGCTGCCCTGAGACCTTACATGAGTGTTGCTTTCTTTTCGTTCCAAAGCATGGCAGAATTAAGCCTCTCTCTTTCTCTGTGTTTCCTTTTCATCTTGGGACCTGGAAGTCCCACCTGCATCTTCTATCCAGTTATTGCTCCCCGCCCCCTCCACCAGGCCTTCTTTCTTTATTGACAAGTCAAGAACCAATTGAAGAACAAGACCTCCACGACAGAACCTCCCCTTGCACAGAGAAGAAAGGTATGAAATGATAGCCTCTAGACATGACATGGCTGTTCTATGCATCATGTCACAAAAGTGGAGTTTTCTGCACTGGATACCTACCAATAGCAGAAGACATTTGAACAAAGCTACTTTAGACACTAAGTTTATAAAGGGGATCTTACATCTCTGCTGTGGGCTATTAGGTTACTTACTCATTTAAGGCAAACACGCTTTGTCTAGAATGCCACTTCATTTATTTTTTAAGCAATCTTGTTAAATACATTAACTATTAGAAAATTCCAAAACAAGCAATTAAAATGTGAACAAATACAGACACTCACTCACACACCAACCTAGTGATATATAAGGTCATTTAGCGTACTACTCCACCCAAACTTTAGAAAGTTTGGCAAGTCTAGTTTAAAGGATTGCCTCATCAGGATCAAAGAAGAGGCTTCACATCCTTTGCAAGTCAGATGACACTTGTCTAATTCCTGAAATTCATGAAGCTGACTAAGAACAGCTGAACACTTTCCTTATCAAAGATGAAGCTTCGATAAAAACTCAAGAAAAATATTTTTTGTTGAAACTTAACAGTTCTAGGTGATCAAGGAGGTATGCTGAATGAACATTTGAGGCGAAGATTCTTATACTTGTGTGGGTTTGTATTTTGAATATGTCTCGTAGCTTCTGATTTTTGTCGTTTCTAAGTACTACTTTATATTGCTTGAAAGTGTCACGCATTTCTACAGTGTATTTTAATTATATTCACATACCACTACTTCCCTCCATCTTCCTAAGTGTCCCCATCCCATCTACCACTTATATTCATGTCCTCTTTTCAGCTTTGTGGTTGATTATCTAATTAATACTTTCCATAATCACATAGGTGTGTGACTATCCACCGGGGCATGAGCAAATTAAACGTGGCCACGTTTCCAAAGGAGAGTGATCTATTACCAGTTGCCAGTCAATTGCCAATAATTTCTAAAATAAGACAAGAGCCGTGGAGTCCACTATCCTCCACCTAGAATAGAAATTTTACTGGCTTGAGCTTGTATTGGTTCCAATAGGTAACTCTGTAGCACTGGGCTGATGCATTCAACAGCCATGGCCTGTCCATAAGTTAGCATTTCACAGATTTCTTCTCATGCTTCTGAATCTTTCTTCCCACTATTTCATGAGCCATAGGGGTTGGTGTTGACAGAGATGGCCCATCTGTAGGCACTCAAGATTATGTATACTTGGCACTTTGACCAGTGATGAGTTTCTGTATTAACCATTCAATACTCACTGGGGGAAAAAGGTTTCTTTAATAAAAATTGAAAGCAGCAGAAATCCATGCGAATAAACATAGATAGATTAAAGACACATTAAGATTTGGACAGCATGTTAATTTAGCCAAACAGTAGTATATTTTCCCATAAGACTTATGTTCTCTCTAGACATTAGCTTTGGACCAAGTTTATGTAGCAGGTACAAGATCCCTCCTGTGGAGCTCACCTCATGTAATCAGAAAAAATTTGATCACCCCTTAAAAACTGTGGCACTATTGCACTAATGGATACATATTTCCAGAAGGTCAGTCTTGTAGCATGCAGAGCTCAACACTGGATTAGACCATTAATGATTTTTGTCTGTCAATAACCTTCATAGAATCTTCTGGCAATATGAAAGGTAGTCAGTCTGGAAAGGTTCCTGCTCATTTCAAGGTTGATTTCATGATGTCTTGCATTCATAGTGAGTAATCTTCAGCAATAGAGTATTACCATCTAATAACAATGACATTTGGCCTGTGTTGTCTTGAGTTCCTATGGAATCACCTTAACTACTAAATCACAGTATCCCATGCATAGCACTGATATTTTACTTAATAACCCATGTGTATTATGAGCAGCATTGTCTACCCTTGGAAGTTTTTTTGTTCAAACTCTCTCTGCTTATGTAATATGTATGTATGCATGTATGTATATCATCTGCCTGCCTATACGTCTGTCTGCACATCTATTATTTGTTTCTAATTCAAATTCTTTCTTGAGTTGGAAGGTCATAGGTTTCCATTTAGATTTTCCATATGCACTGCATTTTGGTTATATAGCTTCTCATTGGTGTTGCTTGACTTGATAAGGAAGATCAACACCATGGAAACTAAAATGTAGCCTTACAGTCTGACATGGATTAAACTGGTGCAATTCACTCCAAGAGTCCTTGGCTTTTATCATAAAATCCGGGTTAAAAATAGAAAGTGTAATCACTAAAAAACAATGTGTGAAAGTAAGTATTCAGCAAATGCTAGTTTTGATCCAAATAGTGGAAGGTTAGGAAAAGGATGCTGTTAACAGTAAGAAAAATTGCTTTATACCATGAAATAATAGCCTAATGTGCTCTAAGAAAAAAAGGACTGGGTCAGATTGGGCTTGAAAGAACACAATTAAGAGGTAAAATAATACCTTGTGATGAAACAAAAAGACAGGGGTAGAGAAAAAAGTGCTGTGCAATGGCTAAAATTAGCAGTAGAGGTTGGATGTCATGTATCTACCCAGCCCATAACCGTGAGTCGGCTTTAGGATGGTTTCTTTTTTCTTTTTTTTTTAATTGGATATTTTATTTACATTTCAGATGCCATTCCCTTTCCCCATTTCCCCTCCCTAGAAAACCCCTATCCCATGCCCCCTTCTTCTTTTTGCTTTTATACAATTTTTAATGTTAATTAAAGGCTTTATAAGGTTGGTAATGCTCAATATCAAGATGCCCATACAATCAGAAGTGTAACCCAATACCAAACCTAGATATATCAACTATCTTTGACTGGCAAAGACACGTGAGCATTCGTCTTCATACTTCCTCTCATCACCTAGCTCCTCCTCTCCTTCTCTTCCTCCTCTCCTTACTCCTCCTCTTCCTCTCCTTACTCCTCCCACCTTAGCTCCTCCTACATATCAACTTTTCTGTTAAAATAAAACTTTTCTCTCAAAATACAATTAGAGCATAAGTATACTAATTTGTGTCAGTAAGGTACAAGATAAACCAAATAGAAAGACATTGGACATGCAGAGACTGGCAAGAGAGAAATCAGAGCTCTAATTGAGCCTGAAGATGAGCACCTATACATAAAATTGCACACTGTACCCTGTGCCAAAATGTTACTACTTTTCTTTTTAAGGTGCTCTCAGAAAACAGAATTATTTTCTCTCCATTAATCAGATAGTAAATTAATTAGAAATAAAATAGGTAGATTATATAAATTGGGTCATTTCTTCTGATTCTGATAAAATGAATCCTTGAAAGTCCTTCCCAAGACCAAGGATTCATATGTATTATCTTTATCCACAAGAAGAGCAGCAATGCAACCTTACAGTATCAAGATTTTAGGGACAAATTATTTTACAATAAAAACAGCAACATGTTTTCTTAGTTGAAACCGAGGGACGCAGTAAGAATACAGCAAACACTTAGATTGATTACAATCTATTTTACAAGTAGGACCTAAGCAACAAGAAGAAAGGTAAATGCGATAAGGAATAGAGACATATTATGAATGATTTATTTTCTATTTTAAACCATGAACATGTATCTACGCAAAATGTTCCACTTCTTACCCATCAGTCTGCCTTAATAATGAGTCACGGAAATCTGCTTGCCAAACTAATCTCAAATTCTCCATCCTCATTTCTCCTACTAACAATTCATCTCAGTGTTTCTCAACTGTCCTAATGCTGTGACCCTTTAATACAGTTCCTCACGTTCTGGTGACCTCTAACCATAAAATTATCTTCATTCTTACTTTATAATCGTAATTTTTACTATTACGAATAATAATGTAACTATCTATATTTTTCCAATTATCTTAAGTGACCCCTGTGAAAGGGTCACCCATCACTCACAGCTGTCCTTGCACATCATTTGTGAAAACCAGATTTCTTTGATTCAGCTGTCATGTTAGATGTCATCTATGCAGAATACTTTTCTCAGTGCGTTCACCAAAAAACGGTCACACAATCTCATCCTGTTACACTGGTTTGTAAACATTTTCTGTAAGGGACCTGAGAGCAGATGTTTTCAGCTGCGCTTCAGCTTCTTCTGTCACAGTTGGATAACCAATGTTGGATCAGAAACAGTCACGGGCAATAAATAAACAATTATGACTCTGTTTCATAAATTTGAACTTCCAAGTCAGTATTGTTTGCCAATCACTGCTCAATCATAGCAAAATCTACTGAGCCTCTGTTGAACAAAGCTCTGCTTTTGTAACATGCTTTCTTTTATTAGAATTCAAATCACACAGGAGAAGCAACAATATTGTAAATCTTATTTATTATTTGATCTCAATATCTCGTGCCTGGGGAATGGAAAAAAAAAACAAACCTCATTTCCGGAGTAAATAAATGAATGAAAAAATAGTATGCACAATTCAAAACACTACAGAAGAAAAAATAAGAACCTCATCTTTGAGTGCTTATTCGGTTTTTCACTAGTCTAATAAGGATTAGTATAGTATTACTATAAGCAGATAACTTGACAATTGAAAAGCTATCATTTATTCTTGTAAAATTATACTACAAACTGACAGAAAGTACAGAAGGAAATTAAGTGATGTCACTTGTCTTAGTTTGGGTTTCTGATGCTGTGATGAAACACCATGACCACAGCAAGTCTTATAAAGGAAACCATGTAATTGGGCTGGCTTACAGATCAGAGGTTTAGACCATTATTGTCATAGCAGGAAACATGCTGGTGTTCAGGTGGGCACGGTGCTAGAAAAGGAACTCAGAGTTCTATATCTTGATCAGCAGGCAGTGGAAATGAATGCCACACTAGGCCTAGCTTGAGCACCAGAAACCTCAAAGCCTGAGCTGACAGTGACACACTTCCTCCAACATGGCCACGCCTGCTTCAACATGGCCACACCTCCTAATGGTGACACACCGTGTGGACCACGTATTCGGACACATGAGTCTATGGGATCTATATCTATTCAAACTACCATATCACAGTACACATTTTACACATTCTATTTGTTTTTACTCTGGATTAGAGACATTTCTCTTTGTTCATTTGTTCTCTTTCTGAGATGATTTTTGATCATTACCTTTTGGGGTGGGAGGGTAGGATAGAACCCTGCTGGAATCTACAGCGTAGACACTATGAACACATCTAAAAAATCCTACAATGAACAAGGAAGATCCCTACCAAGAGGAAAAACTTCCATAAAATGTGTAACATACTGCACACGTACAGAAATATTGAGTTAAAAATCGTATCTTAGGCTTAATCTCCATTAAAATGTTTATTTTGCTGTTGCTGTGTTTAGGATAATTCTCATAGAATTTTATGATGCTACTTAAATTTATGGACACATTTTGAAAATGTGTGAGAAAGAAAATTTACATTCATTCAAGACTATAGCTTTGAATAGGAAACAAAGCATTTCTGAAGCAGTCGCTTCAGTGCAAGGATGAAACAAAACCCCTCACTGCCAAGTTTTAATTCCAAGAATCGTCAGCTAATCTGATAACCTCTTTAGAGAAGTCAGACCTCAGACTGCCTGCGCTTTGGCTTCTACACAAGGTTAACTGCCTACCAGATTTCATGATGGCTATTGGCCAGATGACAGCAATGACAGTAAATTTCAACTGACATCCTATGTCAGCAACAAAACAGGAAGGAAGGAGGGAGCATTCCAAGGGCAAGAACAATACAGCAAATACCCTTTTCTCATTTCTGTGTAAATCATGCCCCTCCATGAGGCAAATCACAGTCAGCTGCTGTGGGCCATGTGAAGCAGCCCCATAGCCCATACCTGGGATTAAAATGAAAACATTCTTATAATATTTCTGTGTTTTTAAAAGAAAACCAAATTCCAAATTATTCACTAAAGATGACAGTTCAAAATGATGTGGGCTTTTTGTTTGCTTTTTTTTTTTTCTGCATCCATGAAGCATGAACAAATCACACAACTTATTTATTTATATGTATGTATGTTTGTATGTATTACCTTCTCATTTTGCTTAAAAGTCAGATAACCATTGAATGAGCTACTCTGAGTTCTTTGCCATCTTCTCATGTAGATGTGAAGGATCAGCTTTGATGATGGCCTTCAACTGACCATTGCCAACATCTGTTAGCCTGTCATATGCCTCTCATCCTCAAGGCTCTGCTCTCTTCTGCAAAACTTCTTGAACCAATACTGCACTGTATGTTTGCTAGTTATTGTGGTCTCATTTCCTGTCATCTTCAATGTTTTATGACCATTGTGAACTTGAGTAAGAAAATCATTCAATTTGCTTTTTTGCCTGACATCATTTCCACAGTATGAAGTAAATACAAAATGAGCTGCAAGTAATATATTACTGACAGTAACAAAGCAAAGACTTTGAACTAAAATTATATTTAATCCAATCGTATTTATTAAGAATATATTGCAATATCCAATGTTGAAATTTAAAACAAAGCAAAATCTGAAATTACTTTTGAACCAATCAAATATACTTACTAAATTGCCTCGTTTCTTTGTTTAGTTTTCGTACATAGCCTTGGTCTTTCAAAAGTGAATATTTTATGCTGTACTTTATGTTTTTTCCAAGTTTTATTTATATTTTTAAAAACGTCAACCTGAAATGAAACTTTTAAAAAGTCTGCCTCCTTTGTTTGATTTGTGAATAGTGAGCCTAAGTATATATATTTAATCATACATTTCTGTTTTGGAGTTGGCATGTAAAACATAAAATATTCTAAGACTGAAGAAAAATGAAAGATGCATAAATTAATCATAAATGCTGTATGTATGACAAAAATGTCAGAAAATTCCCTGTTTCTCTCCTTCTCATGCTCTTCCTTCTGGATGCTAACACAGGCATTCTGCCCATTCATCTGAGACCACCTTACTCCTGTATGTTGTCTTGGTAGTCAATCTTGAAGCAGTGACTTTTAATTATTAGCATCACAGATTGTTTTCTCTTCTGCAAAATGAAATAAACATAAAATAAAATGTAATTAGATTCTCATCTTTAATAATATTTCAATCTATGAAGCTGTGTATTTTAATAGGGACCATGTAATATTTTGAAAAATGCACATGTTGTATAATATTTAAATCAGCTTACTCATGTCTAGCTCTTCAAACATTGATTATTTTCTTATGGTGAACTTTCACGATTCTTTATTCTAGCTGTTTTTCAGTGCACAGAATATGAGTGGTCTCCAATCCCACAGAACTTCTTGCCCTCATCAGATCTTACTGTGGAACTTACTACCCACCAATTTTTAAACATACACTCTGCAGTGTTTTCACCTGACCTGACTGTCCCTTGCTGCCCAGTAACTATTATACATACATACATACATACATACATACATACATACATACATACTATGAAGGGTTTTCACATAGTTTTGATAAGATTCTTCTATATTTAAAACATTTTTAACTCATTATACATAAACTCTAAAACTATTAAGAAGCTGCAATTTTAAAATCTTAAAAATATTTTGCATACTTCATTGCTCAAAGCCATATGTATGTACAACACACACACACACACATACACACACACACACACACACTTGAATATAGTTAGTAATGTGAAAGTGCAACTTATAAAGTTTAAACCATCAGTAAAGAAATGATTCATATGAAATTCATGGTGGCAAAACCACAAAGTCAATGCATGGAGATCGTTCGTTTTAAGTTGTAAGACTGAGCCAAAAAAATCATTGGAGTCCTCTTGTAGAGAATATTTAATGTGCATATGTGGGGAAGTGTTTAGCAGCAACATAATTCCATCTTTGCACCATTTCAAAACCAATCTCTTGTCTTTAGAGGAGTCCTGTGGTAGGGAAACAATTCATATTAAAGTGTCTTAAAATATTGTAAAGGAAAGTTTAGGCAGTTAACGAAGATTCAGCAGGTTCTAGTTTTACATTTGTGCATACAGTATGTGTTTGTGTGTGTGTGTGTAACAGTAATATTCAAAGGAAAAGAGGCTATCAGTTTGAGAGTTTGTTGAGGGAATCTTGGGAAAGGTTTGAAGGAGGCCTACTGAGAGGGGCTAGAGGGAGGAAGCGGAGTGGAAAGTGATGGAACTGTATTTCAGTTAAAAACACATTTTTTTCAAAGAGGAGATATGAAACAGCAATGGGGAAATGATACTCTACTGAGTATTCTTTAATATTAGTTTGAGATCCAATGCTTCATTCTTTTCAAAACATTGATGGTCAGTAAGACTGAAATCTTATCTTAGTAACAAATCAATTGCATTATTGGCACATTTCATCCCTTTGTCACAACAGTAATGCCATCTATTCCTATTACCATTGCCTCTTCTTTTAGTGGTATCTCAGGATTTCTGAGCTTTAGTTTGTGGAACTCTCAAAAGATTATATATATATATGTAATATATATATATAATCTTTGATGTGATTGTTAATGCCATATAGACACATCTTAGCTTTTATTTACTACTTGATGGGCATCACGAACTATTAAAGGTACCTCTACATTCTCACATACTTCTCTTATCTTTATAACACCCCTATGAGATAGGCATGGTCATCCAAGATCTGTGGAACTGACGCTTGGAAAAGTTTAGCAGTCTGCCCCAGTCACGAAGCCAGTAATTAGCAGAAGTTGGCTTGTTCTGATTGTTGAGCCCTGGCTTCCCACCTCTCCCATAACATGACCTTCTTAAATTGGGCTTTCCTGACCTGAAACTATCACAACATTTGCTCCTAAAATTACTGACACGTGGTAGAAAATGTGACCTCTCTCATAAAAGCTGCAAGTGTGTCTCAGATAAAGCAATTAACTTGCAAGGACTGTAAGTGCTTAATCTGTATCATAAGGTTTGTCCGAAGTTTGTCCAAAATGCTCGTGTTCTTGCTGTTCCAGCCTTGGCTTTCAGATGAATTGTTCCTTACTCCCATCTTCCCAGTTACTCACTCACTAGCCATATGTGGCTGCTGAACAGAGAAGAAATGGCTAAAGCTACTCAGGAAACGCTTCTTAAATTTGGCTTAGTTTCAGTTAAGTAGGATTTAAAACTGTATATTTATATACTGCTGCCATACTGCACAGTGTGGTCTTAATGACCTCTTTTCCTTTGGCCTCTTAAGCAACATGGAAAGAGCACTTTATGAAACAGTTTATAAAGGAACTCGGCTGTTAAATAAGCTCAATTTTAAGCAAATTAAATTATCTATCATTAGTTAATCTTTTAATTCAATCTAAAGTGGTATTTCCAAATAATCATATCCTGTCATTTCTAATGAAGAGCTTTAAGTATTATTGTTTTAAGGCATTTTTTTTAGTTGCTTTTTTTCTTTACTTCCATTTTAAACTGGCTTTAAAATGTAAACACTTTAAATCATGTGGCACAACATTTTCATCTCTGACCTTCTTTTCCTCTGTTTCTACATCCAAAAAAATGTGAAGTCAGATTTTATATTTATTTTATTTATTTGTTTATTTATTTATTTTCTTTTTTATTGGATATTTTATTTACATTTCAGATGCCATTCCCTTTCCCCAATTCCCCTCCCTAGAAAACCCCTATCCCGTGCCCCCTTTTCCTTTTTGCTTTTATACATTTTTTTAAATGTTAATCAAAGATTTTACAAGTTTGGTAATAATCAATCAGAAGTGTAACCCAATACCCAACCTAGAAATATCAACTATCTTTGACTTGTGGAGACACGTGAACATCTGCCTCCATGTCCCCCTCTCTCTTTCTCTCTCTTCCTCTCTCTTTCTCTCTCTCATCATCTAGTTTCTCCTCTCCTTCTTCTCCTCCTCTCCTTACTCCTTGTCTTCCTCTAACCTTAGCTCCTCCTACATATCACCCTTCCTATTAAAATAAAACTTTTCTCTCAAAACACAATTAGAACATAATTATACCAATTTGTACTGGTGAGGTACAAGATAGTCCTAATATCCAGTCCATCATTTTGTTGACTAACCAGAACTTCTGTCATCTCTCTTAACTAAAACACTTAGTTCTGAACCTGGCTTTTTTCTTGGCTTTAGAATGAATGTCAGCTGAAAACCATCCACTCAAATCTTTTCTCTCAAAGTAAATAACCAGGATTGGCTATGAGACTATAAGTTTTCAACCCCATCAGAAATCCAGAATGACTGAGTTAACTGAAATGGGAAGCACAAAGCATAGCTTCTAAATCTTAGCCAATTTATAGAGACCGCTGAACACCTGGACAGTCCCTATACTACAAAATGTTGGAGCATCTGATCTTCAGCCTTCTGGCCGAGGATCATCTGACAGACCTTAGTGATGCAGAATTATTAAGGGATTGCTCTGCCTAGGCAGATATAATCAATCGACTATTCTGCAAGTGTGTCCTTTTCTGGACAGTAATTTGTCTGTGGATGGAAAGAGGCAATTCTTGCCTAGTGGCTGTCTCACCACAACTGGAGTAACTCCAAAGATGCTCAATTTCTTCCTAGAATCCAAGACAAGAAGCTGTCAAGAGCAGACAGGTCTCTAATCAAAATGAACATTAATACAGGAATGTTTGTAACATCAATTCTGTGGACTTCTGAAGTTTTGAAAACCAACTATCCATGTAAGGTAATCTGGACTGTTGTCTGTTAACTCCTCTCAGCTACTTCTAAATAAAATATGGAAAACACCCCAGCAATAAACTCCAAGCCATGAATTTGCTATAGGCCTTTAACTCACAGGCTAGCCATTTCAAATTAGTTAAGAAAGTTAAAGAAGGACTGGATTCAAGCCTTGTATTCCTCAATGTAATATACAGGCACCATGCCTATGAGAGTAACAATATTCATCTCACTTTTATATCAATAAAAAGCTTGTACCCATGGAAACCTTAAATTTGAAATCAAAGTAAATTTTGTACCATTTAAGAAATTATAACTTCATCTTAATAAACAATTAGACAGGTTTCTACCACTAGGTTATGGCTATGAAATAAATCCTAGCTAATCCTCCCTGTTCCAACAGAACCACTACTTTTCCCTAGAAAGACAGCCCAATATTAACCACCTTAGTCCCCAAGCCCAGGGCATAGGGGCGCTGACTCCTCATTAACTTCTTCAAGCTGATTATGGGCATTGAGATAGTAGTAGAGGGGTAAATTGATAAGCCTCTGACGCAGTGTCTTCACTGCATCCATATGAACTTCCAGGACATCAGAGGTTTGAGCAGGTCTGTTCATTTTGCTTGATATATAGATACACTAAGGCTGTGTACTCTGCAATATACAATTCTCAAAATAAATTTTAGTATCAAGATAATTTTTTAATTTTTTTAAAAATTTTTTTATTGGGTATTATATTTACATTTCAGATTTTATCCCCTTACCCCACTTCCTCCTACCACCCAGAAACCTCCTATTCCATCCCCGCTCCTTATGCTTCTATGAGGCTGTGCCCCCACCTACCCCCTTCCCACCCTCATATTCCGCCCCCACTCTGTGTTCATTTTTCATGGTACCAAGAATCGCCTCTCCCACCTATGCCCGACAATGCCTTCCTCCCCTACATATACAGCTGGAGTCATGGGTCCCTCCCTATGTGCTCCCAGGCTGGTGGTTTAGACCCTGGGGAGCTCTGGTTGGTTGGTATTGTTGCTTTCCTCATGGGATCAGGAACCCTTTCTGCTCCTTCAGTCTTCTCTCTAACTTCTCCATTGGGAAACCCTTGATCATATCAGTGGTTAGCTGTGAGCATCGTCCTCTGAATGTGTCAGTCTTTGGCAAACCTTAAGGAGACAGCTATATCATGTTCTTGACAGTATGCACTTCCAGCCATCACCATCAATGTCGAGCTTAGGTGTCTGTACATGGGATGGATACCATACCAGGTGGAATGGTCTCCAGATGGCCCCTCTTTGAGTTTCTGTCCCATGTTTTGTTTCCATGTTTGCTCCTGTGAGTATTTTTGTTACTCGTTCTAAGTAGAACTGAGGAATCCCCACTTGGACTTCTTTCTTCATGAGCTTCATGTGATCTGTGAGTTGAGTCTTCGCTATTCCAAGCTTTTGGGCTAACATACACTTATCAGTGAGTAAGTACCATGTGTGTTCTTTTGTGATTAGGTTAACTCACTAAGGATGATAATTTCTAGTTCCATCCATTTACCTAAAATCTTTTCAAATTCATTATTTTTAATAGCTGAGTAATACTCCATTGTGTAAATGTACCACATTTTTTGTATCCATTCCTCTGTTGAGGGACATCTTGGTTCTTTCCAGCTTCTGGCTATTATAAATAAGGCTACTATGAACATAGTGGAGCATATGTCCTTGTTATATGTGGGAGCATCTTCTGGGTATATGTCCAGGAGTGGTATAGCTGGATCCTCAGGTAATGCTATGTCCAGTTTTCTGAGGAACTGTCAGACTGATTTACAGAGTGGTTGTACCAGCCTGCAACCCCACCAACAATGGAGGAGTGTTCCTCTTTCTCCGCATCCTCGCCAGCATCTGCTATCACCTGAGTTTTTGATCTTAGCCATTCTGACTGGTGTGAGGTGGTATCTCAGGGTTGTTTTGATTTGCATTTCCCCGATGACTAAGGTTGTTGAGTGTTTCTTAAGGTGCTTCTCGGCCATTTGAGTTTCCTCTGTTGAGAATTTTTTGTTTAGCTCTGTACCCCATTTTTAATAGAGTTATTTGGTTGTCTGGAGTATAATTTTTTGAGTTCTTTGTATATCTTGGATATTAGCCCTCTATCGGACGTAGGATTGGTTAAGATCTTTTCCCAATCTGTTGGTTACTGTTTTGTCTTATTGACAATGTCCTTTGCCTTACAGAAGCTTTGCAATTTGATGAGGTCCCACTTGCCAATTCTTGATCTTAGAGCATAAGCCATTGGTGTTCTGTTCAGAAACTATTCCCCTGTGCCTAGGCATTCGAGGGTCTTCTCCATCTTCTCTTCTATTAGTTTCAGTATATCTGGTTTTAAGTGAAGGTCTTTTATCCACTTGGATTTGAGCTTTGTACAAGAAGACAAGAATGAATTGATTTGCATCCTTCTACATGTTGATCTCCAATTGAACCAGCACCATTTGCTGAAAATGCTGTCCTTTTTCCACGGGATGGTTTTAGCTCCTTTGTCAAATATCAAATGATCATAGGTGTGTGGACTCATTTCTGGATCTTCAATTCTATTCCATTGATCTTCCTGCCTGTCTCTGTACTAATACCATGCAGATTTTATTTCTATTGCCTTGTAGTACAGTTTGAGGTCAGGGATGGTTATTCCCCCGGAAGTTCTTTTATTGTTAAGAATAGTTCTCGCTATCCTGGGTTTTTTGTTATTCCAAATAAATTTGCAAATTGCTCTTTCTATCTCTATGAAGAATTGATTTGGAATTTTGATGGGAAGTCAGATTTTAATATCAGAAATATGTGTGAATTAACTGAGTATTTCACTGAACATATGATAGGGACAAATCCTAATTTGAGGACATGTGTGAAAGATGAATGACTAAGGTCAAAAGAGGCTGAGATTAACATCACACTTCCTGGTCTGGACCAACAGTCTAAGACACAGACCTCTCAGTAACATGGCAAGGATAAGCCAATGTCTTACAAAATGAAGTGCTACCACAGGCTAAAAGTCTTCAGCCAAAATTCTTTGTAAACCATTGCCCCAATATAAGCACTGGCAGCTTAATTAGGTGAAGACCATGATATAACCTTTTGTGATCTTACCATACTACCCAAAGCAATCAATAGTACTCATGGCTACTTCCAGATTTAATTTAAGTCTGAAGCTCATCTTGTAGTGTGGTAGGACAGCATCAGACTTTCTGAGAATGGGAAAATGATCCCACTACTCTTTCTCTTTTGTTTCTGGGGTTCACCTAAATCATCTCGAGACTCCATTCTTCTCTTCCTGGCTTATCCAACCTCCAGAGTCTGGAGTTTCCCCAGGAAGAGCTGGTGAGAGAAAGCCGTGTTACCATACACTCCTGCTTCCATACAGTCACTTCAGATGGAGAGTTTCTGTCATGCAGATGTCTCTAGTTCTCACAGATGTGGTTCTAGGCCACATTCAGAAGGTTATTAGACCCTGCTTGCTGTGAGTAGCTTCCTCCCAACCACAATAAGGCCTTCTTTTGTGTGTTCTCTGATCTGACAGGTTGCCCGGAAACAGCATCTTCCTCACAGACTTCCACATTTAATCAATATCTTCAAGCAGTAGTGTCTTCCAGATTTTCGATGAAGGATCTATAACTTTTTCTTTTAAAAGTATGTTGACGATGGCTCTGTGAATTACAAGGTTGACTTGTTTGTTGTAAAGTTTTGGAATAAAACATTTTAAAACAGATAAACATATATACATTTTTAAAAATAGAGTTTGGGGTTGGAGAGATGTCTCCACATTGACGAATTCTTGTTGCTCTTCCAGAGGACCTAAGTTCAGGTCCCATACCTGAGTTCAGGTAAAATACTAGTTACCTCTAAGTTTAACTCCAGGATATCTGACAGTCTCTTTGGATCTACATTGATATCTGCGCTCATGTGCACAGACCCATAGACATACACACAAATACCCCAGTTAAAGCAAAAATCTCTCTTCTCTGTTGCTTGCTATACTATGAGGATCTGGGGATATAATAAATTTCAGCAATTCAAGTGTTGAACATTCTTCTCAACAAAGAGCCTAAGACATGTGGCACAACAAAACACTCTGGTGAAATTCAGAACTACTACCAAACTCAATATAATCTAGTCAACACTGACAGTGACCTATTTAATGACCGAGTTAAATTTTCATTATGCTAAATCACTTTAACTTTCAAAAAAACGTAAGAAAGATAGCAATAAAAATTATTTCTGTAAACAAATATTCTACTGAAGGGCAATTTCACAGTACTACTGACAAAAGTCTGGAAGATTCTGAGACTATTTTCACCCAGGATGTTTTGGATGTATGCTTTTGTCTTAACTGTAAAAGTAAATGTTAAGGTCTGGGATGTTTCTCATCTGGAGAGTGTTTACCTAGAATTTGTACAGTACATAAATGTACATATGCAGATGTATATGTGTATATATGTATATGCATATGTATATGTGTATATACACATGTATATATGTATATGCGTATATGCATATGTATAGATGTATATGCATATGTATATGTGTATATGCATATGTATATATGTATATGCATATGTATATGTGTATATATTTGTGATTATGTGTATATGTGCCATGGACACACATATACATGTACACTCACTTTAAAAACAGTATATACATAAAATTAAAAATAAGCATAGTTTAATAAAAATAAATTGAAAAATGTAAAAAACAGTAAATTTTAATAAGAAATTATCAAACTATTCACTACTGTTCTTAGGAAGTACAATACATCATTGACTCATATTTTTTGAAGTTTTAAATAGTACTTTCTCACATAACCCAGGCTGTCCTGAGAGCCTTTACGTAGCTGATGGCCTCTCCCAGGCTGGGATGACAAACCTGTATAACCCTAACCTAGTTATACAGTGTTTGAGATTGAACCCAACAATTCTGGACTGCTAGACAAGCTCTTTGGTAACTGGATTACATTCCCAACTGAAGTAACTTTTACTTGAGGTAATAATGTGCTCAGTTCACTGCCTTAGCTGATGGCGGGTAGTGAGATCTAGGAGGTAGGTTTAGGGAAGTGGTGCTTCCTAGTCAAAGAGGTTAAGGAAATACTAAAATGCTATTGCTAATTTCATTTTCCTCTAAGTTCTGATAGCCAGAATTATGACAGCAACATTACATCTATGATGGCAAAATATTACATTATTATAAAAAAAATATGAGCCTGGGAATGTCTAAAACCAAAAAGCTACTGCTTCTGTTTGGACAGCTATGCTGGTGGCTGCATGTTCTATGGCAAGCATGAGCAATCCATCTGATGAACTCAGTGTGGGTTCTAGTCCTGTCAAACGTAAACCTAACTGATTTAATAAGTTTCTAAATTTCAAAACCTTTTAAATAGTCATGTTTAGTTCATTGACTATTAATATCAGTTATACAATGAATGATAGAAATAGACAGCGATATAAAATTGAAATTCATCGAAATAGAAGGTGGATTTGCTATTTGTAGCATGTGTTCTCCCAAGGTGTCTTCTAGTGGGTTTGCTTTAACTCATAGCTTAGCATATTTAAAAGTTTATAATTACCCTCAAATCATATTTTTAATTTCCCTAAATAGGCTAATAAATTATCAAATAGATAAAAAAGGAAACTCATGAGTTTTGTTAACTTAAAAGCAGATAGAATGTGAAAACAATCTTAATTATGTGTAGGCCTTCTCTGTGCATCGACTTTTCAAATAATTGGAAGAATCTTTAACAAGTTAGATCAATCAATACTAATAGAGCAAGCTGGTCTTCCTGTGCTCTTTTCTTCTAATGTGCTAAGTCTGTGAGAAGCGCTCCAAGACAGATGAAAAGACAAAGTGAAAGAAGCGTAAGTCCTTAAATCATGATGTGGAAGGGAAGTTGTACACACAGTGAGTCCATGCTAATGTTGTGTGTGTGTGTGTGTGTGTGTGTGTGTGTGTGTGTGTGCTGTCTCTCTTTCTGACTGCCTATCTCTGTGTGTGTGTTTCTGTCAGTGTGTATGTGTGTGTGTGCTTGTACGTGTGTCCACTTGAGTGTGTATTATGTGTACTTGTGTGTGTGTGTGCACACGCATTTTAAAGCTAAAAGGTAACACTGGCTGTGTCGTTCTAGGAATTGAAATCAAGTACTCAGACTTGGTGGTAAGTATGTTATTTGCAGAGTCATCTCACTAGCCCTATCTGTATCTTTCAGACTGGTTCGTTCAGACTGGAGCTTACTGATGTACTAGACTGAAAGGCCAACAAATGGCAGGGATTCTGTCTCAGCTTCCACCCCCACTAAAGCACAGTTGCCTGCTGTCATACTTGACTTTTATATAAGAACTGGGACTCCCAATTCTGGTCTTCATGCTTGAATAGCAAGCACTTTTATTGACTGAACCACCATTAAGACCTTGGAGGGGAGCTATTACATTTGACAGAAGCAATAAAGCCAGACTATTTCATGAGTAAACAACAAATATTTCTGATGTTAACACATTACGTTTATGAGTCCATTTGTTAATGAGTTGCCCAAATGTTTTATAATTTAATAAAATTTAAATTATTACATAAGCTAAAAGTAACATTCTTATTTTCTGTGAGTCAGTTATGAAACAATGATATTAATATATTTTCTAATTAAATTTCAAAAATAAAATTTAATATCACCTTATTGGTTTTATATATTTGAGTTGCAATTTCTATGAAGTTCACTTACAAAACTTAATTAATTTCTTGTGGATTGGAAACTTAATTATTGAAGCCGGAGATGTATTACAGAAGGTATTATAACTCAAATTTTTTGAAAATGAACGTTCATAGCAATGTAAAGATTAAAAAACTAATTAAAAGGACAAATCTTCTTATAATTGATGGTCAGTAATTTTCTTGGTGAAAATACTCTGTTACCATAAGTTGGATTGTCACTCATTTGGTTTTTGTCTGAAATTATATTATGTTATTTTAGCTATGACTCAGACTTAATAGTTGTTTCTTTTATACAAACACTTAAAATTCTATTTTCAAGCTCTATACTTCTTTTATTATTTTTCAAGTTCTGGAGACCAAACATGAAGGCTTAGTGCATGCTAAGCAAACAGTTTACCACCATCTACACTTGCATAACTATATTCTAAACAGTAAAGTGGGCATGATTTAAATGTAAAAGTTGTGGAAATACCACAGTTTCATTCCCTTACAAGTTTTTAGTAAGAGTACAGAAATGTGTTCTATTATATATTTAGAACTTTGAATAGACAGATAATTGCTATCACCAGGTCTTTTAACCATTAGCCAGAAATTCAGACAATGTTGTAAAGTTTGCACTGCAAATTTACTCTAGTAAACTGCACTGCTACACATTTTAAATCTCTATTTTAATATATGGCATTCACAGTGGCATGTGTGCATTATGCACCAAAGTGTATGTAGCATGATTATGCATTTATAGATGGAGATTTGTAGGTGAGACCTCTTCTGCAAAGCTTTGATACTCTTAAAGAAGAATGTTATAAGCAAAATGAAAAATGCAGAACTCTGCCTTCAAGTATTTTAACACATAACGGTGTGTTTCAGAAATAATTAATCTCAAAGATAAGAGAATACACTTGGTTTGTGCATTAATAATTCTTTTGAGTTTTAACTGCGCTGCAATGTTCAGAGTCAGTGTAAAGGTTGGACCTACACAGAGAAAGAGTTGCAAGCCATAGCGTTGCCATAGGAACTATAGTCTACATTCATTAAATTAATGTCTGTAAGAAAATAGAAGTTTTATAACTTATTAGTGCAGTACACTATTATTAAATGCAATTCAGGAAGATACTAAAAAGCATAAAAATGGGTCACCTATAATTCTTTTACCAAGTGTAAGGTTGAAATGTTGAGATCCTTTTCTTCTAGTTAACCTCATATACTTCTAGTCGTGCTGCTGTTTGAATCATTTCTGCATTTTCCTTCACCATTTTCAGTTAAGAGTTTATTATACTTTTCTCATTGAAGTGATAATTCAAAAAGAAACAGGCAGAAAGACACATAAGATAACACACTCATTAATTTTTTTTTTGCCATCTTTTACAGTAATGCTTAGGAAACAATCTGTGATTAATTGCATTTATACTATTTCTTCTGCAGCTGTTTTTACATTTCCTTAAAATAATACCAAAAAACCATTCCCACTTTCCATCCCTCTCCACACTAACACAAATAACACTATTCTGTTCACTGTCTTGGAATCCATCTCATTCATTGCCATCTATGACATTGCCATAGATGGCCAAGTTTACTTAAGGTTTAATCACAGTTATGTGTCAGACTCACTTCTAATATAACTGTATATTTAGATAAACTATCCTGTGATTATGCCATATTCATATTGCTATTTTTTTTATGTTTCACTCACTGTCCTCTCTCCTTCATTTCCAATTTCATTCATTTACTTTCAAACATTTACGGAACACTTTTACATGCCAGGCAATATACTAGACATTGAACTACAGCATTTTATAAGTGGTGTGTGTGTGTGTGTGTGTGTGTGTGTGTGTGTGTTTGTGTAAACATGTGGATGTATGCAAGAGTGCCTGGGTATATGCATGTGGAGACCTGATGACTGGGGATCAACCTTGAGTGTTGTTCTTCTGAACTTGTCTATTATTTTTGTTTTTGGTTTTTATTCAGGTGTTTTGCTTTGTTTTGGTGATAGTGTCTCACAGTAAGACTGGTGTACACCAATTAGGCTAGGCTGACTCTCTAGCCAATATCAGGGTTTCTCTTGACTGTGCCTTTCCAGTGCCTCAGAGATTACAAAGTATAGCTCCTTTTCCAGACTTTCATGTGGGTGCTGGGTCTAGATTTGAGGTCTCGTATGTGCAAGGTAAACACTTTAATAATTGAGCTATCTCCCTAGTTTCAGTACACAGTCTTTAACAATAAGTTATGATATAATGCTTATAAATAATTACTCTTCTAAATCATAGGTAGAATGACAAGGAAGAGGAGAGACTACCCCTCTTGTCTTAGGCATTCAATGATACCATTCTTTGGACTTGCGGTGTCATTTGGTAGAAAGATTTGTAGATATATGTACAAAGTTATGACCTTGAGTTTGATGTTCAACGAGCCCCTCTATGTTCCCCAAAATAAGAACTGCTTGAGAACTTAGTTAGCTTGTGTTTTCAACAAAGAAATACTCAACACAGTTAACATATAGAAAGAAGGATTTATTTTTTAGCTCAATGTTAGAGGTTTAACTTTCTGAGTTTTATATAGTCTCTGTTCTGAAGAAGTGATTTTTCTTGGCTTTATCACATTGTAGCAGAAGCCATGTGAGAAAGAGTTTATATATTTGAGGAAGACCTACTAGAAAGTCAGGGGTCCAGGGCGGTGGGAGGGGCAGACCAAGCTGTCAATCACAGTGGGACTGGGGAAAATTTTTACTTCCATCCAGATAATCTCTTTGTCCTGATACTGTTTACCCAATAATGACTGTAAAGCCAGAAAAGCAATATTTATTTGGTTTAAGAAAAAAATCTCAAGCATAATATTGGGAACTCAGAGGTTTGTAAATGAATCATTTTACAACGTAGACAATTAAAGTTTTAAGAGAAGAATAAATAAGTTGTTGGAAAAGGCTAATCCTGAAAGTAGAGATGGATGGAAATCCAATATTAATCTATAGATAGTTCCCCATCCAGAAGACTGCCCTATGTACAGATGACCAAATACAGAATGCCTAACAATCACACTGACTGCTGGGAAGAGAAGAGGCTCATTGCTATCAGGAGGGTTAGTCAGGCTGACGAGTGTAGCAGTGAATTCACAATGAATCACAACACGTGTCATAGCTTCCTGTGGGTAGCAAGACCCTGGACAGGAAGTCCTGAAAGCAGGGTCAGTTATTGTGAAGGAACACATGTTGGTACTGAATATAGAAGATCTCATTGTGAGATAGAAAGGCATCATAACTTAGTAAATATACCAGGAAACAAAAGCTAACAGTTCGAATTAACATGGGCTATGAGAAATCTGTATCAATGGGAAGAGGGTAAATTCAGGCCCTGGATACACTGAGTTTATTCTTGGTTTGTGAATATTCTTTTATCCGTAATGAAAGTATGCTTTCAGATACACTGCACTCATTTAACCACTGATATCACTTCAAAGGAAATTCACTCAGATTTTAGTAACATTTAAGATAATGTCTTGGAATGATGGACACTCTGAACAAAGAGGTAATATCAAGTAGAACGCATTATCTAAGAAACACAAAGGAAGGCAAACTCCCAGTTGTATTGAATTAGAGTAGTGGGCTGTGCCTTAGGGCAAGCTTCCTGGGAGGATCTCAAATCTCTCCATGAAGCTTGTGACTCTCCTGGGAGGTGGCTGAGGGAAGGCAAGACTCCAAACTCTATGTACATTGGCTTGTGAGCACCATAGTAGGTGTTGACTTTGTGAATTCATAACATAGAAGACCCAGGAACTGAGTAAACCTTAAATCAATTCTCCCCAAGTTCCATTGTGGTAAACTCTGCTGATGCTCTCTAAATAGGAATTTTTCAGGAGCATGAGAAATTCCCACAATTGGTTCTTAGGAATCTACTCGCTGACTCAAGAGTTCCAGACTGTTAAGCAACAGGCAGAAGCCTATGAGTGGTAATTACGATTTGCATGAGCCATTGGAGGGAGACAATTCCTCTGATTCAGACTTCTTTGACTCTTTAAAGTTGCTCCTTATTATTAAGTTTGAAAAGAAAAATAATTAAATGAATGCATTTTTTCAAGGTATGTATTAAGGATAAAACGTAAGAAGTATTCATCTATAGTCATTAACTTTTCCTACTTCACATATCTAAAAATATAAATTTGAAGTGTGAGCTATGGATTCCTAAGAGAAAAACATCATTTGACACAGCATAACATCTGCTATCAGAGG